>LR999967.1:51313707-51702410 GCA_905220375.1 Tachina fera
GCAATAAAGCTTATTTATTAAAGTCAGTATGTACCTATTACGAATAATATGTACTACGAATAATTTTTTGTATAATTTTTTGTTTGTTTGTATGTAAGAAAAAACTCCGCTAATCGACTGTTCGCTATGAAGGTACCACGAGAACTGAATTAGAACTAGAATTTGACGATAAATTTATTCAATATCTGCACAGAAAACAAATCGTGGCATTCGAAATCATAGTAGCAATCCAAACAGATCTCCTTGTGTCGGAGGACCTGCGCACAATATGTCATTGAGAGATATTCATGTTGAAGTAAAGTCAACGTATTGTTGCTTAAGGTCGAGGTTCATCGATAAACGCCTTTCTAGAGCCATCAATCTTGAAAAGGCTAACCTTTTTGTCTCTCCTAGGGAGCTTGGGCTTTCTGAAAAGGGAAGGCGAAATACAAATCGGCCCTGAGAATCTCTTGTTGTTGTTTGGGTGAACTGTAGTTCGCACCTTTTCTCTTCGATGGTGAGAGTATTGTCTGACTCGAATTCGTCTAGTTTCCAGAATCTTTGTACAAGTTCGTCTGTGGTTGCTTCGTTTTCCCCATATACTGCGCATACCGCTGAGTTGCTATTGTTTTCCCTTATTCTTCCACTTACAATCCAACCCAGCCTTGTATTTTTTAAAATTGGTAATTCTGGTGAGAGGTGAATATTTCCGGTGGTCAACAACTCCATGTAATATTCGGCGCCTAGTAAAACGTCAATATTAGCAGTACTGTTGAATTCAGGATCGGCCAGTTGAATGTTTTCTGGGATTGGCCAGGAGATACAGTTGAATTCTGTTGAAGGTTGGGCCGGAATTATGTTGGAAAGAACAAAGGCTTCTAGTCTTGTATTGTAGTTACTTGTTGTAGACTGAAGATTAACGTTAATGCGTTGATTTGTATTTCTGATTTGACTGCCGATTCCTTCGATGCATAAGGATGTCTGCGATGGCTTGAGTGATAAACGATTTAGTAACCGGTTAGTCACAATGTTCATTTGTGACCCTGAGTCTAATATTGCTTTGAAGACTCCTGACCTTCCATTATTGCCTGTAATTTTTACCCGAGCTGTGGCTAACAATACGTAACCCTTCGCTGTTCTGGGACATTGAGCTGAAGCTACTGTTGATGTTGAAGCCTTATTTTCAGTGGAGGAGTCATTCGATGGTAAGCTTAAGGCGTTGGTGCCCTGTGGATGCCTTTCCAAATGTACAAGTGTGTTGTGGGTTTTCTTACATTTTCTACAGGAGCTTGCTGTGCAATGTTTTGACATATGGTCACCCTTGAAGCAGTTGACACAGAGTTTTTGTTGCTGTATCCACTTCAGTCGATTAGGCACTGACATCGATAAAAATTTGTTGCAATAATATAATTGATGAATTTCATTCCTACATAGTTTGCAATGGTTGTTTTCCTTGGGAATGATTGCTGTAGCTAAAGTTCTCCTTGACGTAGTTTGCGTTCGTCCAACTGCTTCTAACGATTGAAATCTGCTTTCCAGGAAGCCCAAGAGCTCTTCTAATGTTGGCAATGATATTGGTAGTTGTATTGACTGCTCATATAATAAGTGTGTGCCTTGATCCTGTTTTTTGATTAATATATTAACTAACATGGGGTCCCATGTTGATGTGTTGATATTCAAATTGTTTAGTGCTGAGATGCATTCCCGTGTTGTGTCATGTAACCCTTTTATGGCTGTAGCAGAGGGATTATCACTTATTTTTGGTTGGCCCAATAGTCTGTTTATGATGTTATTTGTTAATATTCGTGGATTGCTGAAGCGGTCTTCTAGCATTTTCCAAGCCGTTTCATAGTTACTTTCTGTTAAGAATAAGTTTTGTATTAGCCTAGCGGCCTCACCTGTGGTGTTTGTTTTCAAAAACCACATTTTTTGTATGGCAGACATGGCTTTTTTGTGAATCATTTCATTGAACATATCAAAAAATGGTTGCCAACTCAGATAGTCTCCATTGAATTTCGGTATCGTAACCTTTGGAAGAGGCAGTGGGCTAAGTATGGATGAATTGCTTCCCAATTGTGATTCATCGCTTATAGGCTGTTTGTGCTGATCTGCAAGCACAGCAAGTTTAACCAGCTGTTGATGGACTGCGTCTTCGAGGTTGTTGTAATCATCTGGATGTAAGCCTTGGCTTGATGGATCTTCGATTTGTTGCCACACGTCGTCATATAAATTTTGGATTTGAGAGCATAACCTTTTTATAGTCTCTGATTTTAGCTCATAAAATTGTTTTGGCTGCTCTTCTGTTAGTGTTTCCAAACCTTGTAACAAACGTGTTAATGCTGTCATACGTGCAGTTATTAATCTGGCTAATCCTGGTGTTCGTACTTCCTCTAATTCATATTGGTTGACTGAGTTGGTTACTGGTGTCCTTACGGATGGTACAGGTTTGGTATATGGTGTCATGCACTTTTTTAGTTGACATTCAATATGTTCAATTGTAGAACTGTATTGTTCGCCAATGGATTTGTAAATATCCTTAGTAATATAGGGATCCTCTTCTGATAAGGCAGCATCATTCCGAATTTTATTTTCCGTCTTTTCGAACGATTGCCATAGGTTAACTAATTCATCTTGTTTTGCCTTGTAAACTACCGCTGTTCTTCTGTCCAGTGGAGCCTTTTTTATGGTTGAAATGACTCTTCCAATCTCGCTTGCAGTCGCCTCTTGCTGTTTCATAAGTTATTGTACTTATGACATCTTGCGTAATTGTTTGTATTGCGTTTGATGGAGGGTACTGAGTTTTTAATGTAACAGAGTTAGATATTGTAGCCCTGTGCTACTGTTTGTAATTGTGCGTTTTCAGCGTAGCCCTGTGCTACTGGTTGTTGTTGGTTGAGTTTTCAAAGTAGCCCTGTGCTAACGTTTTGTATTTTTGTTGATATTTGAGCTGATGTTCTACACGTGGTTGCGCGTTTGTTTATTTCCTCAGAATTCTAGAGAGATCCTTACCACTGGTGGGGGAATCTCAGTGAATTTAGAAAATATTAGGGGTCACCAATGAAAATTTCGCAATGGTTATTTCAATCCAAGCACATAAACTTGTATTGACACTATTTTGTTTGCCGGGTTGTCCTTCAAGCACTTGAACTTGAAAAACGTAGTAAAGATCAATCAGTAAAACAATTTAAATGCCTTAAGAAGATTGACAAATTCTTTATTTTAATTCTTGCTTTTATACTAAATTAATTTAATAATAACAAGAATAAATTGCTTACTTTAACTTAATAATAAAATGCTTAAATTAATTTTATAATAAAATAAAATGCTTAAACAATTATTGGTCAACGAGTGAATTCCTATTGACCCATTTTTAATTGTTGTGTTTAAATTAGCTGTATTGGCATATTTGTTTTTAAGTGAATAATGGCAAGTTCAATGACATAAGTTTAATGTGGAAATCAAATGACCTACTTTTCATGTTAAGGTAAATTGCATTTTTGGCATGTTTAATAATAATATTAACAAATGACTTACAGTGACAAACAAAAGTGATTGTTGCTATTTATAAATAAATTATATGTCATGGAATAATATGTTGAACTAAGTGTCAACAGTAACATCCAGGACTTCCTGTCTGTTCCTTGTTATAAAAGTAGGTTCTTGACCTCTATTACAAATGTTAAAGTTAGCATTAACTACAAATTCTAAAAGTTCCTCACCTCTTTCATTAGTGTCCGTACTTCCCCAGATAGTATGATGTGCGTTGGCATCACAGCACAGGATGATATGGGGACCAGCCTTTACCGCCGCATCCACAAAGTTTCTCACCACTACCGACGGTAGAGGACCTTGATCGTCGTGAGCGCAGTACACCGACGCCAGCCAGTAGCATGAATCTCCGACTTCCACGCTAACCGCCGTTATGTCTCTGCCGCTGAAGTTAGATAATAAAAATGTATTAAGGTGGTTCCTTGCCAAGATGCAGGTTCTATTGTTACCTTCATTCTTGACGGCTAGCATCTTAAAATCTTTGGTCCTTAGTCCGCAAACCCTGCCACCACTAATCCAGGGTTCTTGGATTAGAGCTATGTCAACTTCGCATGTTGTCAAGCGAAGCTAAAGAGCCGCTGAGGCTGCTTTAGAGTGGTGGAGATTTATCTGCAGCAGGTTCAACATCCGCTACGAAATCCATCTCCACGACCGTTTTATCGGACGCGTCGTCAGTCTCAAGAAGAAGGTCACTGTCTTCACCGTGATCAGCGTCGAACAGGCCTGAGGCGCCTCCGAGAATTTCAGAGTCCGATGTAATATAGCCATGCTTTTCCGAAGATTCTCGTAAGCTGGCCTTCTTCTCCTCCTCTTCAGATTATTCCTTCACAGCGTTTCCACACACTGTCTTGGATTTATCCGTCACTGGAGACTGATCTCCTTTGTACACCTTCAGCGTAACCTGTCCAAAGGCGTACGATAAGATGTTATTGGACTTGGCCAAGTGAGGAAGGGTTTCAGCGTTTAGTATAATAATTACACCACGTCTGTCCCCCTCCGCCTCACCGAACCTCCCCATCTTCCAATTGTCAGTTGGAAGTGAGGGATTACAGTCCTTTAACAACTTTATCGCTGCTTCAGCCGTGTCTGGGAATGCCGGAATCCATCAATGCGCTCGTGGTCGGGATGGAATGTCGCTCTTGTTTATAAGATCGATTTTCGCACCCGGCCACGGCTCTCCCATCCTGCTAATAGCTGCCTTGTACAGGTCCGCCGATATTTGGTCTCCAAATGCCATCAGCTTGACCCTGCCTTGATACCAGCCTGCATCGCGACACACGGGAGGTAAGCCTGGATTCTCCGCAAGGACCTGGTAGTAGATGGTTGCAAGCTTAGCTTCCACAGTACTCCACTTGCCCCTGGGGATGGTTCCATCCATATCTCCCCTGTCGACAACGGCCATTATGAGGTTGTCTTTCACAACCTCACTAAACGACCTAACGCCAATATTGCTATTAGCCTTAGGCCGCTTAGGCAATGGTTTGTCGTCCGGCGAACGCAGTCTTTTACCAGACGGTTTTGACGACGTGCTAGCACCGCTACTACTGAAGGCGGGAGTGTCCATGTTTTCAAGGACACCTTTTGCCCATCCAAGGGATGATTTCTGTTCCTCGGACAATTTGGATGGTTCTTGAGTGCCCAGCGTCTTTACAATACGTAGGCATAACCTTTATTGGTTATGCCTCATTTTTTATGGTCGGACATGCTTGGTTGAACCCGGCGTGGCCGAGCTCGCACTGCTGCATGCACCGACTATCTGCCCAGTGTTCTCGGCAGCCTTCGTCTGAACGAGTTTTCAGACGGTTGCGTGAAACCGGTCCCCTGTCCTAGAAAGCACCGTCAGTTCACCGGTCCCGGTCTTGTTTTTTGTTTTTGTTTTGTTTTGTTATACATACATATGTGCATGCCAATATCCAATTATCAAGTTTTAAAATTTTTGTTGGTCATCTTGAGGCTACAATGTTTAAGTCTGAAAGATGAGTTAATGAAAACTTGCATTGTATTTTCATAAGGATATTATTCTAATTTCTTATATAACCGAACAAGAAAAAATATTTAGAAAACAATAGTGTCTACGAACTAGATTGTATGTCCGTCGAATTTTAAGGTATTTTTAAGGAATATTTTTTTAAATGAGCAAATATTATCTATTGAAAATGTAATGTAGAAAGAACAAAAAATAAAATAAAAATATTACATATCTTTCGTAATGGACATCGTTTTAGTCATTTGATCTCCCAAAATATTCCAAAAATTTTGTATATTTAAAGCCCTCCCGCTAAGTGCACTGGCTAAAAAATTTTGTATTTTAGATAATGAAATATTTTTCACCACGGCAACCTTTATTGATCCAATATACAATTTTTTTCTAGTTTCACGCACATTTTAGATTTATTTGAAGATGCCCAAATGGAATATCTTTAAAATGTTTGAAATACACGACGACTCCACTTATAGACACTAGTGGAAGCGACGTGATGCTAATGTCAATTTTCATCTTGGTGTTTCAACTACTTCTCAGTCATCAATACGGAGTACTATAGCAGATTATTTAGCGGAAAAACGGATAGCAAAAATTTAGAAATAACTTTTTTTTAATTATTACAAATTAATATTTGTGTGCCATTCATTTAAATTTCGTTTTGGATCTATGAATTTTTTATACATATATTTTTTTAAACGAATACAAGTACATATCTAGAAATGGCCGAACATTTGGGAATTCAAATACGCATCAGTAATTCATACATACAGTTTAGGAATAAGCTCTATATAAAACCATAGTAGTGTTCATAGTTTTGTTACGATTTGTTACTGGGGGAGAGGGGGTTTGAAAATCGAAGAAAACAGCCTTACGTAATATATGGAGAGGCCCTTATTAAAAACGGTATTTCCAAGGGGTTTTAAGCATTCATAGATGGACACGTCGTAGCTATCCTAAAATGCGTGTTAAGTGTGTTTAAGAAGAAAATATTAAAACCCAGAGTTTTTAGATTTATTTTAAACTTAAAAGGCGATTTACTTAATATATTGTTTTTGTGGCAGTGACCTGTTTTGGGAATTCAAAACCGGGAAAAAACATGACTCAGACCCCCGTTAATACAAAAGTGATGGCAACCCTGTTCCCAATGTGGATGATTTTGGTGATTTTCATGCCGATATTTTGTGTGTGTGTGTGTGGTTGTGAGACATCTAGGGAAGCTTCAACGTGAATTAATTCCCTAGAAATACTTTTTATAACGCCGAAATCTATAACATCCGGAATTTGTCGTACGTCAGTAGGCCAGTAAGTAGGCTACCCACTCAAAATAGCATCCAAGCCCATTTTTGAAATTGTGTTGGACAACGCCCTACCTCAGGGCGTAATAAAACGCGAACCCCAGAACTTATGCTTAGCATTATAGTCGCCAGCTGCTATGAAACAAGGTCCAAGAGATTTGTAGAATTTCTCGTATTGATCCTCACTGATTGAAAATTTGGCAGTTATTTTTTTGTAGATGTTCTTAACAAATGGTGCCAAGAATAGAGTGCTTCAGTCTTGACTTTATTAGAATTGCTGACCCACCGCATGTTCTCCCTCTAGGGTCCCTTGTATCATATAAAGTGTAGCCATTCATTTTAAAGAGGCTTCTAGAAGTCAAATTAGTCTCAGAGACCAACATTATATCAATATTTCTTCCCGTAAGGAAGTGCTCAAATTCATTTTTATGTTGGCAAATGCCGTTTGCGTTGCAGAAACATATTTTTAACATGGCTTGCTAATTAATGCTTGAAGGAGCATTGTGGATAGTTTGCAAAAGCTTTTCAATAGTGACTTCAAGGCGACTGAAATTTAAGCTTGTGGTAGCATTTGTTGAATTACTTGGTGGGTTCACTTTCTGCGCGGAAATAGAATTTGTCTTGGCAGCATTGGCATACGATACACGAGAAGTAACTGGTTTGATCATTTGCGCAAAAGTGGCTGAGGAAGTGTTTGTTAATTGAACTGGAGCTAATTTAGGTTTTTGCACCATAGCCTGCTGGACAAAAAGAACACAGGATAACCTCTGTAGTTAGCAGTGTGATTACCTCCACAATTATTGCATTTTTTCCGCTTGATCTTTTGGTTTAGCACAACTAGCAGTACCGTGCAATTCACCGCAGATAACACACACTTTAGGTTAATTGCAGTAAGCTTTTGTATGGCCATATTCTTGGCACGGGACCTGAATAAAGGAATTTGAATTTTTCTCTCTCAAATTGATTGGTGATTGCATGGATGTTTTATTTGAGGATACATCAGGTGTGTCGTTCTCATCTTGCAAAATTTTAAAGCGGTTTTGACAATTAGTTGATTATGCACTGTTATCCCTAGACATCTTTGTAGTGGATGAAATTTTTGAAGAATTCGGGCTTCGAACTTGATCGCTGACGAAAAATTAGCTTTGCGTTAAAAAAAGACTTTTACCAGATCCACTATTTCTATTGTTTTCATTAAGAGCTTCAGAACTCACAGTAAAATAGGCATTTCTGCCGTTAGAACTCACTGCACAGTTTTTTTTTTGAAGTAATCATATAGAGTATTACTCAAGGGCACTTTTTTTGTTTTTTTTTTTTGTTTGCGGTTTTTTGTTTTTGTAATTTATGATTGTTTGTTTGTTTTTGAGGTACTCGTATAGAGTATTCCTCAATGTCACTGTTTATGTTTTTTTTTGCATTTTTGTTTGTTTTTGTATTTCCACTATGTAAAAAATATTATGAAAGTAATAAAGCTTATTTATTAAAGTCAGTATGTACCTATTACGAATAATATGTACTATGAATATTTTTTTGTATAATTTTTTGTTTGTTTGGTAAGTAAGAAAAATTCCGCTAATCGACTGTTCGCCATGAAAATACCACGAGAACGATCCCAATCAATAATAAAATATAAGACTTTCTGCAATTTAAAATTGTAATGAGTCTTTTAAAAAACGATTTTTAAAATTTGTTTGAAAAAACTAATTTTTTTGTATTAATATTTCTGAGTATCACCGAAATTATAAGACCGTTCAAAAATTAATGCCAACGTTATTCAAATGTCAATTCGTTTTCTTGCCTTCTATGTATTTTTTTATTTAATCAAAGAACTGGTTTTCAACTAAATGCAAATTATGTGATGCGGCATCCTCTTTTTAGGGTTCCGTACACCAAAGGTAGAAAAGGACCCTATTGTTTTTCCTATTGTTTGTCTGTCCGTAACACGGTTTTTTTTCTGGAACCGTAAGAGCTACGGACCTGAAATTTTGACAGAGTATGTAGAACCTTGACCGCTACAACAACAAATACATGAGAATTAAAAATTAAAGGGTGTTCGAAAACGAGCAACGAAAAATTCTAAAATCCCATGTAATAATGTACATATGTATATTGACACTTGAAATTTTTAAAATTAGTGTATTTTTGTATAGACTACAGCAATTAACAATAAAATATTAAAAAATTTAAATTAAAGGGTGGTCCATCAGTTAATGCAATTTTGAATACATATGTAATTTTGACAACTTGCTATATCTTGGAAACCGTAAGAGGTAAACTCTTGAAATTTTCAAAAACGGTAAAACTAAAAAATCTGAAAATTATAAAATCGCCCAACCAAAAAAAAATCGCAAAAAATTTAAAAAAATCGCCAAAATTAGGAAAAAATTTCTAACACTACATTAAGTCGCAAAATTCGAAAAAATCGTCAAAATGAAAAACATCGCCAAAATGAAGAAAGCGCCAAGAACCGAAAAAAATCGGCAAACGCGAAAAAGGCTCCAGTAACAAAATAAGTTTTAGTATGAAAAAAATCGCCAAAATTAAAAAAATCGCGAAATTGAAAAATCGCCTAAAACCGAAAAAAATCGCCAAATGAGAAAAAAAGTGTCAAAACTAAAAAAAGCACCTAAATGAATAAAGTCGCCAAAAATTAAGAAACGCCAAAACCGAAAATCGCCAAAATAAAAAAAAATCGCAAGAACGAAAAAATCGCCAAAAAATAAATAAAAGTAAAAACCGAAAAATAATCGCCAAAACGAGGAAACAAAGTCAAAACTAAAAAATTCCCAAAATTAAGAAAAACCAAAAAATTTGCCAAAACAAAAAATAAATAGCCAAAATTAAAAAAAATCGTCAAAATAAAAAAAATCGCTAAAATTCAAAATACGTCAAAAAGGAAAACAAAAAATGCCAAAACTATATTTTATATGGGCTACTAAAGTTCGTATTGAATTACAAGTCTCGTGTCTCGTACGGAACCCTTCGTGCGCGGGTCAAAGTCGCACTTTACTGAATTTATTTGTTAATAATGGAAAATCTCGAGATACCGAGTCAATTTAAAAAAAAAATTTATAGACATTAGAGCTCAGTATCATATGCAAGAAAATTAAACCAACCAATCAACCTTAAAGATCGTGTTGACCTGTGTAATAATTTAGAATTATTAGTGCGTTAATAAATTTTAAACTTAAATATTATAATTATTTATAATAATAAAAATAAAAAATTTAAGTTGTAATAATGCAAAAATATTTATCGAGCAACCAAAATCCTACCTTTATCTAAAGGGAAGTTGTGAAAAGCGTCTTATGTATGTTGTTTATTTTGTTATTTCAAATTAAATGAAAAAGCTTGAATTCTATTTTGTTTCTAGTTAAATTTCAAATGCTTGACTTTTAATTTTTTAGTTCAATTGGAAAAAGTTGCTTATAAATCCAAGAAAACGAAGACTTTTTTTAGCAACAAATTATATGATCCGATTTGATGTACGGGGGCTTAATATGATACAAAATGGTCCTGCCTGAAAATAATGTTACATATTATTTGTTAGATATTCGCAGTTCATTTATCCGGTTGCATAGCTAGTTGAAAATTCGTCGGGAAAATACGAAGAGTATTAGTATAATATATGACATACTTTTGCTCCCGCTTAAAATAAAGAAACAGAAATATTAATGTATAGCTTCTTTAATTGAATTGGATATACTTACATATTTATATTTAATACTTATGAATAGCAATTAAAGGAGTTGGTAGAGTAGTTATAATTTCGGTTAAGCTACTTTTCATGCTGAACTCGTGATCTGGGAATCGAGTTTCCTGAATCATTTTTAAATGTTTTTCTGCTTCGCGGCAATGTAGCATACCTAGCTGCAATTTTGCCCTGCAAATGCAGAGAAATGTTTAGGCAAGTCATTAGTTTCCTGATTCTGGATTTATTTTTTTATATTAATTTATACAATAAAAACTGTACATAAGTAAAATAGGTGATGTGAAGACCCCCAACTTTATCTATTCGCGAATAACAATGCGAATATTGTATCAGAAATCTTAAGAGATTTAATTTTGGCTCTATTTATGTTTGCAAAATAAAATAAAAATATTTTTTATGAAAAATAACTTCCTCCTACTCGTATACATTGAAATTAATAAAAATTATTATTATTACTAGCTGACCCGGAAAACGCTGTTTTGTCTTGCAATTTAATTGCACTGAAAATCTTGTTCCGTTGCAAAGTTGTAGTGGCATGATATTTCAAAGAAGGATGAAAGCTGCACTGAACTGATATCCTAAATATTGTTCAAATATTGTTATTCGGAACTGAAATAATATTTTTTTTGAATACCGCCCTGGCCTCGCTCGGAAGGTATTACTAAACCCAGCTAGCTCCGTTTCGCTTCCAGATGGCTTCGTTTTTTGTAACATTACGTTTGGGGATTAAAAGATGAAGAAAAATTATTTTTTTTGATTTATATTTGAAAGGGAAAAATTTTATTTCATTTCACAACAGTAATGAATTCATTTCGATTACAACGTATAGCTGTCCATATGAAAAACAATGATTTTCTAAATTTATCCCGCAAACACTAAGCGATTGTCATGTTAATTTGCATTGCGAACCCAAGGCGAATCGGAAATTGCAATCGTTTGAAGTCAAACGGAAGATCAGTCGGAATCATTGATATTCGAGGAATACATACATTTTCACCTGCGTACTTTACTGTAATAATGGTTGCCTCAATCAAATTCGGCATAAGTCTTTTCAACGCAAGTCAAGTACCGTTGCAAAGTCGCGGTGGATTCAAATTACGCAATATCATAATAACTCAAACAACTTTGAGTTGCAAGTTTTGTGGTGGAAAACCTGGTAACTCCAGAGAGTTTAAAAACTCCGTTAGATAATTTACTACATCATCGGGATTTGTTATGGAATGAACGGATTTGTATGTCACCAAATCATCATTGTTTTTTGATTGAATGGTGAGATTCAGTGCGTGTACATCATTATTCTTTGTGGCGAGAATCGCTCGTTGACTTAACCAAGCATAATTCTGATAATCTCACTAATGTTTGGGAAAACATTTTCAATAAGAGCTAATTGAGAGTCTTCAAATCGGCAAAAGTCGTTGGTAAGAGTAATAACTCCAGTTGTCGCATCAACTGGGACTTTTCCATTTCCAACAGGTAACAATTGTTTGGAAAATTGTGCAGCAGTTTGATCATTTTGAAGTTGAACTCTCATATTAGTGGTTAACGATAATGTTTTTACGTTATTATACAAAGGTGATGCCGTCAGGCAAGCATGCAACGTCTGCCTGCAATCGCCTGCCAAGAATATCATCAAGCCGCCAAAGATGTTGTTACTTCGCCGAAGATCCTTCAGTGTGAAGTTAAATGTTTCAAGTGATTTCTTATGTGCCATTGTGCACTCATCCCAAACAATGAACTTGCATTGCATCAACAATTTCCCCATTGCACTGGATCGGGAAATATTGCATGTTGAAGTATCAATTGTGTTTAAATTGAGTGGCTACCTAAGCGCAGAATGTACAGTACGACCGCCATCTAGTAGAGTAGCCGCAATTTCAGATGATGCTAACGCCATCAACGGTGTGTGTATTGAATCTTTGCACACGTTCAACTGTTGGGGTACGATCCGCTCTTATGACAAATTTGTGCATATCCGATTGCATTCGTTCCTATGTTGTTTTGAACATATTCACCACAGCGTTATTAGCGTGAAAAAATGCTTGCAACTGTTCAATAATTCGTCTCTTTTACTGTTGTGTTCCCTGTATATTGCACCGCACACTCAGCTGATCCACTATTGACGAAATGAAATATATATGCAGAAATTGATGCAGTTCATCTGGTGTTGGCACCATTAAACCATGCCAATGATATATTTGTCCTTGTATCTGTAATGGCAAAAAATCGTTTGATCACAGAGAAAAAAAATGCATAATAAAATCAATAAGATTTTTTCTATGAAACCTTTTTACGTTAAGGGGTATCCCAGCAGAAAGAAGCGAAGATTTTTTCATAGTGTGGTAAATCTTATTAATTTTATCAAGAAGAAAACCACATAAAAGCAAGAAGAAATCTTATTATTCACAACTTTTTTTACTCAATTTCCGTTATTTTTGGCACCAAAAAAACAATCCATAGAGAAAATCTTCTTGATTCTATTAGGTTTTATTGTAAATTGTAAACTATAGGGATTTCTTATTGATTTCATTAAGTTGCCTTATTGATTTTTTCAAAAAGGGTTTCCTTATTGATTTCATTAGGTTGCCTTATTGATTTTTTCAATAAGGGTTTGTTCTTGATTTTATTAGGTTCCTATATGATTATGTGTAAGGCATCTTATTAATTTTTTTAATAAGGAAATCTTCTTGTTTTTATTCATATCTATAAATAAACATAGAGAAAATTTTTTTCATGATATTTTTCGTTGTTGTATAACCATGTTTTTGTACAATAATTTTTTGGTTAGGATTCTTGTCTATCAGTCAGAAGGTTGCTGGTTCAATACTTGTCTCCTCCCAAGTAATAAATATGTATGTATGGTGAGTTAGTTAATTAAGAATATAATATAATATGTATGGATGTAAGTATAAATAAATAACATCTAAATATATATATGTAGTATACTACATATATACATACATATATATACAGAATTTAAATGAAAATACATAAGTACAACTTTTTTCATGTTTTATTAGGTTGCCTAATAAAATCAAGAAAAAAACCTTTTTGAAAAAATCAATAAGATAACCTAATAAAAACTACAAGATTTCTTCTTGATTTTTTCAAAAATGTTTTCTCTATGAAATTAATAAGATTTCCTTATTGAAAAAAACCATAGAGATATATTATTAATTTTATTCTATTTTATGAGGTATTTATTAGGCACTGTTTTCTCTGTGTTGAAGAATACGGTGTGAGTTCTGATCGTTTGATGGCATAGTGTGTGGTGTGTGTGTAGTTGTTATGTGTTGCAATTTTTTTGTGTTATTGATTAATATGAGTGATTGGTTGTGTGTGTTGTATTTTTTACCTTGGAAGTCGGCATGAAGCCGCCTTCTCAAATGATATTAGATCCAAAGGAAGTCATGCGAAAACAGTTCTTGTATTCAAGGATACGTTGAAGAAAATTGTTGGAATCGAGATCAGTTCCATCGAACAATGGTATCAGTGGCTGTGGTGGTGTGCGTAATGGATCCAGTTTGCAAATTAATAATTTTCCATATTTAAATAAGAAATTTAGACTTTCGTTAATTGTTTCTACAAATTTTATATGGGTTTTATAGCTTTAGCGTCCCTTTTCACAATGTATGATTAAGAGTTAATATGAACTTCAACTGACAGTTCTTTATACAAAACTTGCCGTTAAAGTCCCTGTTAGCTTTTAATTGTACATTGTGAAAAGGGCCGTTAAGCGGGTTTTTTCTGGGTGTGGGCCCTACACTAGAAATGACGTCCAAGCCCATTTTTTAAATTGTGTTGAACAACGCCCGACCTCTAGGTGTTATAAGACGCGAACACCAAAACGTGTGTATTTCATTCTAGTCACCAGCTGCTACAAAACAAGGTCCAAGAGATTTATAGAAATCCTCATATTGATCCCCAGGGAGGAGAGTAGATTGATGATAGTCCTATCACGAAATTTGTACAAAAATTTTCAATGCAAATATCTATTGCTTGAAGATGTGCTTTAGGATATAGTGCTTGAGTCTTGACTTTATTAGAAATGCTCTTCCTCTTTGGTCTTTTGAATCATATAACGTGTAGCCATTTATTTTTGAAAGGTTTCTCAAAGTCAAATGAGTTGTTGGTCTCTCAGCCAACATTATATCAATATTTTAATGAATTAGTAAGTGCTAAGTTCATTTTTATGTGGGCGAGTGCCGTTTACGTTCCACAAAAACATTTTTAACGAGTTCATAGCTTGTTAACTAATGGATTAAGCAGTTTATTTAACATTCGAAGAATTTTTTCCATCATGTTAGTCATATTTGTTGTAAAATTATTTATAATTTACACCAGATTATCAACTGTAGCTTCAGGGCGATTAAATTAAAAGCTTGTGTTTGTATTTGTTGAATTATTCGGCGGTGAAACATTTTATGTGGGAATAGGTTTTGTTCTAGCAGAATCGGCATACGATATACGTGGTTTTCTCATCTGAGCAAAAGTGGTGGAATTAGCATTTGCATCAGCAAATTGAGCTGGAGTTAAATTAGGCTTCTGACCCATAGCTTGTTTAACGAAACAATATACAGGGCATCCTCTGTAGGTAGCGAGCTGATTACCTCCACAATTACAAAATTTTTTTCTGCTTGGTCTTTTGGCTTAGTGCAGCTAGCAGTACCGTGTAATTCACCGCACATAACACAAACTGTAGACAATTTGCAGTAAGTTTTTGTGTGGTCATATTCTTGGCAATTATAGCATTGTACAGGACTTGATCACTTATGTGGCTCTTCAACTGTGAGTTTTCAGTATAAGAGGCATTTAAGGGTATAAACTGAATGTGTTTAATTTTTGTGAAACTTTATATCATTCGGCTCCAGTTTATTGCGAAATAGAGGCTGCCAAATTTTCTCCCTATTGAATATATTAAAAAAAATTTTTACCTTAAATCCTTGTATGATGAGTGCATCTTTTACTTCTTCGGGAATTTAATAAGAATCTTTGCTGTATTTTTACATTTGCATAAAACAAAATTCAACTTAATGACATTTGAATCAAAAGTTTATTGATAGGCAATAGGAATGAAAAGTAAAGTAGAGTGGTAATGGTGGCCTGAGTCCAGTTTTGGGAATTAAAAACCGGGAAAACAGGACTCAGACCCCCATTAATACAAAAGTGATGGCAACCCTGTTCCGAATGTGGGGGATTTTGGGGATTTTCATGCCGAGATTTTGTGTGTGTTTGTGTGTGTGAGGTTGTGCGTGTATGGTTGTGTGTGTGTGTGTGTACACTTGTGTGTACAGCTTATGTTATTATTGTAAAGAAACGTTGTGCTTACAGTTCATGGATGTATGTATATGTGGGTGTTTGTATGTGTGTATGTATATGTGTGTGTGTATGCATATGTGTGTGTGTGTGTGTTTATGTATTTAATTGTGTATCTGCCGGTGTCGGATACTTTTGTTGTAGTGGTAGACAAATATTATACCCCTGTAGGAAATATAGATTTTGAAAAATGTATTGGCTCGCTTTCGACTTGTCACCAGTATTACTATATAATTATCACCCATATAATACTTTGTGCTATAGACATTTAGCATGTGTCATTAAAACCCTACAAATAACACTGAAACAATTAAGTAGGTATTTGTTGTGTAAATGCTAACGCTAACAAATGTGTCATACCCTAAAGATTTACTTGACATCACTATTTTAGTACGCTTATTGACAATCGTTCAATAAGTAGTAAGTTTACTCAGTAAAGCAACTTGTCATATTTAATTTCCGGCATTCCCTTTTTTCCATCGCCATAGTAGACACGTGAAACTAGAATTAAATAAAGTAATTTCTAAGCCAATTCATAAATGAGTTTTTTTTGTATTAAGGCGAATAGCACATGGTGGCAGCGGTAAAGAACGCAGTGTATAAAAGTAAAAGATGGCTAAAAAAGACGAGAAGATGGAAAACATATTCGTGGCAAACATTGCTCCTCCAGAATCATTTAATTTCGCAATACCAGAAAATTGGTCGAAATGGTGGAAAAGATTCGAGCGATATATGAATGTGTCGGGACAAGTGACGAAATCTCCTCAAGAACAAATTGATTTGCTGTTCTATATAATGGGTGAGAAAAGTGAAGAAATTTTGCTTCAGTTTGGTGTTATCCCAACGACGTTAGCAGACGCCTGCGATAAATTTGACAACTACTTTAATCCGAAGAAAAACATAATATTCGAAAGATTCAAATTTAATTCACGAGTTCAGAGACAAGGTGAGCCTGTTGACTGCTTCATAGTAGACTTGCACGCACTAGCTGAAAATTGCGACTATGGGAATTTAAAGGATGACCTAATCAGAGACAGGATTGTAGTTGGGATGCTGAACACCAAAGTGAGCGAGCAGATGCAGCTGAAGTCTGACTTAACTTTGAAAATCGCAACAGACACAGCTCGACAAGCAGAAATCCAGATAAAACAAAGCAAAATAATAGCAGAGGACAAGCAGGTCTACAACATCAAAAAACCAGCTACGTTAGTTAATGGGAGTCAACAGCAAGGGTCTGATTTAAAGTCGAATGGAAAAGGTAACTGTAGAAACGTTATATATAATAATAAAAGTAAATGTAATTATTGTGGCTATAAATCACATGAAAGAAAAGACTGTCCTGCGAGAAGTCAAAATTGTAACATTTGTGGTTTGAGGGGACATTTTGCAAATGTTTGTAATAAAAAAATGACCCCCAGTTTAAAAAAAATAAGCATAGGAAAATAAATTCAATCGATATGGATAATTGTAGAGACAAATCTTCAGCAGATCGTGAACATTCTGAATATATGATTGGAACTGTTAGGAATTTAAATGCGCGAAACATTTGTAAATCTTTCACACGACCGAGGTTCATCCAGTCTTTTTACTACCTTTCCATATCTCCGCAAGTCAATTATCCATACCCATATCATACAGTGCACATTACAGTGCATACAGTGCACATTAGTTGAATTACAAAAGAAAATAGATTTTCTTATAGACACCGGTGCAGATTGCATTTGTATTCCGGCCAACTTAATTCCAACAGGCAGTTAATTATCCATCTCCCCAACTAATTCAAATTTAAGAGGACCAGATGGTAACTCTTTAAAAGTTTTAGGTGTGATCAAAACCACTCTAAGGTTCAAAGATAGGGAAATCATTGAGGACGTTTACATAGTTGAAGGATTAAAAACTCCTATCTTAGGACGTAATGCCATAGTTGCCTTGGATGTGATCCAGCCCCCTAGATTGGAAAATTTTTTCGTTTCGAACAATAAAAGTGCGAATGCATCTTCGGAAATAATCTGGGATTATCCTGGAATTTTTCGAGAACTAGGCGAATTCAAAAGGGAAATAAGTATAAAGTTGAAAAACAATGTGACTCCGTTTGTACAAACGATTCCTAGGAGAGTGCCATTTCCACTATTGCCTAAGTTAAAAACAGAGATTGAAAGATTATTGAAGTTGGACATAATTGAGCGTATGGACGATGCTACAGATTGGGTCAGTCCGATAGTAGTCGTTCCAAAACCGAACAACGAGGTGAGACTATGCGTAGACTACACCCAGTTAAATAAAGCGGTAATTAGACTTTACTTTCCTATGCCAAAAATCGAGCTCTCACTGGCCAAAATTGGAGATGCAAGAATATTTTCAAAAATCGACGCAAACAAAGGGTTTTATCAAATAAAACTAACACCTGAAAGTCAGTTACTTACCTGTTTTATATGTCCATTTGGACGCTTCATTTTCAAAAGATTACCATTTGGTATTTCGTGTGCACCCGAATATTTTATTTCAAAGTTTAATAAGGTGCTGGAAGGTATAGAAAACTGTATTTCGCATGTAGATGATATTTTAATTTTTGGAAAAAACCAAAACGAGCACGACACCGCATTAAAAAAGGTTTTAAGACGGTTAGAAGTTGAGGGAATAACCATTAACAAAGAAAAATCATGTTTTGGGGTACAAAAAGTCACTTATTTAGGCTATGTTCTCTCAGCAGATGGTATTTCAATTGATCAAGAACGGATCAATGCAATTATTAATTACCCCCGTCCAAAAAATAAGACAGAAGTTCAACGTTTTCTCGGCATGGTAAATTTCGTCGCAAAGTTTATAGCAAATCGCTCTCAGAAATTAGAACCGTTAAATGTTTTGACTGGCAATGTAGAATTCGTTTGGGATAAAATGCAAGAGAAAGCATTCTCAGAAATAAAAGATAGCTTAATTAAAACTCCAGTCTTAGCTTTTTACGACCCTTCACGAAAAGTAATAATTAGCTCAGATGCTTCTTGTTATGGTATCGGAGCATGCCTTTTTCAAATAGACAAACAAGGGCGTAGACAAGTTGTTTCTTACATTTCAAGAACAATGACTGAAACAGAAAGACGATATGCTCAAATTGAACGTGAAGCCCTGGCTATAACCTGGGCAGCGGAAAAATTATCTGAATATGTGACAGGAATTCACGTTATTTTTGAAACTGACCATAAACCTCTGATCCAAATTTTACAGTCTAAAAATTTAGATACCTTGACTCCACGACTTCAGCGATTCCGAATGCGCCTTATGCGGTATGATTACTCGGTAGTATATGTTCCAGGTAAGGACCTAAAAATAGCGGATGCTTTATCGCGCAGTCCAATACCTAGTAATGACAAAGAAGCGCAGGAACTAGGACTAGAAACTGAAGCCTTTGTTCGTTTCATAGTCAAACATTTTCCGGTCAGAGAGTATTATATAGACAAGATTATAGACGCTCAGAAGCAGAACACAGTATGTAAGTTGCTGCTTCTTTACTCTATCGATGGATGGCCGACCCGTAACAAGTTGCCAGATTACATGGTACCATATTACCAATACAGACATGACATTTCATTTACGGATAATTTATTGTTAAAAGATACTAGAATAATTATTCCTCCAAACTTACGCAACGAGATTTTGAATTATATTCACGTCGTCCATCAGGGCATAACAAAATGTCGTAGACTAGCTCAGACATCGGTCTGGTGGTTAGGTCTTAGTTCACAATTAGAAGACTTAGTAAAAAACTGTCAAAAATGTATTGAGGAAAGAACGAACAAAAGGGAAACATTTATTTTTGAGTGTCTGCCCACACGACCTATGGAGAGAATTGGACTAGATCTATTTAAAAGTAACAAATGGTACCTTATAATAACTGATTACTACTCTCGTTTCTTTGAATTTTATCCCTTGACCACTATGTCCGAAGAGGACATAATAAGTAAAGTAAAAGAGTTTTTTTTCGCGTTTTGGAATCTGTTCCGTATGCAGAAGCGATAATGGTCCTCAGTTTCAATCAAAACTTAAAAAATTTGCAAACGACTATCATTTTAAACATATTACGAGCAGTCCATATTATAGCCAGTCAAACGGTGCTGCGGAAGCGGCAGTGAAAATCGCAAAATCAATTATCAAAAAATCTGACAACGTTCATGAAAGCCTTCTGAACTATCGTTCAACCCCGCTAGCTAATGGATTTTTACCCGCAGAGTTAATGATGGGTCGTAAATTTAAATCGTTGGTTCCCATTTTGCCCAGAGCTTTAGAAACGGAAAACGCAAAGGAAGTGGTTAGAAGAGAAACGAAGCTTAAAACGAAACAGATTGAAAACTATAACAAAAAGCAGAGCTAAAAATCTTTCAGAACTGAAAGAAGGGGAGAGGGTATGGATAATTTACTTGCGGAGATATGGAAAGGTAGTAAAAAGACTGGATGAACCTCGGTCGTATTTGATTCAGGTAGAAAGAGAAAAATACAGACGAAACCGTTGGCATTTGATACCCGTATCCAGTTTTAGTAAGAACATTTACGATAGTGAAGATTTGTACAATCCAAATGAAAATTTTGTAATTGAAGATACTAGCAATAAGAAAACTAACCAACAATGTATTACTGAGGAACCACCTTCGGCAGACGAAGAAATTGTAGAAGTTGGTTCTTCCCATAGACAAAGAAAACCACCTGTTTGGATGAAAGATTATATTACAAATAACTAAAATTATATATTATAAAAGAACAAAATAATAAATCAAAAATTTCATGCACACTTACACATGTATATGTATGTACCCATATATTCATCTTTTGTATGTACATATAGTATGATAATTTTCAAACATAAGTATGTTCGTAGAAATCAGACAAATTTCATTACATATACATATATTAACAAAAAAACAAATTTATTATATTAAACTTATTCTTATACCAATAATAGAAATGGTATTCAAACTTACATTGTATAATAGAATGTATATATGTATATATTATAAAATAATTCAAAAATAATCTATACGATCTAAAAAAGAGGGATGTTGTGTAAATGCTAACGCTAACAAATGTGTCATACCCTAAAGATTTACTTGACATCACTATTTTAGTACGCTTATTGATAATCGTTCAATAAGTAGTAAGTTTACTCAGTAAAGCAACTTGTCATATTTAATTTCCGGCATTCCCTTTTTTCCATCGCCATAGTAGACACGTGAAACTAGAATAATAAAGTAATTTCTAAGCCAATTCATAAATGAGTTTTTTTTGTATTAAGGCGAATAGCACAGTATTGACTACGAAGTTCTTATGAGACATGGAGACATACCAACCAAACAGTTAGTTCCAGTAATTTGTGTGCATACAAATGCATATATGTATATAGACAAGTTGCTGACAATTCCAACACAAATATACCATATTTGTTTTCTATATTTCTTTTATAATGAGGGATAGAACAAACTTATTATATCAAAATTGCCACTAGAATTTTAATATTGCTACAAAGACAGTCTGACTGTAGGGTAGTGACAAGAAATTTGTGTGTATGTAGTAATTGTGATTTGATTAATTGTGGTTTGCTGTTGTGACTTCTCGTTGCTATGCGTATGTATAGTAATTGTATGTATGTATTAATTTTTATTTTTTATTTGTATCTCTGGGGAAATAATATAATAGGTGCAGAGAGTGGCAACCCTGTTGTAAATGACAGTGGATAGGGAATGTATTTGGTAATGTATGCTTATGTTGTTGGATTTGAAGAATATCATTGCTTGTGGGAATTATATCATCACTTTTTCATACATATTTACAAATGAATGTAAATATGTTTTCAAGGCTATTGACGTTGATATTCTTATGGAGATAGAAAATATTGTGTTGACATAGGCTTTATATGTGCAAGGGAATTTCAGATGTTAAATGCTTTGAATTCAGTCAGGTTGATACGAAGAGCTTTTGACTAGGGGTAATGTTATTTTTTTTTCTTTTCAAAATATTTTACTTTAATGAAACAATTATATAAAATAGCTTTTAGAGCAATATATCAAAAACTGGTCGTACCTTTGTATTACAAACTGATGCTAGCGATTTTTTTCTGGTTGTTGCTATGTATATGAATTTCATCATATATCGTAATACCAAAAGAGAATTGTGGAAATGTATATGTGTGTGTGAGTATGTACATATATATATGTGTGTGTGTGTGTGTGTGTGTGTATGAATTTCATCATATGTCGTAATAAATTAGATTTGATGAGTACTACGCGATTCTCATATAAAGTATATAAGTAGAATAAATAATGTAGATTGTTATCAGTCTGCTCTGATATCTCAACAAGTGACAACCTATTTCCCCAACAAAAATTTCTAAAGTGTTTAAAATCCAAAAACTATAAAAGTGCTAGAACTAACTACTGTTTGATAAACAAGCTTATAGTGTATAAAAAATAATTAAATAAATTGTTTATAGCTGAAATAAATTGTTTGTAAATAAAATAATTCTAAAGTTTTTATGACTCAAACAAAACTAAATCAGCATATGGAAACGCACTCGTATGCTAACCAATCAAAGTCTGCCCTTGGAATTAGTAAGCTAAGTCTTCAAAACAAATATTGTGAGGATTGTGATGAGATGATCCTATCAAATAGTTATATGGCTCATGTCAGAACCACAAAACACAAAAACAGTTGTCACCAAGAACGGATTGATGATTTTCTTACTAAAAGAGTAAGTAACTTCAATGGGAGGATCGAGACATATATCCTCCTCAACAAAAATGTGGCTATCTTGTTTCCGGAAGAGTTTCTGAAATCTGCAAATAGCTCCTAAGTACAACAACTCCATGAATCTAGTAGGATACATACTATATTTAAATTTAATATGGAGCTCACATGTGATTATATGAAGATGGTGAATGATGAGATGAATGTTTCCCAACTTGTACATATTTCGAAAATGATGTTAGTGACTTTGTCTGATGACATAGAAGAGATGTACAAGAAACAGACGTAGGAGCTAAGAGCCAAAAAGGAAGAATTTCAAGAGAGGGATAGCGGATGGACTTTGACTTCAATAAATTTTCTTGAAGTTAATATAAACAAGGCGTCCATAATAAGAGGATCGAGCTTTATCCCTCTCCCAAAAAATATTGCAGCAAAACATGCATCTATAAATGTTGAGAATAATGACATTTATTGCTTTAAATGGTGTCTAATTGTCGCTTTAAATGTAAATAGTGGTCTGAATCCTAAACAACGGAAAAACTATAGAAATTACAATATTGCTGACATTTCTGATGAGAATATTAATATAAGAGCAATTGCATTAAATTTTGAAGGCCTGGACTTTCCACTCCCATTGAAGCAGATAAAACAATTCGAGAATCAAAATGATATGAGCATAAATGTATTTGGTCACAATGGAACATCGCTTATAGGGCCATACTACATAACAAAAGGAGAAAAACACATTCATATTAATCTCTTATTGCTCCACTCTAATGACAACTTCCACTATGTGCTCATCAAAGATATATCAAAGTAAGTTTCATTAGTGCATTTATGAAAAATATATTCTCTATTTAAAAAGTCACTTCTTATTGTTATATTAATTTACATATTATTTTATTTTTCTCTCTTCTTTAGACTTCTTCGTTCCAGTATAACCTCTCACGTTAATAAGATTTATATCTCCAACACCTGCAGATAAAGCATCATACACATGATGCTTATGTGTACAGTCAACATAAACATTTTTGTGGTAAAAAAGTCATCAGGATGCCCGAAGATGGATGTATTATTAAGTACAAAAACTACTACAAACAGCTAGATGTACCATTTGTCATCTACGCAGACTTCGAGTCTATTTTAGAAAAACTCCACGATCCTGTAAGTAAAAGCACTACAAATGTACAGAAACACCATGCGTGTGCATTCGACTATTTTATTACTTGTAGTTTTAAGAAGGAAAATAACTTATATAGACATTATTTTGGTGAAGATTCGGCAAATGTATTTATCAAAAAAATAATTGAAGATTGTACAGATATCTATCTAAATTATTTACTAAAAGTTAAGGAAATTTTCATGACCCCAATTGAAATATCTCAATATAATAATACAAAAAATTGTCATATATGTAAGAAAATATTAAATAACGATAAAGTTAGAGATCATTGTCATCTTACGGGCAATTATCGTGGGGCAGCTCATAGCGAATGTAATTTAAATTATAAAACACCTCAGTTTATTACGGTTATTTTCCATAATCTTTCTGCATAAGATATGCACCTATTTTTCAAAGAACTTTCTACTATAAAAAATGCCACAATAAAAGTGATTCCCCAGAACACAGAACGTTATATTTCTCTTTCAATTTTTATCACATTATATGAAAAACATGGATTCGAAATAAGATTTATAGACTCGTTTAGATTTATGGCTTCGAAATTAGATACGTTAGCAAAAAATCTTGATAGCAATGATTTTAATACTATTCGATCATGTTTCGTTGATGAAGCTCATTTCAACCTGATTAGAAGAAAGGGTGTATTTCCGTACTCTAACGTGGATTCCGTGACTAAGTTTAAGGAAATTAAACTCCTTAGTAGAGAAGAGTTCTTCAATATTCTAACGCATGAAGAATGTGATGTAGTCGAGTATGAACATGCTCAAAAAATATGGAGAGAGTTTAACTGTAAAACCGTCCTTGACTATACTGAACTCTACTTAAAGACAGATGTTCTTCTTCTAACTGACGTGTTTGAAAATTTTAGGAAAATTTGTAGAGGTATATATGATTTGGACCCCTGTCATTATTATACAGCACCAGGCTTATCCTGGGATGCAATGTTAAAAACCACAGAAGTTTCACTGGAACAGTTCACTGATTCCGAAATGTACATGTTTATGCAAAACGGAATTAGAGGTGGACTAGTTCAATGCTCACAAAGATATTCGAAGGCGAATAACAAATATTTGGAAGATTTTGATGCATCAAAACCATCAGAATTTCTTGTATATTTAGACGCTAACAATTTGTATGGTTGGTCGATGTCAGAATATCTTCCATACGGTGAATTTGAGTGGGTATGTGATACTGATTTTGATGTTAAGAAAATTTCTGATACTGCAGAGTATGGGTACATTTTGGAAGTGGATATAGATTATCCCGATTCAGTGCATGATCTACATAATGATTTGCCATTTTGTCCCCAAAATAAGCCAGTGGGGGGATCCAAAATCAAAAAATTAGTTGCAGACTTACACGCAAAAACAAATTACACCATGCACTATAGAGTTTTAAAACAAGCCATTTCAAATGGCCTCATCTTAAAACAAATCCATAGAATACTCAGATTTAAGTAATCTCCTTGGCTTAAAAAATATATTGA
This sequence comes from Tachina fera, assembly GCA_905220375.1. Lineage (NCBI taxonomy): Eukaryota > Metazoa > Arthropoda > Insecta > Diptera > Tachinidae > Tachina > Tachina fera. The sequence continues at coordinate 51,338,938 of LR999967.1, forward strand.
ATTAAACACATTACATAGGACAAATGCTAAAAATAATTTTGAAAAAGATTTCTTCAAACTTTTGAACAACGCTGTTTATGGGAAGACAATGGAAAACATTGAAAAACGTAGGGATATTAGAATTGCTTCATCTTGGGAAACAACAAACAGGAATCATTTAGGTCTCAGAGCATTAATTTCAAAACCAAATTTTATGCAGTTGACAAAATTTTCTGATGATATGTATGCGGTAGAGTTAGAAATAATGGAACCACTATATGATAAACCCATATATGTTGGCTTTACAGTACTAGAGTTATCCAAGTGGATAATGTATGACTTCCATTATGGCTTCATGAAGCCTAAATTTGGAGAGAACATTTCTCTCAACTATATGGATACTGACTCGTTTATTTATTCAATTAAAACTGACGATTTTTACGATGACATCCGTAATGATATTATTTTGAATTTTGATACGTCAGAATATCCTATAGATAATCAATTTCGTTTGCCGCTGCTCAATAAGAAGGTTTTAGGTATGATGAAAGATGAAAACAGTGGGGATATAATGACAGAGTTTGTTGGTTTAAGAGCAAAAATGTATTCTCTGTCGCTCGGAATCTGTTAAAAAATCTAAAGGGGTCAAAAAGTCTGTAATTAATGATTACAAAAGTTGCTTATTTGAATCCAAAATTATCTCAGATGAAATGTTTTTGTTTAGGTCTAAAACACATCAACTATATACTCAAAAACTAAATAAAATAGCTCTTAGCTTTTCTGATGATAAAAGAAATATAATGAAAGATAAAATAAAAACGCGTGCATGGGGGCATTACATAGACCGAAATAATGAAACAATGGATGTAGAATAGAATGCTTCCTACTAAATTGCATGTAAGATGACAACAAGAATTTAATTTTGTACCAATTATACTTATTTAATTATTTATTAATTTATTTATTATTTACTTATTTGTATATTAATTTATTTATGTATTTATTTCTGTATTAATTTATTTATTGGTTATATATATATCTTTGTTTATGAATGTATCTATTAATTTTAGTATTTTATTCACACAAAAGCATCTTAAAATTTAATGGTCTAAAACTTTTATCTTTTTTGCCTGTACCTAAATTATTTGTAAATAAGAATCAAATATTTGATTAATGATCTTTTTTTTTCTCTCTCTTTCTTATTATATCATATATTTTTATATATACATAGAGTTAAATTTGTATTAGTACTAAGATTTTTAATAAAAAATTAGAAATAAAATATTGAAAAGAGAATTAAACATGTGACTGGTTTTCATTTCTTTATTGGCTTTACTTCGTTGGATCAAAGAATTTTTGCTTTTTCCTTATATGCAAATTTCTGTTTTTATATTGCTTAAACATGCACAGTCTTGTTTTCAGGTTATTTAAAACATGCGCAATCATGTTTACTTTGAGAGGTTCTATACAAGAGGAATTGAATTCCACTATATTATGAAATTCCATTAAATTTCATCAGATATTTTCTTATCGACACTAACTGCTTTACACCATATCATTATTCTTTGCTAACAGAAAATAGCAGAACAGGTATCAGCTATCAGATCAGCTTTTTCAGCTATCAGATCAGCTTTTCAGGACCTGATCTGGTTTTCAGATCAGCTTTTCAGGCCCTGGTCTGGTTTTCAGATCAGCTTTTCAGGCCCTGGTCTGGTTTTCAGATCAGCTTTCAGGACCTGGTCTGGTTTTCAGACCAGCTTTTAGTGATTTTTAATCAGAAATAATTTTAAGTCAGGCTTAAGTTCAGTAATTTCAATTCTTATTGAATGAAATATTTTTATTAATTAATGTGAGTATTAATGTGAATATTAATTAATAAAAATATTTCATTCAATAAGAATTGAAATTACTGAACTTAAGCCTGACTTAAAATTATTTCTGATTAAAAATCACTAAAAGTTCAATTAAAAAATTTACAAATGTTTCACTTAAATAATCATGGGCACGTGAAAAAATATGTTCACTTGGCAATCACTGTTTACTTGGCCACCACAGTTTCAGAATGCTGGAAATCCAAGCAAAAACTGTAGAATGCAACAACAAGTAACATTAAGCCACTACAATTATACTTACATGCATGTACCGATGGTACATCGAATAAGTAAAAATGATTAATGTGATGATCGTAAAAGATAAGCAAGAATGACTAAACATACTTAGGTAGAGTAATATAATTTCGTGCTAACCTAAATAGAAAAATGAAAAAAATGGAAAAACAGAAAATTAATAGTGATACTTATAAATGTGTTTACCAAAGGTAAATCAATTGTATACACAACAATCGTTTCTCATATTCCGTTTCATTGAAAATTTAAGTTAAATAGCTGATGGTAACAAGAATCTCTACCCAAGTAGATAGACTAGAGTGCTGATGAAGTGCGTGGCTGTACAGAAAAGTATCGGTATTTCCCCCAGCTTAAAGTCTAAGTTTAATTTTTTTTCTCTTCTTTAGATACTCACATTAATTAATAAAAATATTTCATTCAATAAGAATTGAAATTACTGAACTTAAGCCTGACTTAAAATTATTTCTGATTAAAAATCACTAAAAGTTTAATTAAAAAATTTACAAATGTTTCACTTAAATAATCATGGGCACGTGGGCCAAGTAAACAGTGATTGCCAAGTGAACATATTTTTTCAAGTGCCCATGATTATTTAAGTAAAACATTTGTAAATTTTTTAATTGAACTTTTAGTGATTTTTAATCAGAAACAATTTTAAGTCAGGCTTAAGTTCAGTAATTTCAATTCTTATTGAATGAAATATTTTTATTAATTAATGTGAGTATTAATGTGAGTATTAATTAATAAAAATATTTCATTCAATAAGAATTGAAATTACTGAACTTAAGCCTGACTTAAAATTATTTCTGATTAAAAATCACTAAAAGTTCAATTAAAAAATTTACAAATGTTTCACTTAAATAATCATGGGCACGTGAAAAAATATGTTCACTTGGCAATCACTGTTTACTTGGCCATCACAGTTTCAGAATGCTGGAAATCCAAGTAAAAACTGTAGAATGCAACAACAAGTAACATTAAGCCACTACAATTATACTTATATGCATGTACCGATGGTACATCGAATAAGTAAAAATGATTAATGTGATGATCGTAAAAGATAAGCAAGAATTACTAAACATACTTAGGTAGAGTAATATAATTTCGTGCTAACCTAAATGAAAAAAATGGAAAAACAGAAAATTAATAGTGATACTTATAAATGTGTTTACAAAAGGTAAATCAATTGTATACACAACAATCGTTTCTCATATTCCGTTTCATTGAAAATTTAAGTTAAATAGCTGATGTTAACAAGAACTAGGGTGCTGATGAAGTGCGTGGCTGCACAGAAAAGTATCGGTATTTCCCCCAGCTTAAAGTCTAAGTTTAATTTTTCTTCTCTTCTTTAGATACTCACATTAATTAATAAAAATATTTCATTCAATAAGAATTGAAATTACTGAACTTAAGCCTGACTTAAAATTATTTCTGATTAATAAATATTTTTGTAATGCCGACGGGAAAACGTGAAAAAAAATATTTTTGCTAATGCCAGAGGAAAATCATAAAAATGACTTTTCGTAATGTGGACGGCAAAAAACGTGAAAAAAAATATTTTTGTAATGCCGACGGGAAAACATGAAAATAAATATTTTTGTAATAATGACGGGAAAAACGTAAGACAAGAAACAAAAATATTTTTCCTAATGCCAACGGAAAATCCTAAAAATGATTTTACGTAATGTGGACGTTAAAAACGTAAACAATTTTAATCAGCGCCGAATTGGTAGTTCACTACTACTAATCAAGTCCGAATATTTCTATTTATACTCAAATTATCTATATCAAGCCAAATATGAATATCCGAAGAAGTTAATTTCATTTTTAAAAGATTGAGATATTATAATAAAGCTTAAAGCATTTTAATTATGATATTTGCTGATGTTGCATCTGAAAAGCAGAATAATATACATACATATATGTATGTATATATTTTTGTATGGGGGGCACAAGTAGAATGAGTCATCATTCTAAAAGATATTTTTTAAGCTAAATTTCTATTATGAATACAATTTTAGTGAATTTGGCTTAAACAAAATTCGAAATGCTGTTTAATATTTTTATGAATATGGTTGTAAGCATTTAATAAGAGACAATGCAAATGTAATTATAATGTTTATGCAAGATGAGAAAACAAATTAAGCACGTTTATAAGCATCATGTTGTATGTAATATGAATTTTTAAAAGTTTTAAGAAGTTTGCAGAGAGTGTTGGAAGGAAAAATAATATAATATTTTCTTAAGGTTCTTCAGGTTTTATATGTTTTCATAAAAAAATTACTGCTAATAAAAGATTGACTTTAGTTGATTCATCTAACTTTAAACTTCATTCATATAAATGTTATAAATGGCTAGCTACTTGTAAACTGATAATTCAATCTGAATCAGATAGCCTGATCTGAAAACCAGACCAGCTACCTGATAATCTGAAAACCAGACCAGCTCCTGAAAAACTAATCTGAAAACCAGACCAGGTCCTGAAAAGCTGGTCTGAAAACCAGACCAGGTCCTGAAAGCTGATCTGAAAACCAGACCAGGGCCTGAAAAGCTGATCTGAAAACCAGACCAGGGCCTGAAAAGCTGATCTGAAAACCAGACCAGGTCCTGAAAAACTGATCTGAAAACCAGATCAGGTCCTGAAAAGCTGATCTGATAGCTGAAAAAGCTGATCTGATAGCTGATACCTGTTCTGCTATTTTCTGTTAGCAAAGAATAACGATATGGTGTAAAGCAATTAGTGTCGATAAGAAAATATCTGATGAAATTTAATGGAATTTCATAATATAGTGGAATTCAATTCCTCCTGTATAGAACCTCTCAAAGTAAACATGATTGCGCATGTTTTAAGTAACTTGAAAACAAGACTGTGCATGTTTAAGCAATATAAAAACAGAAATTTGCATATAAGGCAAAAGCAAAAATTTTTTGATCCAACGAAGTAAAGCCAATAAAGAAATGAAAACCATTCACATATTTAATTCTTTTTTCAATATTTTATTTCTAATTTTTTATTAAAAATCTTAGTACGAATACAAATTTAACTCTATGTATATATAAAAATATATGATATAATAAGAAAGAGAGAGAAAAAAAAGATCATTAATCTAATATTTGATTCTTATTTACAAATAATTTAGGTACAGGCAAAAAAATAAAAGTTTTAGACCATTAAATTTTAAGATGCTTTTGTGTGAATAAAATACTAAAATTAATAGATACATTCATAAACAAAGATATATATATATAACCAATAAATAAATTAATACAGAAATAAATACATAAATAAATTAATATACAAATAAGTAAATAATAAATAAATTAATAAATAATTAAATAAGTATAATTGGTACAAAATTAAATTCTTGTTGTCATCTTACATGCTATTTAGTAGGAAGCATTCTATTCTACATCCATTGTTTCATTGTTTCGGTCTATGTAATGCCCCCATGCACGCGTTTTTATTTTATCTTTCATTATATTTCTTTTATCATCAGAAAAGCTAAGAGCTATTTTATTTAGTTTTTGAGTATATAGTTGATGTGTTTTAGACCTAAACAAAAACATTTCATCTGAGATAATTTTGGATTCAAATAAGCAACTTTTGTAATCATTAATTACAGACTTTTTGACCCCTTTAGATTTTTTAACAGATTCCGAGCGACAGAGAATACATTTTTGCTCTTAAACCAACAAACTCTGTCATTATATCCCCACTGTTTTCATCTTTCATCATACCTAAAACCTTCTTATTGAGCAGCGGCAAACGAAATTGATTATCTATAGGATATTCTGACGTATCAAAATTCAAAATAATATCATTACGGATGTCATCGTAAAAATCGTCAGTTTTAATTGAATAAATAAACGAGTCAGTATCCATATAGTTGAGAGAAATGTTCTCTCCAAATTTAGGCTTCATGAAGCCATAATGGAAGTCATACATTATCCACTTGGATAACTCTAGTACTGTAAAGCCAACATATATGGGTTTATCATATATATCCATTATTTCTAACTCTACCGCATACATATCATCAGAAAATTTTGTCAACTGCATAAAATTTGGTTTCGAAATTAATGCTCTGAGACCTAAATGATTCCTGTTTGTTGTTTCCCAAGATGAAGCAATTCTAATATCCCTACGTTTTTCAATGTTTTCCATTGTCTTCCCATAAACAGCGTTGTTCAAAAGTTTGAAGAAATCTTTTTCAAAATTATTTTTAGCATTTGTCCTATGTAATGTGTTTAAGTCAATATATTTTTTAAGCCAAGGGGATTGCTTAAATCTGATTATTCTATTGATTTGTTTTAAGATGAGGCCATTTGAAATGGCTTGTTTTAAAACTCTATAGTGCATGGTGTAATTTGTTTTTGCGTGTAAGTCTGCAACTAATTTTTTGATTTTGGATGCCCCCACTGGCTTGTTTTGGAGGCAAAATGGTAAATCATTATGTAGATCATGCACTGAATCGGGATAATCTATATCCACTTCCAAAATGTACCCATACTCCGCATTATCAGAAATTTTCATAACATCAAAATTAGTATCACATAACCACTCAAATTCACCGTAAAGAAGATATTCCGACATCGCCCAACCGTAAAGGTTATTTGCGTCTAAATAGACAAGAAATTCTGATGGTTTTGCTGCATCAAAATCTTTCAAATATTTGTTATTCGCTTTCGAATATCTTTGTGAGCATTGAACTAGTCCACCTCTAATTCCGTTTTGCATAAACATATACATTTCGGAATCAGTGAACTGTTCCAGTGAAACTTCTGTGGTTTTTAACATTGCATCCCAGGATAAGCCTGGTGCTGTATAATAATGACAGGGGTCCAAATCGTATATACCTCTACAAATTTTCCTAAAATTTTCAAACACGTCAGTTAGATTAAGAACATCTGTCTTTAAGTAGAGTTCAGTATAGTCAAGGAGGGTTTTACATATTCTCCATATTTTTTGAGCATGTTCATACTCGACAACATCACATTCTTCATTCGTTAGAATATTGAAGAACTCTTCCCTACTAGGGAGTTTAATTTCCTTAAACTTAGTCATGGAATCCATGTAAGAGTACGGAAATACTTTTTTCTAATCAGGTTGAAATGAGCTTCATCAACGAAACATGATCGAATAGTATTAAAATCATTGCTATCAAGATTTTTTGCTAACGTATCTAAACTCGAAGCCATAAATCTAAATGAGTCTATAAATCTTATTTCGAATCCATGTTTTTCATATAATCTGATAAAAATTGAAAGATAAATATAACGTTCTGTGTTCTGGGGAATCACTTTTATTGTGGCATTTTTTATAGTAGAAAGTTCTTTGAAAAATAGGTGCATATCATATGCAGAAAGATTATGGAAAATAACCGGAATAAACTGAGGTGTTTTATAATTTAAATTACATTCGCTATGAGCCGCCCCACGATAATTGCCCGTAAGATGACAATGATCTCTAACTTTATCGTTATTTAATATTTTCTTACATATATGACAATTTTTTGTATTATTATATTGAGATATTTCAATTGGGGTCATGAACATTTCCTTAACTTTTAGTAAATAATTTAGATAGATATCTGTACAATCTTCAATTATTTTTTTGATAAATACATTTGCCGAATCTTCACCAAAATAATGTCTATATAAGTTATTTTCCTTCTTAAAACTACAAGTAATAAAATAGTCGAATGCACACGCATGGTGTTTCTGTACATTTGTAGTGCTTTTACTTACAGGATCGTGGAGTTTTTCTAAAATAGACTCGAAGTCTGCGTATATGACAAATGGTACATCTAGCTGTTTGTAGTAGTTTTTGTACTTAATAATACATCCATCTTCGGGCATCCTGATGACTTTTTTACCACAAAAATGTTTATGTTGACTGTACACATAAGCATCATGTGTATGATGCTTTATCTGCAGGTGTTGCAGATATAAATCTTATTAACGTGAGAGGTTATACTGGAACGAAGAAGTCTGAAGAAGAGAGAAAAATAAAATAATATGTAAATTAATATAACAATAAGAAGTGACTTTTTAAATAGAGAATATATTTTTCATAAATGCACTAATGAAACTTACTTTGATATATCTTTGAAGTAGTAGGGAACTGCCGGTTCTATGGCAATAAAAATTGTCAAATTTGGGTAATTAACGTCAAAAATTTTGTAATTTATGGGAAAATTTTAAAAAAATGTCAAAGGTGTGAAGTGACGAGGGTTAGTTCACTTCGAGGGTATGTTGGGGCGCATGCTTTGTTTGTATGTATGTTTAAGATTTTTGTTTTAACCAAAGGTGTGAAGTGACGAGGGTACTCGATGGTTTGTAGATGTCTGTCGGTTGATGTGCATACTCGCAGTTTATTATGTTGGCGCGCATGCTTTCTATGTATGTATGTATAAGATTTTTGTTTTAACCAAAGGTGTGAAGTGACGAGGGTACTCGATGGTTTGTAGATGTCTGTCGGTTGATGTACATACTCGTAGTTTATTTTCGTTAGCGCGCATGCTTTCTGTGTATGTATGTATAAGATTTTTGTTTTAACCAAAGGTGTGAAGTGACGAGGGTACTCGATGGTTTGTAGATGTCTGTCGGTTGATGTGCATACTCGCAGTTTATTATGTTGGCGCGCATGCTTTCTATGTATGTATGTATACGATTTTTGTTTTAACCAAAGGTGTGAAGTGACGAGGGTACTCGATGGTTTGTAGATGTCTGTCGGTTGATGTACATACTCGTAGTTTATTTTCGTTAGCGCGCATGCTTTCTGTGTATGTATGTATAAGATTTTTGTTTTAACCAAAGGTGTGAAGTGACGAGGGTACTCGATGGTTTTTAATCATTTTTTAAAATGTGTGCAACGTCTTTCACGTTATGTTTTTTTTATAGGGAAAGCAATACCACACAACAATAAATAATTTCAAAAATGACAAACGTTGACACTAGTACACACTGTTGCGATGTTACAAAATATCATAGTATGTACTCGGCATTTGTTTTTTTTTGTAATATTCTTTTTAGCTGATGGAGCTGGAAGGGTATTTATAGAAAGAAATTATGTATTCTGGTGAGATATTAATGTTTTTGTTGTTGGTTTTATTTAGTTTTATTTATTTTTTGTTTTTTGTGTAAAGAGGCTGACATTTGTCAAACAAACCATGCACACTTATATACATACATACATTGATATTTTTGAGAACGAGATAGGTGAATGTGATGTCATTCCAAAGAACCAAATGGCATACTTCTATAATGGAAACTTCCAAAATGAAGAAGAAAAGTTTATGGTAGATGAAGAGGACGATGCTTTCTTCATACATATGTATGTTGTAACAATGTAAGAATAGAACGTAATTCGTATAAATTGAGACGTTCTCTAATCTAGCAGCAAGTACAGCATTGTATCTAGCAAGTGCATCATCATCATATAAAATCTTAAAAAATACAATACATTCTATAAATTATTAAAATGGTATATAAATGTAATATGTGCAATAAGATATATAAATATCAAAAGTGTTTCTTGGATCATATCCAAAATCATGGTGTTGAGGACCAATATATATATCCTCAACAACAGCAACAATATCAATATCCTCAACAACAAAAACAACAACAACAACAACAACAACAGCAATACCAATATCTTCAAGAACAACAACAATATCAATATCCTCAACAGCAACAACAATATCAATATCCTCAACAACAGCTACCATATCCTACGGCCATGCAATGGTACCCAAATACTGGCCAACAATTGCAATATCAACTACAACAACAACAACAACAATACCAATATCTTCAAGAACAACAACAATATCAATATCCTCAACAGCAACAACAATATCAATATCCTCAACAACAGCTACCATATCCTACGGCCGTGCAATGGTACCCAAATACTGACCAACAATTGCAATATCAACTACAACAACAACAACAACAACAAAAAGAAATGTATTGGCAACAACCCTCTACCTCCATGCAATGGTACACAAATACTCATGAACATCAACAACTACAGTATCAACCACAACAACAACAACAACAACAACGAGAACTTCAAGGAGCGGATTCTTGTGGAGGTAATTTTATAAATAATACCAGCATTGATGAAGAAACGCAAGGAAGATATAAAGATAATATGAAATTTTACACCATAAGCAAAGCGTTCAAAAATAATATTGTAACGTATGGATTAAATAATAAAAGAGATGAACTTTTACTAGAAGATTTCATTGGTGAAAATGAATCAATTTTCATAGAGATGCTTGAAAGTCATTTACAAAGCCACACTGTAATAAAATTTAATATGAGTATTGTGGCAGAATATGTAAAAATTGTGGGAGAGGAATTGGAGTTCAATATTATTCATCATAGAGCTAAAATGAATTTGTTGACCAGAGGAGATGAAATATATGAAGTATTTTCTAACCAAATTTCAGAAATTCAAAATAAAATGAGTGAATTTCAAGAGAAGGACTCTGGTTGGACTTTGATACGCATAGTCCGAGCAGAGCTAAGTATTAATAAAGCTTCTCTAGTTAAAGGAGCAAACTGGATGAGTTTACCAGAAAAACTTCAAAAAAGAAAAGCTTGCATCAATGTAGAAAACACCGATCAATATTGTTTCAAGTGGTGTCTGATCGCCGCAGTAGATACTTCTCAAATAAAGAGTAAACAGCGATGTAGCTCATACAATATTCATGACATAACTGCTGACATCATTTGTACCCAAAATGGTGTAACGCTAGATTTTAAGAATTTAATATTTCCAATATCTTTAAAAGATATTAAAATATTTGAGAAGCGGAATAGTGGAATCAGCGTAAACGTATTTGGTTATGATGAGGAAAATAATGTAGTTGTTGGTCCGTATTATATAACAAAGAAGGAAAAATGTAATCATATCAACTTATTGTTGTTGGAAAATATCGTTGGTCATCATTATGTTCTAATACAAAATATGTCTAGGTAAGCTAAAAGTGTCAAGTACTAGGGAATATATATATATATAACTTTTTATAATATTTATTATAAATGATTTCATTTAAATTTTTTACAGATTATTAAGCGGCCAAACGACAAAACACGAACACACTCTTAAATTGTGTAATGTATGTCTGCAATTTACTCACAGTGATAGGATCATGGAGCAACATCAAGCAGAGTGTGGTAAAATTGTAGCCCAGCTACCATCCTATAATAACGCTACACTTAAATTTAAGGACCACCAACGACAGATGGATGTGCCTTTTGTTGTGTATGCAGATTTTGAATGCATACTTGAGGACATCCAATGTATAGTAAGTAAAAAAAATAATTTAACTAAAAAGCATACTCCCTGTGCTTTTAGTTATAATATTAAATATATTAACCATAATATAGATAAGTTTAGAATATATACTGGTAGGGACGCTGCAGAAAAATTTGTTGCTTATTTAGTTAAGGATTGTGAAGATATATATACTAATTATTTAATGAGAAAGACACAAATGGATTCTTTATCCCCTTCAGAAATATTCAGTTTTCGAAATGCTGTAAATTGCCACATATGTGATAAATTTTTAGGTAGTGATCGCGTAAGGGATCATTGTCATGTAACTGGCAAATTTAGAGGTGCAGCTCATAATATGTGCAACTTAAAATATCAACAACCAAAATTTATCCCTATTTATTTTCATAATTATTCGTCTTATGACTCACATCTTTTTGTTAAAGAGTTAGGAGAAAAGTCTGACAACATAAAAGTCCTTCCGCTAAATAAAGAACGTTATATATCTTTATCAACATATACAAAAATGAATGACGATTTCAATCTTGAACTTAGATTTCTAGACACCTTACGTTTTATGCCCGAAAGCTTAGAAACTTTAGCCAATAATCTTACGGATAACGATTTCTGTACAATTAAAGAGCAATTTCCATCAAAAATAGAGTTTGATCTGGTTAGAAGGAAGGGTGTTTTCCCTTACAACTATCTCAATTCCTTTGAAAAATTAAATGATAGTCAACTTCCAGCGAGGGAAGACTTTTTCAACACACTTACCAATAGAGAATGTTCACATGAAGATTATGAGCATGCAAAAAAAATTTGGTACACATTTGATTGCAAAACTTTACAAGACTACATGGAGTTTTATTTAAAAACAGACGTTCTATTGCTTACTGATGTATTCGAAAATTTTCGAAAAGTTTGTAAGGGAATATATAACCTAGATCCAAGCCAGTACTATACTGCTCCTGGACTGTCGTGGGATGCTATGTTGAAGTACACAAATATAGAATTGGAGTTGTTAACTGATATAGATATGTATAATTTCTTTAAAAAAGGGATACGTGGGGGGATTGTACAATGTAGTAAAAGGTATTCAAAAGCAAACAATAAATATCTAGAGGATTTCGATAAAGAGAAACCTTCAGAGTTTCTAATGTACCTAGATGCCAATAACCTTTACGGTTGGGCTATGTCCGAATATCTTCCATATGGAGGATTCAGATGGTTATCAAGTGATGAGCTAAATCTGGATCCAAATCGGATAAACAATAATTCAAATGATGGTTATGTGTATGAAGTTACTTTAGAATATCCCTCCATTTTACACGAATCGCACAATGATCTACCTTTTTGTGTGGAAAATAAAAAACCTTACGGAAAGAATCAAACTAAATTAATTGCTGACTTTTCTACTAAACATTCATATATTATTCACTACAGAATTCTTAAGCAATGTTTAGAGTATGGTTTGATTCTAAAAAAAATACATCGGATTCTCACTTTTAAACAATCTCCATGGTTAAAATCATATATAGACTTAAATACCAAGCATAGAGCTAACGCTAAAAATACATTTGAGAAAAACTTCTTCAAATTGCTCAATAATGCGGTATATGGTAAGACTATGGAAAATGTAGATAAGAGAAAAGATGTTAGAATTGTAACAAACTGGAACAGAACGAATTGCAATCATTTGGGAGCCCAAGATTGGATATCTAAGCCCAATTTCCATAGTTTGTCTATATTTTCAGAAGACATGGTGGCGATTCAAATGAATAGGCTCCAGACATATTATAATAAGCCTATTTACTTAGGATTTTGTGTGCTAGAACTTTCCAAATGGAAAATGTATAATTTCCATTATGGCTACATGCAGCCCAAATTTAAATCAAAATTGTCATTAAACTATATGGATACTGATTCATTCATATATACAATACGGACTGATGACTTCTATGCTGACATAAAAATGGACATACAGGATGAATTTGACACATCTGATTATCCTTCAGATAACATATATGGTATTCCTCGTTTAAACAAAAAGGTGCTGGGTATGATGAAAGACGAAAATTGTGGAAAAATAATGAAAGAGTTTGTTGGGTTGCGATCTAAAATGTATTCATTTAGTGTTCAAGATCAAAATGATGTAAAGAAATCGAAGGGGGTCAAGAAAACCATTTTAGATAAGTATAGCCTAAGTTCATATAGAGATTGTCTGTTTAATAAATCAAATGTATTTGATAATATGCTTACCTTTAAGTCGAGTTTGCATCAATTATATACTATGCAACTACATAAAATAATACTAAGTTATCAAGATGATAAAAGAAAAATCAAAAGTGATGGTATAAGCACATATGCATGGTACCATTCAGCAATAGAGGAAACCAATCCTGATTATGAGCTTGACATGCTATTAATGGAAATTGATAGACTTCAAGAAGAAGAAGAAAGTTAAAATTAATGTAAATTTTTGTAAAGTTTTATTATTAAAATAAGTGTAAATATTAGTTATTAAAAAAATTCTTTTGTTAAAAAATAAATGTAAATATTAATTATTAAAAAATTTTATGAAAAAAACAAAGAAAATATAACCAATAAAAAAAATAAAACATATATTCTTGTGTACATTTTTTATTTATTTATTATCCATTCTTAAATATAATTTATGAATTTTCACATCTGTTAGAATCTTGTGTTGCATTTTTTCCCCAATCTCATAACAAAGTCGTGTCAGTTCAATCTTTACATCCCTTTCGTGTATTCCTTGTATTTCATTGAATTGGAGTTTTGTTTTGTTTAAAGTGGAGCAGGTTGGTATATAATATTCATAATAGAAATGAAGAATTTGTTTTCTTAGAATGTTGTTCCAACATAAAATTGATGTAAAAAATACTCGAATTTGAGTTAATGATCTCCAAGTGTCAGAATCGATTTTTATATTAGAGTTTCCTTGTTCGATAACTAAAAAACAAACACCCCTTTTATATTTAAACTTATATTCAACATCTCTCTCACTTTCATTATCAATTATATTTATAGAATTTAAAAAATCTCGACGATTAAGCATATCATGAATATAGTCCTTATAGCACATGAGGTGTAACCACTCTTCCCGGTCCAGTCCAATGTATTGCTTATTTTTATAATTCAGCCATATCATTGGCTTAAAACCAAAAGCTGTTGAAAATCCACATGAAATCTTCAATTTCCAATTGAGCAAGTATTCAAACTCAAAAACCAAATCATGTATTTGAGGTTTTCGTTCTTCATTGTGGTGAAATATATTCTTTAAAGTACATTTATCCATCCTCAATGAATATAATATTTAAACTAATAGTTTTTCGCTCTATTAATCTATATATATATATATATATATATATATATATATTAAAAAAAACAATAAAAAACTAAATAAAACCCATACACATACATATATATTCTATATTTGTTCATTATTTATTTTTGACAAATTTTTATAAGTTTCAATAATCTTAAAAATAATTTTTTTCCTTATGTGGAACATGGTGCATCGACATGTGTCCGGCCCTTCCTCGCATCCTTCGCTATACCAGGGGCAGCTGGCAAAATGCCCACTATCAGAGTCCTCTTGTTCTATAATTCCATACTCCTCATTTTCATTGAGCATGGAGACGAAAAAATTTATGGTTTCTTTATGCTCATAGAGCAATAAGTCCTCAAAGGAATTAAGAAACTCAAATAACCGTTCACGTACTTGGCTCATTTTTGAATTGTTATTTTAATTTTCTTTTTTAAAGAATACTTTTTTCTTGAATGCAATTTTTATACTAGTACTCTTGAAAGTTTTACATTCTTATTTATAGTAAAATATTCTTGTAAAATTAAAATGTTACAAACACTTTTGAGTGCTTTTTGAAATATTTTGTTCCAGTTACACTTTAGAACATCAATATAACTATCTCTCCGATCTTTGTTTTGCCATTTTTTGTTTCAGTTACGCTTAAGAACGTCAATATAACTACTATCTCTTTCACTACAATTCTATAAGTAACAAAAAATATTTTACATCAAAAATAATTACAATATGAGAAAAAGAGATAGTTACGATACTGATCTTTCTTTTAAGAATTATTTTTTACCTATTTAAAGATTGGTAGAAATATTTAATACATCAGTTTACAAAAAACAGATTGAGCTATCTGTCAAAGAAGAAAAAAATACATATAAAAATTAAATTTAATTAATTAATATTGTAATAATGAATCCTCCAGATTTGATCACAAAATTCAACACATTAAATAAAAAAAAATTAATACATATAAAAGAGCTCCAGGACTCAACTAAGTATGCAGTTAAAAACGCTAAGCGTGTGACTAGTAAATATGGCACTACAATTCAAATTGAACTGGAAAACAACATAATGTTTCTACCAAATCGGTACAACACGCTATCGGATGATGATATAATAGAACTGGCATCTGGGATATATTGCATATGTAAGCAAGGAGACAGTGGCTTAAAGTTGGATACTGCTGCTGAATTAAATATCTTTTTAACAAATGCTCAATACCCACAGTGGGAATAATATGTAAAAAAAGTATATCTTATAAACTTTTTTTATTAATAAAACAAAACAAAATTTAAAAATTGTTTGTGTGTGTTATTTATTTATTCTTTTCACTTATTTTGTAAAGAAATTGAAGACATAAATGTCCACATTTAAATGAATCGTAATCTTGATATTGATTGTAATTATATTTTATATTTTTACCTAGATATTTAACTAATTCTAATGGAGGTTGTAAATTTCCAAAACTGTCGAAATATTCCTTATGTTCATTGTTTTTATAATATGCTACCCAATGGGTTCCAGGACCTCTTGATAAATCCAAATTAATGATTCCGCATTCTCGATTTCTCGATCGTTTTGGTAGTGTATACAACATGAAAACTCCTCTAAAGTATGGAATGTTTGTTGAAAAGTTTCTCAAATCAACATCAGATAGGGGTTTATTGGGCAGCTTTATGAAAAATTTGGTTTTTGTTTTTCTTGACAAACCAATACATATCCTTTCTTATATGGTTTAAGGTAAAAACCTTTCCCCATTGCTACTGCTTCCATTGTTTTATTATGTCTGGTTGCTTCATCAAGTTGTTGTTTGGCATTCTTAGCAGCATTTATTGCTTTTGCTATAGCTGCTCCGCCAGTAGAAAGACTACCAATTGCACTCAGAGCAGTAAGAATAGGTACCAAAGGTAAGAAGCCACCAATCTTTGGAACATTAATTACGCGTGGTATTACAACTTGCGATTTCTTCCCCCTTAACGACTTGTTGATAATCTTGCGTGCAATCCTAATGGCAGAGTTAATGTCTTGAGGTTTTTCCTTCTTCAATATTTTTGTTGCAGTTTTAATTGATGTACTGAACAGCTTTTTTCCATTTTGTTCACTTTTTTTGCAACCTTCTTCTTCAACCCCATACCAAATTTTCTTTTGACTTTCATTGCGTTAGTAACCATGTATGCAAACGATTTTTCTGCAAGACTGCTATCTTTTGAAATAACTCGTTCCCAAGCTTTATTTTCAAGAATTTTATCAGCTTGATGTCTACTATTTAAATCATTTGTTTTGGAATAAGCAATATCGTGATTTTTACATGCAGCGTCTAACACATTAATTCCTTTGTCACCGCGATCTAAACGTTTTTGTAATTTTGTTCCGGGTCCACAAAACTGATATCCAGGAAAGTGTAATTCAACAGGCAGAGAGTTAATTACTCTATTCAATAAACCTTTTCCAACGGCTGGTTTTTTATAACTAAACGTTTTGTTATAATGTATTAACATCTTATTTTATTTTTTTTTCTATAATAAAAGTAACATTTATGAAATGCAATTAGTTATGAGAATGCAATTAGTAAAACAACATAAAAATATTGTGATTCGCAATATTGATGCTTCAACGAAAATCAGATCTAAAATAAAACATAGCTCTCTCTTACCAAATTCTTTTCGTGCTGTAAAAGTTGGACCATCAAATTGTGGAAAGACTAATGTTATGATTAGCTTGCTAGAAAGTCCTAATGAACTCAAGTTTGAAAACATCTATTTATACTCAAAATCCCTTTATCAACCAAAATATGAATACTTAAAGCGATTAATTTCACCAATTAAAGGGATGGGATACTACACATTTACAGATAATGAAAAAGTTATTCCTCCTGAGGAAGCGAAAACTAATTCTATTATGATCTTTGATGATGTTGCATGCGAGAAGCAAAATAATATACGAGCATATTTTTGCATGGGACGACATAAGGATGTTGATTCATTCTACTTGTGCCAAACTTATACGAGAATCCCCAAGCACTTAATAAGAGACAATGCAAATGTGATTATAATGTTTAAACAAGATGAGACAAACATGAAGCACGTTTATAGTGATCATGTTTCCAGCGATATGAGTTATGAAAAGTTTCATGAAATTTGTCGAGAGTGTTGGAAGGATAAATATGGATTTTTGATGATAAGCAAAGATAATGACTTAAACAATGGTCGCTATAGAAAGCAATTCGACTATTTTATAACGATATAAATTACTCTACATAAAAGTAAAACATTAGTACTTAATTTGGCCTTGCGCATAGTACATCTACTTATTTCCTAAAGTATTTACCATACCTGATCTGTTACCAGATCTAATAGCTGATACCTGATCTGATACCCCAATACCTGATCTGATAGCTGATCTTATACCTGATCTGATACCTGATACCTGATCTGATAGCTGATCTGATACCTGATCTGATAAGTGATACCTGATCGGATAGCTGATCTGATAGCTGATCTGATAGCTGATACCAGATCTGGTGTCTAACAGTTGAAAATGGATGAAAAAGTTTTAAAAGAGCTAATAAAGACAAGAAATGTTTTAAAGAAAAAATTTCGTAGTATAAAAGTTGATGAAGCAGATACACATGAGCAATTCAAAGATACATTTAAATCAATAATAGAACCATTAACAGAATTTGTGAACAATTCTAAAAATAATAAAAGAAGTATTAAGGCAGAAAGAGATGAACTTAAAACGAAAGTTTATAAAAATTCAAATTTTCCATTCAACGAACAATCAGTTAAGTTAGAGACAAGTACTCCAAAGAAACTTGTTGAAGAAACGTTATGCAATAAAAATATCTCACTTAGTAATCGAAACGCAAACAAGGTTGATAATGTTGATGATGATGATGATGACAACGATGATTTTTACTCTCAATCGGAAACTCTAGACAATTCAGATAATAATAAGAGTTATACTGACCTAGCACTCTTGGAAAGCAGAAATGAATTAGACACTCTATACGGTCCACATAAAGGTTTTAATAATGAATGGAAGTTTGGCAATAGTAGTATTAAACTTACTGAAGATAAAATAGTGATTGGAAATCACATATGGGCTTTTACACCAGGTTTATTTTCTTTACTGTTTCACAAAACACCAAAATATTATGATAAACATGAATTAGATATATATAAGAAAATTTTAGTGAGCACAAATGCATACAAAAGAGATTATAGACCTGATGGACAAATCAAAGGAACGAGAGCATATAAATATAAGCATATTATCAGTAAATTGTTTAAGAAAGAAAGTGAAAAAAACTCATCAACTTCGTCATCACTACATGCAATAAAAAGTCCTTACAAGGGTAAGGGTTTGATGAAACTAAACCCATACAAAGCTAACTATATATACTGGGATGATCCTAATAAGTTAGTAGATCGCCTTAGGCTATTGCTAGCATCACAAGCTGCAGGTCATACTAATCACAATAACGAAATTGTCTCAATTATCGAAGAATTATATGAAGCAAAAATTATAGAATAATATTTATCTACGTAAATCATGTCTATCGATAAGTTTGGGCACTATCTTAATGATACAAGTGGCAGAGTTTTTGTGAAAAATGTTCCTAAGCTGCTGGGCTTCGTTATGGATACAACTAATAACATTGACGTTCAAAACAAAAGAATCAAAAATGTGGCAAAAGCTTTGGAGGAAAACGACGTTGTTAATAAATTGTTTCTGCAAAGTCAAATTGAAGAGGTACGAGATGAAATCCATTTAATTTTAAGTCAGAAACTAAATGAAATTAGGGAAACAATTTCAAGTATGAAATTATTCTTTGAAAAAGAAATTAGAAAGATAAATGAGTTAATCTATGGGTATATAAGAAATATGATGGTCAACAGTACTTAAATGAACTCGCACTGAACTCAACTTATCCCGTCAAATTCTAAATACGTTAAATAATGACTTCAAAAAGAAATTTAATAAATGAACTACATAAGCAAGCACGAAAACATTTTCCACGTCGAAGAGTTGTTATGAAAGGAATAGATGATCTTTGGCAAGCTGATTTAGTTGAAATGGGGAACTATTCTACAGACAATAGAGATTATCGATTTTTGCTGACTGTAATTGATACATTTTCAAAATTTGCTTGGGCAGTACCCTTGAAAAGAAAGACTGCATTGGAAACAAGCCAGGCTATGCAGAATATTTTTCAACTGGGACGAATACCAAAAACTTGCAAACAGACGATGGTAAAGAGTTTTTCAATAAACACTTTGGAAAATTGATGAATAAATACAACATTAATCACTACTCAACATATAGCAGAATGAAAGCATCAATAGTAGAACGATTTAACAGAACATTAAAAGGAATGATGTGGAAAGAGTTTAGCTTTAATGGGTCTTATAACTGGCTCGACATTTACAAAGACTTGATTAATACATATAATAAGAAAATTCATCGCACCATCAAAATGCCACCGATTCAAGTTAACTATAAAAATGAGAAAAAATTATTAAACACTGTATATAACCGCTTAAAACTATTCAAATTATCAAAATTCAATGTGGGAGATCATGTGCGCATAAGTAAATATAAACATGTTTTTGAAAAAGGATATACACCAAATTGGACCACAGAAATTTTCACGATTAAAAGAGTTCAAAATACATATCCAGCCACATACATATTAGAAGACTATCGTGGTAATCCTATCAAAGGTGGGTTCTATGATGAAGAACTTTCAAAAACTAGATATCCAAATACATATCTAGTTGAAAAAGTTCTTAAAACTAAAGGAGAGAAGGCATATGTTAAATGGTTAGGATTTTCCAATCAACATAATTCTTGGATCAATAAAAATGAAATATTGTAGTTAAGTGTGTATATATAAGTCTATATTTGTATCTAATATATTAAATAAAATATAAACTTCCTTTTTTATACAAAGTGCTGTGTTTAATTTCACTTATTTGTAATCAGACAATCAGAATGTCAATAACACTTACTCTTAGCTCAAACTCATCTGAGTTATCTGCAAATTACTTTCCTCCTATTCGTTTGGATGGTGAATATGAATGTGCTCTAACTGATTTTCATTCATATAATAGCATTCCCAATGTAGATGATTATAACAATATATTTCATATTGGTGAACATGTAATTAAAATACCAATAGGATCTTATGAATTGAATGATATAGTTGATTATATTAAACATACCTATAAGCAGTATTGTCCGGAAAATAAAATTGATATTTAAGCTAATAACAATACAATGCAAGTTAGAGTTAAAAGCTCTAAGGATCCCATATACTTTAACAAAGATAACACAATTGGAAAACTTTTTGGATTCAATAAGAAAATTCTAGCTCCTAACCAAGACCATTACTCAGATCTACCAGTCAATATTTTCATCGTGAATATCTTGCGTGTTGAATGCAGTATAGTGGTTAACACATATACGAATAACTCACAAGCACACACATTACATGAATTTGCGATCAATGTCCCCCCAGGGTATAAAATTGTTGAGATTCCTCGAAATCTTATCTATTTGCCAGTTAACTGCCGAGAGATAAGTTCTCTAACTCTACGCATAGTTGATCAGAACGGTGATTTAATTAATTTTCGAGGAGAGGAAATTACAACACGAATACATTTGAGATCTAGCAAATAATGATAATATACAACGTCAAGCAATCTAAGGATAAAATTGGATACACTCATAAAACACTCTTGCAAACCAAACCACAATTAAAGAGATCATTACACAAAAAATATTTGACGCAAGAAAATAAAAAATTTTTAAAGTCTCTCAATTTAAAGTTGACAAAGAAATGAGTTACATACTAGATGTTCTAGAAAAACCTCAATCAGACGAGAGTATAATTAAAAAGGACTATCACACATATACACCATACCTACAATCCTTCAACAATAATGATGAGATTCGAATTTCAATACAAAATCAAGACTTATATGTGCTACCCAGCGAAAGCTACATATATGTTGAGGGAAGTATTGTAGATGATAATAATAGCAAAATATCTTCGTTTTTAAATCTAAAATTAAAAAATAACTTTGTGGCACATCTCTTTGACGAAATTCGATATGAACTTAATGGCATAGAAATTGATCATACAAGACATTTAGCGATTACAAGCAGCCTAAAAAATTTTGTTTCCTTATCACCAACAGAAAGTGTTGGCTTGTACAATGCAGGATGGAACAAACTCGATGATTTGGATATTTCAAATGGACACTTTAATTTCTATGTACCACTGAAACTATTTTTAGGTTTCGCTGAAGACTATAATAAAATTATACTCAGCGGTAAACATGAATTGGTTCTCTTAAGTAGTAAGAACGATGAAAAACTCGTATACTCAACTGTTGCTACTGACAAACCAAAAATTAGTATCTCAAACATCTCATGGAGAATTCCGCATGTACAATTATCCGATCTGAGCAAATTGAATATGATTAAAATTATTAACAGTGGTGCTTCTATACCAATGGCATTTCGCAGTTGGGATTGTCACATTAATCCTCAACTAAATACAGGAACTAGCTATATATGGAATGTTAAATTGGCTGCAAATAGAGAACGACCCCGTTTTGTGTTGATTGCTTTTCAACAAGAAAATAAGTTTGTTCATTGTAATTTAAACAATTTAAAAGTACATTTAAATTCTGAATCGTACCCATATGATGATCTAAATGTAAAATTTAAAAATGGTCGGGTTGCCATCCTATATGATATGTATCTGCGGTTTCAACAAAGCTACTACATGAGGGAATCACAACCACTTCTAACTGCTCAAGAATTTAAAAATAGTGTGCCGATAGTGGTAGTAGATGTCAGTCATCAAAACGAAGCCCTCTCTAACGGTCCTGTTGATATAAAAATTGAAATTGAAACAGACTCCAATATACCTACCGATACATCAGCTTTTTGTATACTCATCCACGACCGTATAATAGAATACATACCCTTAAAAGGTCAAGTTCGTAAGATAATGTAAAAAAAAATAAAAAATAATAAAATAAGATGATTGGGGATAAAGTTTTCATCGATATGCAAGGATTTAAATCCAATTCAAACATCTTCATTGCAAAAGAAATAGCAATTGTTTTTAACAATAAGGAGCACATAAATTTTATTATTAAACCACCGTTTAACTTCAAAAGATTATCAATAGCAAAACAAAGAGAAGCGAATTGGCTAACGAGAAACTTTCATCATCTGAATTGGAATGACGGATCAATATCATTTAAGAGTGTTGTAAAATTTTTAAAATCCAATTTAAAACATTATTCAATCTATGTTAAGGGTGTGGAAAAGAAGAAATGGTTTGAAAAACTACTTCGAATTAGAGTTTTCAACATCGAGGATTTTGGCTCCATCAACTTTAAACAAATACAACTTAAATATCCGGAATATTTTTACTGCAGCTATCACAATTATGGAGTTTGTGCCTTAAGAAATGCATATTTACTTTATCAGGAAAATAACTAAACAATTTATTTTAATTTTCTATTCTTACATTGTCACAACATATATTTACGATATTTTTTTAAATAAATATGTAGATTAAAATTATAAAAAAATTTTGTTCAATCATTTATTTATATGCATATGGTTTGTACAAGGACAAAGACAAATGTAAAAAAGTGAAAATAAAAATCTGTTTACACATTTTTTACGTTTTAAGTAAATAAATTTGAATTTGTGTTTACAAAATTAATCAAATTAAAATCTTAAATTTACGGTCGCCAATAATGCATCCCCCTCTTCGTCTTGCATGAAAATTTTGGTTATGTCATCTTTATCCTCATCTTTTGGCATATAATCAAACGCTGCCAAGAAAGCATCGTCCTCTTCATCCAGCCTAAACTCTTCCTTTTGAAAATCTCCATTCTTGAAGTATGCCATTTGGTTGTTTGGAATTTCATGATATTCATCTACCTCGTTCTCGAAAATGTCTCTAATGGATACATTAGGAGGCAAATCGTCGTCCGAAAACTCTATTGACAGAGGGCTTACGGATACCTCTTCCCGGGTGACAACGCTCATCTCTTCCCGATTGCCGGAGAACAATCTCACAAACTCATCTAGCGACATTTGTGAGCCGTTCAATGATATTAAAATTGGGCTGCTGCTTAATGTGTCCATTTTAATAATTTATAGAATGTATTGTATTTTTTAAGATTTTATATGATGATGATGCACTTGCTAGATACAATGCTGTACTTGCTGCTAGATTAGAGAACGTCTCAATTTATACGAATTACGTTCTATTCTTACATTGTTACAACATACATATGTATGAAGAAAGCATCGTCCTCTTCATCTACCATAAACTTTTCTTCTTCATTTTGGAAGTTTCCATTATAGAAGTATGCCATTTGGTTCTTTGGAATGACATCACATTCACCTATCTCGTTCTCAAAAATATCAATGTATGTATGTATATAAGTGTGCATGGTTTGTTTGACAAATGTCAGCCTCTTTACACAAAAAACAAAAAATAAATAAAACTAAATAAAACCAACAACAAAAACATTAATATCTCACCAGAATACATAATTTCTTTCTATAAATACCCTTCCAGCTCCATCAGCTAAAAAGAATATTACAAAAAACAAATGCCGAGTACATACTATGATATTTTGTAACATCGCAACAGTGTGTACTAGTGTCAACGTTTGTCATTTTTGAAATTATTTCTTGTTGTGTGGTATTGCTTTCCCTATAAAAAAAAACATAACGTGAAAGACGTTGCACACATTTTAAAAAATGATTAAAAACCATCGAGTACCCTCGTCACTTCACACCTTTGGTTAAAACAAAAATCTTATACATACATACACAGAAAGCATGCGCGCCAACATAATAAACTGCGAGTATGCACATCAACCGACAGACATCTACAAACCATCGAGTACCCTCGTCACTTCACACCTTTGGTTAAAACAAAAATCTTATACATACATACATAGAAAGCATGCGCGCCAACATAATAAACTGCGAGTATGCACATCAACCGACAGACATCTACAAACCATCGAGTACCCTCGTCACTTCACACCTTTGGTTAAAACAAAAATCTTAAACATACATACAAACAAAGCATGCGCCCCAACATACCCTCGAAGTGAACTAACCCTCGTCACTTCACACCTTTGACATTATTTTAAAATTTTCCCATAAATTACAAAATTTTTGACATTAATTACCCAAATTTGACAATTTTTATTGCCATTGAACCGGCAGTTCCCTACTACTCTTTGATGAGCACATAGTGGAAGTTGTCATTAGAGTGGAGCAATAAGAGATTAATATGAATGTGTTTTTCTCCTTTTGTTATGTAGTATGGCCCTATAAGCGATGTTCCATTGTGACCAAATACATTTATGCTCATATCATTTTGATTCTCGAATTGTTTTATCTGCTTCAATTGGAGTGGAAACTCCAGGCCTTCAAAATTTAATGCAATTGCTCCTATATTAATATTCTCATCAGAAATGTCAGCAATATTGTAATTTCTATAGTTTTTCCGTTGTTTAGGATTCAGACCACTATTTACATTTAAAGCGGCAATTAGACACCATTTAAAGCAATAAATGTCATTATTCTCAACATTTATAGATGCATGTTTTGCTGCAATATTTTTTGGGAGAGGGATAAAGTTCGATCCTCTTATTATGGACGCCTTGTTTATATTAACTTCAAGAAAATTTATTGAAGTCAAAGTCCATCCGCTATCCCTCTGTTAAAATTCTTCCATTTTGGCTCTTAGCTCCTCCGTCTGTTTCTTGTACATCTCTTCTATGTCATCAGACAAAGTTACCAACATCATTTTCGAAATATGTACAAGTTGGGAAACATTCATCTCATCATTCACCATCTTCATATAATCACATGTGAGCTCCATATTAAATTTAAATGTAGTATGTATCCTACTAGATTCATGGAGTTGTTGTACTATGGAGCTCTTTGCAGATTTCAGAAACTCTTCCGGAAACAAGATAGCCACATTTTTGTTGAGGAGGATATATGTCTCGATCCTCCCATTGAAGTTACTTACTCCTTTATTAAGAAAATCATCAATCCGTTCTTGGTGACAACTGTTTTTGTGTTTTGTGGTTCTGACATGAGCCATATAACTATTTGATGGGATCATCTCATCACAATCCTCACAATATTTGTTTTGAAGACTTAGCTTACTAATTCCAAGGGCAGACTTTGATTGGTTAGCATACGAGTGCGTTTCCATATGCTGATTTAGTTTTGTTTGAGTCATAAAAACTTTATTGCAGATGGTACAACTTGTAGTATTCATTTTATTTAACTATTTATTTATTTTTTATTAGTTAATATAATTATTTTATTGAATTATTTTATTTATAAACAATTTATTTCAGCTATAAACAATTTATTTAATTATTTTTTATACACTATAAGCTTGTTTATCAAACAGTAGTTAGTTCTAGCACTTTTATAGTTTTTGGATTTTAAACACTTTAGAAATTTTTGTTGGGGAAATAGGTTTTCACTTGTTGAGATATCAGAGCAGACTGATAACAATCTACATTATTTATTCTACTTATATACTTTATATGAGAATCGCGTAGTACTCATCTGCAGACAAGCTTTTAAGCTTTGCGGAACTTATTCTAGTAAGAATTGTATGAAAATTATTGAAATAAAAACTTATAACCTAACTTATATTACGACATATGATGAAATTCATACACACACACACACGAACACACACATATATATGTACATACTCACACACACATATACATTTCCACAATTCTCTTTTGGTATTACGATATATGATGAAATTCATATACATAGCAACAACCAGAAAAAAATCGCTAGCATCAGTTTGTAATACAAAGGTACGAGCAGTTTTTGATATATTGCTCTAAAAGCTATTTTATATAATTGTTTCATTAAAGTAAAATATTTTGAAAAGAAAAAAAAATAACATTACCCCTAGTCAAAAGCTCTTCGTATCAACCTGACTGAATTCAAAGCATTTAACATCTGAAATTCCCTTGCACATATAAAGCCTATGTCAACACAATATTTTCTATCTCCATAAGAATATCAACGTCAATAGCCTTGAAAACATATTTACATTCATTTGTAAATATGTATGAAAAAGTGATGATATAATTCCCACAAGCAATGATATTCTTCAAATCCAACAACATAAGCATACATTACCAAATACATTCCCTATCCACTGTCATTTACAACAGGGTTGCCACTCTCTGCACCTATTATATTATTTCCCCAGAGATACAAATAAAAAATAAAAATTAATACATACATACAATTACTATACATACGCATAGCAACGAGAACTCACAACAGCAAACCACAATCAATCAAATCACAATTACTACATACACACAAATTTCTTGTCACTACCCTACAGTCAGACTGTCTTTGTAGCAATATTAAAATTCTAGTGGCAATTTTGATATAATAAGTTTGTTCTATTCCTCATTATAAAAGAAATATAGAAAACAAATATGGTATATTTGTGTTGGAATTGTCAGCAACTTGTCTATATACATATATGCATTTGTATGCACACAAATTACTGGAACTAACTGTTTGGTTGGTATGTCTCATAAGAACTTCGTAGTCAATACCTACTTAATTGTTTCAGTGTTATTTGTAGGGTTTTAATGACACATGCTAAATGTCTATAGCACAAAGTATTATATGGGTGATAATTATATAGTAATACTGGTGTCAAGTCGAAAGCGAGCCAATACATTTTTCAAAATCTATATTTCCTACAGGGGTATAATATTTGTCTACCACTACAACAAAAGTATCCGACACCGGCAGATACACAATTAAATACATAAACACACACACACACACATATGCATACACACACACATATACATATACACATACAAACACCCACATATACATATATCCATGAACTATAAGCACAACGTTTCTTTACAATAATAACATAAGCTGTACACACAAGCGTACACACACACACACACACAACCATACACGCACAACCACACACACACAAACACACACACACACACAAAATCTCGGCAAAATCCCCAAAATCCCCCACATTCGTAACAGGGTTGCCATCACTTTTGTATTAATGGGGGTCTGAGTCCTGTTTTCCCGGTTTTTAATTCCCAAAACAGGACTCAGGCCACCATTACCACTCTACTAAGTAAGTCAAAGCACATACTAAAAAGCTTTCTAAAAGAGAAGTTTTGGATTAAGTTTGAGATTTAACTGAACCAATTAGGGAGTTCACAATAGCGTTCTAAAATATGTCTTAATATTGCAACGTTTCAATTTTAATACTATAATATTATCTGGCGAGTTCGTTGTATTTTTTTGTATGTAAATCAAATAAATTACCAAGTGGCAAATTTAAAAGTACAAAATGCATGTCATATGCAATATGGTAATGTTAAAACTATCAGCGCGGCTGAAGTTGATGAAAAATATTCTCTTTCTCTCATATTATAGAATAATATATAAATAATATAAATATGTATGTGTGTTTGCCTGACTTTGATAAACACAGAGTACGTATTTATATCGTTGCCTGATACATTAAAATTTTAATAGAGGCGACCATAATTGAATTTCAAAATTAATTTACTGGCAAATAAATTCATTAAAAATTTCACTGATTACACCGCGTTACACACATTCTGTCCTATGAACCAAATATACTTTTTGGAAAGGGGAGAAAAAATAAAAATATACGTGTATCGGCAATTTTCATGTACACGTAATGTAAAAATGTAAAAGTTTGGAGTCCTTTCAAGTTATGCTGAAAAAAGAGAAAAAAAAATTAAAAAAAGTTTGAGAATTGATAAGTCTGCCTGCAAAAACTCAGCTCGATTGGATCACGGAAAAAGGGTTAAAAACGTATCCAAAGTTTTCCAGACAGACGGACACTACAAGCTTTATATTTTATACAAAAAATTCTGACGTGTACATGAAAATCGCCTATACGCGTGTATTTTTATTTTTTCTCCCCTTTCCGAAAAAGTATATTTGGTTCATAGGACAGAAAAAAAGTTTGTCAGATTGATTTTGTAGCAGGCATATTGCTAAGAAAAAATGCTATAATCTGATTTAGTTTAATTTTAAAAGGTATTTTCTGTTTAAAAGAGAATCCCCACAATCACTATGAGTCACAATTACATTAATTACAGGAAATGATATCTCTTAAATTTAGATCACATTAAATCCAATTGCATTTTCCAATATGTACACCAAAGCTTATGTTATAAAATTTTAACATTACATCGCTGCCAACCAAAACTCAGAGCCTCTCTTGTTTTTTTCTTAAATTACAATTTAACATACAAATGTAAATATATTTTTGTGTATAAAACTTTTACTTAAATGCAATTGCTTTACATGCAGACTTGTTTTTTTCAGGTTTTTTAAAAATATTGTTGTTTTTCTTTTGTTTCTCAACGTAAATATTTAATTTTTTTATGTATGTAAGCAAAATAAGTACGCTTTCTTTAGAGTTTTATCTTCTTTTTGAATAATTTAGTTTTACGCACCTTGCAAAATAATAAAAGTATTATATTTTTTTATAATCTTTAAATATTATATATTGTTTTTTAATTTTCCGTTTTTTTTTCGTTATATAGGGCCTGTCCCACTATGTCGACAGCGTTTGACTTGTCGCACATTTACATTCAAAAAAAAAAGAAATTTTAAAATTCCGTTTTTGTTTCCAATGTAACTGTGCGACGAGTCGAACGTTGGTGACATCGTGGGACAGGCCCATAAAATAATTTATATCTTATTTTCTTCCAATTTTATAATCTTACTATTTTCTTGTATGGTTCTTTTTTAATCACAATTTAATTTTCTATCCGTCTCGCACTTCTCCATGTACTTCACCGATTATGGTTTATGCCGATTTAATATACCTAAACCTGTATAATCGGCTATCAGCAATATCACAGTAAAACCCTCTCTCCTCCTCTTCGTTGACAAACATACAAAGTATGGCCGTAAATCAAATTGTGGTGTGCTTTTCTTGTCTAAGTCGTAAAATATACTTATGATATCACAAAAAAGAAGAGAAATTTTCAGTGATCAGAAACAGACAATATGCCAATGATTTTTTTTTAATTTTAGCTTTCAACCGAAATATCTTTAAATTTTATTCGTAGAAATTCATTAAAGGGAATATAAATCTTCTGGCTTTTCCCAGTAATTTGATGTGCCTAGTAAAAGAAAACACAAGTTTTAGTACCGTAATGATATCAATAAAAATTCAAATTTTATTTATAAAAAAATTTTAATTCATTACCTTCATGCACAGCGGATTCGTTTACTTTAATTTTTTTATTGTAATTTATATGATAAGAAGTCGAATAAGCTTTAAACTTTATCACAGCCCACTCAAGAAGAAAACGCCAGATTTATACTTTTAATAATTTTACAAACCCTTTGGTAAAGTCCCCAAACCAAACCCCAAACCGCTAGGGTTTACAAAAAATAACATATTCTTTCCAACATTAATTTGCGTTTTTCATAAACAAATATTAGTATTAATATCAAGTGCATGATAAGAGTAAAATTTTTAATTTTAATGGTTATCAACATGGTAAAATATGATATCTCACGGATAAAAAATGTGTAACTGACTTAAGTTTAAATGTACAGTTAGATTAAATTAGCATGTGTTAACAAGAAATGAAATATAAAAATAATATTTAATAATATCTATTGAATTATTTACCATACGTTTATCTAAGTATCAGTTAATTTATTTTTTATGTTTTTATTGTTTATTTATTTTTATGTATCTACCTTTTACAATCTGCCTTCTATATACTTTTCTTCTTCTCTAGTGAACTCGTATGTATCATGCTAAAAATCTTACCGGAACAAAAAGCAAATGCAAGCAAAATTACATTTTCTCCCCGCCAAGATCAGAATTGGCGTCTGCAAACCTCAAGGCTGGCACCGCTTGCCTTGAAAGTAAAATATGATTTTATTATCGGTTTACTGCCGCATATTCTTGGCACGGTAGTTCCTTAATATATTGCCTTTCAGATCCTCTAATTCGTACTAGATGTTTTAAAATTTTCCACGAATACGGGCCTTAACACTATATCACTACTTGAAGTTACTTGGTTTAAAATTCCTATGTAAAACTTCCTTACCTGCATTAAAGGAAATCTCTTTTGATCTAAGGTTGTATGTTTTTTCGTTTCCCTCAAATTATTTCCGCATAAGTTCAGATGCTCGTTTTCCCATAATCTGCAAAAAATCGTTCCTGTCAAAACGTGTGGATCTATCATCTAGCATCTCTAACTGCCGTAATAAAGGATAAGTTGTTCCATTCCTTTTTTTATAATGCATGTTTTTTTTATTTATTGCATCTTCATATATGAACAATAAGTATTCAAACCTTAAATATAATTAGTAGGCCCGACCAATGTCAGACGTAACTTAGTAATATTTATTAATAATATATAAGTAGTGATAGGAAAAAAAGTATTTTCCAGCAGCTTAATGTAGAGTATTTAGTATTATAGCCTTTGTATCTCTCTTTTTTAAGCGGATGTGTCCAGTAAAGTTCAAAATATTATGAGCAAGCGGATGAGGATGTGACTGGAGTTTTGTTAGATATTTGGCTGAGTATTTTGCAATAGTGGCATATTTAAATCACGATGTATATTTGAATTTTTGATGAACCATGGAGCCGATGTTATCAAACGTAAGACTTTGTTTTGCCTTCGTTTGATTTTCTCAACATTTGACACACACATCTTAAATTTTAAGGGTCGAGGGGGTAGAGCAACTACACTCGGTAAAATAGCAACACAGGTACATGTGTCTGGTGTAAATACGGATTTAACATGCTCAGCAAATATGCTGAGCTTGAAGCTTGTTTAATATTCTCGTTAAGATTGGGATTGTTAGATTCAATATCATCGGGAGTTCTAGCGTAATATTTTCCGTGCAATGACTGCTAAGATATTTTATGAATCCCAGCCAATTAACACGATTTATCATCTTGGCATGTGGGTGAGAAAAAGCGCTTCTCAGTTGGCTTCATATTGTAACGATCGTGAGAGAGTGATCGGACGACAGATCTAAGAAAGGTTCAACGTGAATTAATTCCCTAGAATACTTTTTATGACGCCGAAATCTATAACATCCGGAATTTTTCGTACGACGGTAGACCAGTTAGGCTCCCCACTCGAAATAACATCCAAGCCCTTTTTGAAATTGTGTTGAACAACGCTCTATCTCTAGGCGTAATAATACGCGAACCTTAGAACGAATGCTTAGCATTGTAGTCGCCAGCTGCTACGAAACAAGGTCCAAGAGATTTGTAGAATTTCTCGTATCGATCCTTAGTGATTAAAAATCTGGGAGGTGAGTAAATTGAATATATCACGAAATTTGTGCAAAAATTTTCAATGCAAATATTTGTTGCTTGTAGATGTTCTTCACAAAGGTTTTTAAAAATATAGTGCTTGAGTATTGACTTTATAAGAATTGCTGATGCACCGCATGCTCTCCTCCTATGGTCCATTGTATCATATAAAGTGTAGCCATTCATTTTAAAGAGGCTTCTAGAAGTCAAATGAGTCTCAGAGACCAGCATTATATCAATATTTTTCCATAAGGAAGTGCTCAAGTTTATTTTTATGTTGCCGAATGCCGTTTGCGTTCCAGAAACATATTTTGAACGTGTTAATGGCTTGTTAACTAATGCGTGCACAAGCTTTTCAATAGTGGCTTCAAGGCGACTGAAATTAAAGCTTGTGGTAGCATTTGTTGAATTACTTGGTGGGATCACTTTCTGCGCGGGAATAGAATTTGTCTTGGCAGCATTGACATACGATACACGAGAAGTAACTGGTGGGATCATTTGCACAAAAGTGGCTGAGGAAGTGTTTGTTAATTGAACTGGAGCTAATTTAGGTTTTTGCACCATAGCCTGCTTGACAAAAAGAACACAGGATAACCTATGTAGTTAGCGGTGTGATTACCTTCACAATTACCTATTTTTTTTTCGCTTGATCTTTTGGTTTAGCACAACTAGCAGTACCGTGCAATTCACCGCAGATAACACACACTTTAGGGAAAATGCAGTAAGCTTTTGTATGACCATATTCTTGGCAATAATGATACTGCACGGACCTGAACGCTTATGTGGCTCTTCAACTGTGATTTTTCTATATAAAAGGTATTTTAGGATGAGTCTCGTTTTTTCAACTGTATATCATTCGGCTCCAGTTCAACACGAAATAGGGGTTGGGTTACCTTTTATCTGTTTATTATGTTAAATACAGTCTTTACCTTAAATTCCTGGAGGACGAGTGCATCTTTTATTTCTTCAGGAACAACATAAGAATCTATGCCCTTCAATACGATCTGCAGGCCTTTAGCGCTCTTAAGCTGGTATGTGTAGAAGCTTGTTTTATTTGTTTTAAATTCAGTAACCATTTTGCGGAAATCTTTTTAGTCATACATTTGAATTTTCGTTTCATCGATGTTGCCAAGTTTTATTGGGACAATGTGAAATTTATTCTCACCAATAACCGAAATTAATTTTTTAATAAGGGCATTTGAATTTTTCTCTCTCAAATAGATTGGTGGCGGCTTGGATGTTTTATTCAGGGATACATCGGGTGTGTCGTTCTAATCTTGCAAAATTTTAAAGCGGTTTTGACAATTACTTGAGTGTGCGTTGTTATCCCTAGACATTTTTGGAGCGGATGAAATTTTTGAAGAATTTGGGCTTAGCCTACGCTTTACCACGGTTATATATCTGTCCATTCCAGCTTGCACCTTCGGTTTTGAGCTTCTGTTATATGTAGTGATAACTTTGTTAAGTGATGAATACGAGCCTGAAGAGGATGAGATTATTGACTTATATGAAGAAGTACTAGGCAACTGTATTGTTAATGAATCACTATTAATTGGCTTTGCCGTTAAAAAAAGAATTTCATTAGATTTATTTTTTCTATTGTTTTCATTAAGAGCTTCAGAACTCACAGTAAAATATTCATTTCTGCCGTTAGAACTCACTTCACAATTTTTTGGATTTGAGGTACTAATATAGAGTATTCCTCAAAAGCACTTTATTTGTGTTTTTTTTGGTTTGCGGTTTTTGTTTTGTTTTTTTAATTAATGATTGCTTGTTTGTTTTTGAGGTACTCGTATACAGTATTCTTCAATGTCACTTTTTTATGTTTTTTTTTTGTTTGGCGTTTTTTTCTTTTTGTTATATCCATTATGTAAAAAATATTAGCAAAACAATAAAGCTTATTTATTAAAGTCAGTATGTAACTATTACGAATAATATGTACACGGAATATTTTTTTTATATTTTTTGTACCTATGGGGATGTACCTATGGTCGCATGGGAAGCTGATCTCAAAGCGCAATTTATATTACTTAAAAGTTCATCCCAATTTTTCTGATCCGGTGTAACATATGATTTGATCGCAGACAAAAATGACCTGTTTACAAGGCTCAGAAGCATTGGCTTGGGGCGCATGAGCAGCTGTAAACAATTGATTCACACTGTATTTTATAAGAATTCAGCAAATTCCTTGGACTTTAATTGTGAACCATTGTCAGAGACAATGGTATTTACAAAAAACAAACATATTGCTTACTAGGTCGTGTACAGGATGTACACGTTGTTGCTACTGAGGATAGATATAACCCCACTCTAGATATAAGTCAAAAGATAGCGATTTATCGCTCGTCAGAAGTAAATACTACTAATGAGAAAGTTTATAGTTTTAAAAGTAAGATGAATTAAACCATTTCCTGTATAATACAAATTGGTTGAATCTGTTATGCAACTCATGTGGTACGAATTTATGTCTTGATTCAATAATTAACGTCTTTTATAAAACTTTTTTAAAATATTTTGGTGAATGTGTCCTCAAAACTCCAAAGTGTACTCATACTGGTCCTCCATAGAGCTCAAAACGTTTGTATAAACTGAAAAATGTTAAAAACAAATATTTAATATATATAAAAAAAACGGGCTAGTCGCTTATTATGCTAAATATGCTGTTGCTCATGCAAAGTTCAACTCAGTTAATACTATGCTTTATAAAAACTTCTTAACCCGCCATTGGTGTCCTATTGGTCTGTGAGACCAGGTGTGTTAAAAAATTCGAATAACATTATTCCCTGTTATTATTTTTGGTTGCAATTTCGAGTAGCTACCTCATTGCACATCGACTACTTTTAGTTAATGACGAAACTGCTTCGTGAGCATCCGTTGTGTATTTTTTTACGAACCCGGTGCGTAAGACCGTGTGCCACCGTGTATGTGAATAAAATAACCAAGTATACATTTTTCATTACTTTTTTATATATTTTGTTATTTATTTTGTAAAAGTTCCTAATGTTGAAAGACTAAAAAACATTATCTTCCCTTATAAACATGTGATTTTTTATTTGTTTCTTAATTTTGAAAAAATTATTACTAAAATCGCTTTTATTTTTAATGCTCTAATAAAACAATTTTTTTTAAATGTTAATATTGAAATAAAAGAGCTTAAATTGATTAAATATCTTTTCTTTATTCTCAAAGAGCATAAATTAAAAAAAAACATGAAATATTACTAACAAATTTGGAAAAATCTTGAGTTGAAAATCCCGGTGCGTGAGACCGGCGTCATAATTGATCAAAGTCAAATTTGCGTCACCATTGGCGGGTTAAATACCATGAAACAAAATTTGAAACGTGATCCAAAATCTTTTTACAAATTTGTTAATTCTAAACTTAAATCTACAGGCTATCCAAACTTTATGAAATACTTACACAAATGAGGAGTCTAGTAACAATTGAACAATAACTAATATGTTTGCTTAATTTTTTTCCACTACATATTCACATTCCCAATATCAAAATAATTTATACCCATACCCAATTGCGGAAAGTCAGCCGGTTCAATGCTTTCAAATACAGACTGGTCAGACTCTAACAGCTATAAAAAATGTAAAATTTTCCCTTAAGAGCGGGTCCAGTTGTGTTTTAAAATACTGTGCAAACGCACTTGTTACACCCCTAGAAATATTGTTAAACAAAAAAAGTGTGGTTATTTTCTTAAGCTTTGGAAAGATTTATATGTAATACCACTTTTTAAATCTGGTAACAAATCAAATATTAGTAACTATAGAGGTATAGTAAAACTAAGCGCAATTTCAAAAGTTTTTGAAAAATGTATTACAGACAAAATCAACCGGCAGATTTATTCATTAATACCTCCTCATCAACATGGTTTCAGGAGGGGTTTTTCCACTACAAATAATTTATTACAACTTACCACCTTAGTAAACGATGCTTTTAATACAAAAAAAAACAAACAGATGTTATTTATACTGACTTCAGCAAGGCTTTTGATAAAAAGTGCTTTCGAGAACTTAAAAATTTGTACAAATTTGTAAAATTTTTTACTGGATTGCGTACACAAAATCCTGTAAATGAGAGGGCGAATTGAGAGAGAAATGACAGTTCATTTACTGAGTAAATGCAAATTTTTACTGGACAAATTTTTGCCAGTAAAATCCAGTAAAACTAAACCATATGTTTTTAAATATAAACAAACAAATTCGAAGGGAAACAAAATTTTTTTGTTTTTGATGAAATTTCCAAATAACGAAAAACAAGTGTAATAAGTTATAAAAAATATTAAGCTAACTCTAGACTATATGTTGAATCAGCATATTTATTGTGAAAAATTTGTTAAAGTTGCCAACAAACGTTTGTTCACGATTTTAGCATAACGTGTAGACACCATATTTTTACTTTGTAACAAATTTTCTATGTAGGCTGTCATATATGTTATTTGTTGAAAAGCCTATTTAAGCTTTTCAGCATTTGATAGCAAATAGAATTGATATTTTAACTCTACTCATGTATGTAGTGTTGCCTGATTTGTAATTGTTTCTCTTAAATTCGGCAAATTACTGCATATGAAACCTATGGTCCCATTGATTAAACTGAAACGGTAAATGTGAAAAATATAATACAGAAATATTTATGCTGCATTCAGGTGAGTAAAATATAAAGGAAATTACAAGTTCATAAAAAATTCAGGCGATTCTGAAGAAAATAATCACTCTTATTCCAGCTTCCTTCCGATTTTGCAATTTCTCGCGAATTTTTGCAAACTTCGCAAAAGAGACTTTTTGCAAGCTTTCAGCTTCCCACGAGTTTTGCCGATTTAAAAAAAATAAAGTTGGTCATCATACCGCTGATAGAAAGTTTTTGCAAATTTTAGTAATTTTCGCGATTTTTGTTGCATTTTTTGCATTCCCTACAGTTTTTTCGACTTTTAATAAATATTATGGCTGTTGCAAAATTTGCGATAAAAGCGACTTTTTACGTCTTCAGCTTCTTGGCAGTTTTGCCGATTTTAAAAGAAGTATTAAATTTTTTTATCATCCCGCTGTTAATAAATTTTTAGCGATTTTTAATTCATTTTATGGCTTGTTTAAAATTTTACAAGTTTTCACGAATTTTCGCAAACTTCGCAATAAAAGCGGCCTTTTTTGTGGTTTTTACAGATTTAAGAGTTTTGATGGGTTTGATTAATTTTTAGACTTTCTCTTCCTTCTGTTGCAGCTGGTTGCCTATTTCCGTCATTTCGCTAATTTCTTTTTCATTATATATGTACATGTATAATTGCAAATATAAAAATTGTTTTGCTAAAAGCGATATACATAGATAAATTAATAATAAGGAAAGAGAATTGTCATTTTTTATATTTAAGCAAATGCGCATATGACTCAACATATACATCAGAATACAAAGTTCAACATATTGTGTAGACACAAAAATTTTATGCTAACTCATATGTCGTATTATCATTTGCTGACATATGTTGACTTTAAAGAATTTGGTACTTTCAGCATACTGTGTAGACTACTAATATATATATATATATATATATATATATATATATATATATATATATATATATATATATATATATATATATATATATATATATATATGCTGACAGCAGGATTTGATGTTATTTTTAAGCAAATGAATGTAAGCTGATTCAAAACATCGTCTAGACTTAGCTTTACATTTATTTAAGTTAGATGCCAGAAATATATTAGGGCGTGTTATGTATTCCACGGGAAATTAAAACGTGTGGAATTTTCAAAGAATTATTGGAAATATTTATAAAAACAATGCCATGGCACTTCCAAACTATGTTATTTCACGGGGAATGCAGAATATAGCCAATTGTTTTTAAACGTGAATAATGTTAATAGATTATTCTAGTTCAATTTGTGTTTATACATAGTAGTATGAATGTGAGGCTTTCGTATCAAGAATCCCATACATTTTTGGGATCATGTCTACGCTACAGTCGATATTTTAGTTTCATCGATCGGTACGCTACACAAAGAGAGTGTAGTGTTGTTTCCATCCCTGGAAAAAGTGTATTTCTTGGCGCGTTAAGATTTGTGGTTTTTATATTTTAATAATATTTCTTGGCGCGTTAAGATTTGTGGTTTTATAATTTCTTTGTATTCGCTTCGTCCGTGGGTGGTCAAGTTAATTGTTTGAAATTGTGTGTGAGTAATGAGATTCGGCAACTGGGCTGGCACGACTTGGCTTGGCTTGGGTTGGCTTGGCTTGGCTTGGCTTGGCTTGCCTGGGTTTGGCCGGGGTTTGGTCGGGGTTTGGGCGGGGGTTTGGGCGGGGGTTTGGCTGGGGTTGGTTAGGATTTGTATACTAATTTTGTATGAGAAAAGTAACAACGATGATATAAGTGCTACCCTATTGTATTGTTGTTCTGTTGTTAAAAGTTCTGTTGTGGTTTTTTTTTTTTCGTTGATATGTACGAATGTGTTTGGTATGTAGCTACAAGTTTTTAAAATTGTGTGTAATCAGATTCGGTTTCTGTTGTAGTTTTTTTTTTCATTGATGTATATGAATGTGTTTGAAACAGTTGATTTAAGTCGGTATTTTAGTTTCATCGATCGGTACGCTACACAAAGAGAGTGTAGTGTTGTTTCCATCCCTGGAAAAAGTGTATTTCTTGGCGCGTTAAGATTTGTGGTTTTTATATTTTAATAATATTTCTTGGCGCGTTAAGATTTGTGGTTTTATAATTTCTTTGTATTCGCTTCGTCTGTGGGTGGTCAAGTTAATTGTTTGAAATAGATTTCTTAATGTGTGAAAAAAAGTTTAATTGTTGGCGCGTCTAGATTTGTGGTGTAAAATGTATGAAATATTTAGTTTAGTGCTTTTAGTTGGAAGAAAAAATGTAATAGAAAAAGGTATATTTAAACTTGTTTGTGGTTCTGCAAATATTTGAAAAATATATTTCTGATTACGAATTTTTTCAATGTATGAAATATTTAGAAAATGTATATTTAAACTTGTTTGTGGTTCTGCAAAATATTT
Organism: Tachina fera; assembly: GCA_905220375.1. NCBI lineage: Eukaryota > Metazoa > Arthropoda > Insecta > Diptera > Tachinidae > Tachina > Tachina fera. Next base: position 51,378,150 of record LR999967.1, read on the forward strand.
TGAAAAATATATTTCTGATTACGAATTTTTTCAATGTATGAAATATTTATAAAAGGTATATATAAACTTGTTTGTGGTTCTGCAAATATTTGAAAAATATAGTTTTGATAACGAATTTTTTCGCTTGTAATTCTACAATTAATGAAAAAATAGGTTTATGACTGTATGGGAATATGATTTTATGTATGAATGTGTTTGAAACAGTTGATTTAATTAAATTGTTTGAATACAGAAGCTTGACTCTAACCATACACAACAAAGTTGATTAGAAATAAAAATCAAAACAATACTATTTATGTATATATGTATATTTTATTTGTTAATTTGTTTGAAAATTTTATAATATAATAAAAAATAGTAAAAAAATAAATCTCATATTGAAGTATATATATATATATATATATATATATATATATATATATTTGGAAAATGTGTCTTTAATAGTTCATGTTCATAGAATCCACCAACAATCGGATTCCTTTGATAGTCTTCCAATAAATAAGTACTGGGGTTTGTGTTCCGTAAAGTACGAATTTTAAAAATTTCAGTTGTCCAGTTTGGAGTATATCCTTTTGAAAAAATATGTTTATATTTGCTAATTCGAACGTGATCTCCAACTTTTAGTTTACCAAATTTATATATTTTGGGATGATTATAGACTTGTTTTAGTATAGAACTTTCATTTTCTGTGTTAACAGACTTTGGTGTCATTCCAATTGTTCTATGCTTTTTATTATTATATTGATTAATTAAATCCTTACATATATGTATCCATTGATAATTTCCTTGTAGACTAAAATTTTTCCACATCATTCCTTTTAGAGTTCTATTAAATCGTTCTACAATAGACGCTTTCATTATACTATATGTAGAATAGTGGTTGATATTATGTTTTATCATCAAGTTTTGAAATATTTTATTATAGAACTCTTTACCATTATCGGTTTGCAAGTTTTTTGGAATTCTCTTTAGCGAAAAAATAGATTGCATAGCATTGGTTATATCTTTACTACTTTTAGATTTTACGGGTACAGCCCAAGCAAACTTTGAAAATGTATCTATAACTGTTAAAATAAATCTATAGCCTTTGTTATATTTTGAGTAAGCACCCATTTCAACAAGATCTGCTTGCCAAAGATCATCAATTCCCTTGATCACCACTCGACGTCGAATGAAATTTCTACGTGCTTGCTTATGAAGCTCCTGAACCACTTCTTGTCGCTCCATTTCTAACGTCTATCTTACAGATTACATCAATTTAAATGCTGCTGATATTGAATTTAAATCAAAAACGATTTACATATCTATGTTTTAATGTTTTGTAATGAGCTTCGTTTTTTCATTTAGACGTTCTTCAACTGAATCAAATGCTGCTGATATTGAATTTAAATCAAAAACGATTTACATATCTATGTTTTAATGTTTTGTAATGAGCTTCGTTTTTTCATTTAGACGTTCTTCAACTGAATCAATTTTGTAATTAAATAATGATGTCATTTCTCTTAGTGATTGATTGAGATTATTTTGTATTATGCTTTGATCATGTATTAATTTACTTAAACGTGTTTCTACATTATCAAATTTTTCTGTAATCAGCACGTTTTGTTGTTGTATTATTTCGTTAAAACGATCCTCCATTCCCTTAATTCTCTCCATGTACATTGTATCCAATTGTTTCTTTATTTCACTTAAATAAGTTTTCATGTAAATTTTGTTTACGGCATCGTTTTCCAATACAGGACTAGCAATATTTTTTATTCTCCGCAAGTTAAAGTTGAAATTACGATCACTATCCAAATGAATCTTGAAATGTTGATTTTGGTATCTTGCAGATTTTTCAATATAATGTCCAAACTTATCGATAGGCATTTTATGAATATGAATTGTTTGTACATTTTTAAGCCTATTTATATAATAATTTTTGCTTCTCTCAATTCCTCAATAATTGATACAATTTCATTATTATGATTTGAGTGACCAGCTGTTGTTGATGAAATCAAAAGACGCAATCTATCAACCAATTCATTAGGATCATCCCAATAAACATAATTATGCTTTTTTCTATTCAATTTCATTAAACCTTTTCCCTTATGAATTTTCTGTTGTTGTTGTTTAAATAGGTTTTTAATAATCGTTGTATATTTAATTGAACGATTTCCTTTAATCTGACCATTAATACTGTTATTTCGTTTATGGACATTAGTCATCTCCAATATTTGTTTATAATTATTTAAATCTGTTTTATTATAACTGATTGGTTTCTTATAAACTAACAATTCATATAAGCCTGATGTGAAGGGCCATTTTAAATTACCTACAGTAATATTGGTTGAATTGAAAGCGATGGGTTCATTACCCAGTCTCCATATTTGATTTTTATCCTTATGAGGACCATAGGTTTTATCATATATATTTAAGTTAACTTTTGATAAATTATATTGAATACTTTGATTGGGATGTATTGCAATGGTGTTATCATCATCATTGTTACCATCCTCATTATCAACATTATCATTATTATCATCATCATCATCATCATCATGGTCATCATGATCATTTTCATCATCAAATGATTGAAACGTGTTTGAACTTTTCTCGATTTTCTTGTTATTAAAGTTTGGAGAAAACGTGTTATAATCAAGCTTACTCTTTTTATATGGTGTACTGAAGGCAACTTTATTATTCTCAAGATCATGTTTAAAAGAGTTATCCGGATCTTTTTCATGTTTTATAATGTTACTATTAGTTGATTAGACTAATTCTTTTAATGGTTTTGATATTGGTTTAAATGTCTTTTCCAACAATTCATCATTTGCAATTTCTCCAAGCAAAATATTCTTATATTTCTTTTTTAAAATATTTCGAGTTTTAATAAGATTATTAACTAGATTTGTGTTCATATTTATAGATTGAATTAGAAACAGATTCAAAACAGATCAGTTTAGCAGTTAGCGGTTTAATATTTGAGAAGCTATTAGTTTAATAATTAATCTTGTACTGATTTTAAAATATCTGTAATATTTCTTTTATAGCTTTATAAATATATCGAAACCTTTTCTATATCGACCATTATTCATAGGATCATCTTTGTTAATAACTAGAAAACCATATTTTTCTTTCCAACACTCGGCACATAACTTATGAAATGTTTTTAAAGTCATATCAGAACCAACATGATCATTGTAAATATGCTTAATATTCATTACATCCTGTTTAAAAATTATAATCATATTTGCATTATCGCGAATCAAGTGTTTTGGTATACGTGTATAAGTTTGACATAAATAAAAACTATCAATATCTTTATGACGACCCATACAGAAGTAGGCACGTACATGATTTTGTTTCTCACAAGCTATATCGTCGAATATAAATACTGAATTTGGTTTAACTTCGTCTGGCGATAGAACATCATCATTATTGGAAAATGATGAAAAATTTATCTCCTTAATGGGTTTAATTAGACTTTCTAAGTACTTATATTTCGGTTGTTGTGTTGATTTTGAATATAAGTAAATATTTTTAAATTTCAATCCATGAGGACTTTCAATAAGACTGATCATAACATTTGTTTTTCCGCAATTTGATGGACCCACAATAAGAGCTCGAATAGAATTCGGTAGTAATGAACTATGACGAATTTTATTTGATGAATCGAGCTTTGATTCAATATTCTTTACATCAATCCTTTTATGTTGTTTAAAAAAACGCATTCTGAAATCTAATGATAACATAATATATAAACCAGTCTCTTTTATTTGTTTTCAATCAATTTGATTTCAATCTTTAATCGATAAAGTATCAATAGATATGACTATCATTTATAAAAAGTTATTCAGTCGCCATCCATCCTTCATTGGTAAAGGTTTTCTAAATAAAATAATTAATAAACTTCCCATTGAACTTCATCTACCCGGTTATCAATTTTGCGGACCTGGTACAAAATTAAAGAAACGTTTAGCTAGAGGTGATCAAGGAATCAATCCATTGGATACTGCTTGCAGAGAGCATGATATAGCATACTCAAACAATAAAGATTTAGAGAAAAGTCATATTGCTGATAGAATTTTAACTGAAAAGGCTTGGCAAAGGGTCAAAGCAAGCGATAGTAGTTTGGGTGAAAAATCAAACGCTTGGTTTGTTGCTACTGCAATGAAAGCAAAAACAAAATTCGGTATGGGTAACGTTATTAGTAAAACTAAAAGATTGTCTTCAGTAAATAAACATCAACTATTTAGACATGCATTGAAAAGTGCAAGAAAGAATATAAAAAAAAGTGAAAACTTGAAAAAAAATCGTTAATAAAAACACCTCGAATAATACCGTTACCAAAATCTGGAGGTTTTCTTCCGCTTGCCCCTATATTTGCTGCACTGGGTGCACTTGGTGGTTTAGCTGGTGGTGTATCTGGTATTACAAAAGCAATCAATGCAGTTAAAAATGGAAAGGAACAGCTGACTGAAGCAAAACGACACAATAATACAATGGAAGCCATTGCGATGGGAAAAGGCATGTTCTTAAAACCATATAAAAAAGGACTTGGATTATATTTAAAACCTTATCAACAAAATTTTTAATGAAGCTACCTAAAAGAGCCCTTTCTGATGTAGACTTGAGAAAATATGCAAAACATATTCCAAATTTTAGAGGTGTGTTTATGTGCAACACTCTTCCAAGCAAACCATTTAAAAAAGAATGTGGAATAATCAATCTGGATACTTCAAAGGGACCTGGCACACATTGGGTAGCATACTGGAAAAACAACAATCAAATCGAATATTTTGATAGCTTTGGCAATTTGCAGCCACCAAAACAATTAATAAAATATTTAGGAAAAAACATTAGTTATAATTATGATAGATATCAAAATTTTAATACAATAAATTGTGGTCATTTATGTTTAAAATTTTTGTTTTCGAAACTAAAGTAAAAAGAAACTATAAATGTTTTAATAAAATACATCGGTTAAGAATTAAAAAGATCTTGTTTTATTTATATATATATAAAAAATTTTTTTTCATTTATTAAAAATTTTAAAAGAAATATTATAATTAAATAATTTTTCTAATTTCGCTTGTTAGAGGTGAGTATTCGATTAAGCGATCATGAATAACTAAACAGTATGCTGATGTTTTTTCTGGAATTGGTTTGTTTGCTTCAGTATCAAATTCAATTCGTACATCAATAGGTCCAATTTTAACAGTTTCATTTTGATGTGAAACATCAACAACAATAAGCGGTGCGTAAGACTTGTAATCATTAACATCCAGCAATGGTTCAGGTTCTCGCATGTAAAAGCTTTGTTGAAATTTTGCATACATATTATATAGCATAGAATACTGACCATTTTCAAAACGATTATTTAAATCGTCATATGGATATGACTCTGAGTTTAGATATACTTTTAAATTAGAGATATTACAATGGTCAAATATATTTCCTTGTTCCTTACTTTTCTCTTTTTGTAAACCAATTATAAGAAATCGTGGTCTTTCGTTTTGTGGAGAAAGCTTCACATTCCATAAAACCTTTGTATTCGTTGGTAGTGCAGGATTTACATGACAATCCCAACTACGAAATGCAATTGGTATAGAATTTTTGCTGTTGATTATCTTAAACATTTCCAATTTTGCAAAGTCCGATAGTTGAATATGCGGCATTTTCCATGTTATATCCAGAATTGTTAATTTCAAATAATCAGTTGTATTTGTAGGATAATATGATCTCTCATCGGATGTAGAACGTTGAAGAATGAGCTCATGTTTCGAATTTAATAGTATTTTGTTATAATCTTCAGCAAACCCCATCAACATTTTCAGAGGTATACAACAGCTAAAATGACTTTTTTCTAAAACGAAAGTTTCGTTAAGACACCAACCAGCGTTTTTTAGTGTAGCACTTTCAGCCTTATTCAATGATACAAAATTTTTCATGGTGGATGAAATTCCAAGTTTGCGTGTACGATCAACTTCAAAACCATTAATTTCATAACGAATTTCATCAAACAAATATGAAACAAAGTTGTTTTTAAATTTCACATCTATAGCTGGAACCTCTTTGTTTGCTTCCGTCTTTACTATAAAGCCATGAATGTAAATCATACTCTCACTTGGTAAGACAAAGAGATCCTGATTTTGAATTGGTATACGAATTTCATCATTGTTGTTGAATGATTTTAGATATGGAGAGTAACTATGATATTCTCTTTTTACAATACTCTCATCATATATAGGTTTTTGAAGGACATTTAGTATTTCATTCATGGTTGAAGATTAAATCCTAATGATTTTAAGTATTCTGTATTATATGATGTTAACAGTTTTTTATTTTTTATACTTTCTCGAATGTGAGTTGGTGCGGTATTGAATGGAAATCCTCTTTGCATTACGTTTTTATTGTAAATGATCATTATTCTGGTTTGAAGTGGAGTCTAAGAGTGATTTTTTCTCTTCTAAAATTTATAAGTTCACCGTCTTGATTTAAGATTCTAATCGTTATGTTGTTTATTTGCTGACAGTTGACGGGTAAATAAATAACATTTCGAGGTTTTTCACTTATTTTATATCCTGGAGGAACATCAAGAGGAAATTCATGAATAACATGATTCGAAGTATTATTAATAAATGATCCGGTTGTTAAGTTGCTTTCAATGCGTATTGTATTAACATCCGTAATATGTGCAGGTAAGTCAGATTCAAATAACCTTGTAGTATTCAATTGATTAATATCTACAATCATCACTTCCAAAGATTTATCATTTTGAAGATTTTGATCAGTGTTATAATATGCAGTTGAATTTACTTCTAATTTTCTTTTGCTAAATCCGAGCAACTTTCCTATACTGTTTGGTTGTGAAAAATCTATATCCATTGATGAGGTTATTTCAGTTTTAAGTGTGTTATTGTTAGCTTCAATTATTAGATAAATTGGTTCATCAATATCTTTTAAGCTTGAGTTTAAGAAAAAATCAATATCCTCAAGTTCATACGAACCAACCGGAATAGTAATAATATGATTTCCTATATGAAACAAATTGTTGTGAACATCTACATTGGGTATGGAATTGAATGTTACAAAATCAATAAGTCCACAAACATATTTTGTAGGGAGTTCAATTGGAGGAAAATATTCTCCAACCAGAGTTGAAGTGTTTCCGATTAAAGATATTGTTATTGACATTTCAAGTATTCAGAATGAACTAATGTTTGATGATTATTTTATCTGATTTAAGTGTTAAATAATAAATCCAAAAAAATAATGTTTTTTATAATTTTATGTTTTCTTTATTAATATTTGATTTAATAAACTTTCTTAAGAGTATTACATTTTTTTCAGCACATATACAATATTTTCTATGATAACAACAAATATTTACAGATTTATCATTTTGATATAATGTTTTTAAATTTGGACAATTTAGATCATCTAGGTTATAAAAATTAATTTTATCCTTAAAAATATTTTGAATCCACTTAATTTTTTCTAATCCTTTAACATAATAAATAAAATTTTTATCTTTAACATGCGCAATATAATATTCCTTAATATTTGTTAAGGTTGAATCGCCATCTTGCCATTTTAATCCGTGATGATAATTATAAAGCCAATTAATTGAATCTTTTTCTTTTGTTGTCAACAATGAATATGGAAAAGGTGGTTTAATAATAAATGTTTGTACTTGTATATCGTTAATTGAAATACTCAGTTCTTTTACAATGAATTTATTGTTGAGATAAAAACCTTGTACATCTACAACTAATATTCTCTCCTCAGACATTGTGTAATACTAATCAAGTCACAACGACGACTGTAGAACTGTTTATAAAGTCTATGTTTTTAAATTATTATAAAAATTCATTATACATAATGCTTGTTCCCAACTTTTATCGATAAGGAACATTTACAGGTATCAGGTCCACAAGTTGTTTCATTGTTGAAAAACTGATTATTCATTGTTTTTCTTATTTTAATTTTTTTATTTATGTTAAATAAAACTTCTTATCACATCAACAACAAAGTTTATATTAAGTAGTAGTAAATGTATTTCATCATATTAGTTAATTTATAATATTTCCATATCCAAATCATGTGTATAATCTTGAATGTTGATTAATGTAATATCGGATCGGTATGTAGTATCATCCTCAGAAACCGCCTCAATTTCACCATTACTTAAAATTCTCTCGTATTCAACTTGACGGTATTCGAAACATGAAATATTTAATCGACGTTTCAAGTAATTGCTGTCATATGTACAACGGATTCTCAATTTTATATTATCTTTGTATTGAAGTTGAAAATGTCTATAAAATGGAGCCGAACTTTCAATTATTCCCGCAATATTTTTTTCTTTTTTTACTAAATCTTGCCTAAATGTTTCAATAGCTTGTTCAACAGTAAAAGATTGATTTATAGGTGGTGTAGAGTCTTCTTGTTCTTCGTTTGATTTATATTCTGTTTTTGCTGTTGACTCGTTGTTTTTATTTAAATCATTATTGAACTTTAAAAGTTTGAAATTTAGTTGTATGCTCACAGTATCATTATTTGGTAATTTTATTGCAAATTCTGTATTTTTAAGTTCATTTTCACTCAAATCAATAGGTAATGAAGCTGAAAACACTTGTATGATATAGATATATGCAAACAATGTGATAAAAATATTTCTCATTTTAGTTTTTCTTTTTAATAGATATGTTATTAAGTTAGCGATATATTTTTGAATGAGATGATAAGAATTGTTTCTCATATTTATATACTAATTTAATAATCTTCATATTGAAATGAGTCATCACCATCGCTAGCACCACCAGCTGTTTTCTTAACTTTACTATTATTGACAATTTTTTGAGGGAGGGGAGGTTTTTGCTGATTTTTATTCAATGAGCGGATACCAGTCTTACCATTATAAGATTTAGCTGGATCACTAAAAACATGTTCATCTATTTCACTATAAACACATGATGGTTTGTATGAGTATACATTTATATCTTTAAAACCACCCTCATAGACTGTTCCAACTAGTGATATCATACCACCGATAACCTCAATTTTTATATGTTGATTGTGACTAAAATGAAATATTGGAATATTTGTTGGCATTTCTTGTCCTCTATTAAGAGAAAAAATTTGAGTTCTTGTCCCTCCTTCTGCGGTTAGGAACACCTGCATTATAATATCCAAAACTACTGCATTTATTATTTGAAAAGTTTTCCACTGTGCATGACAAGTACAATATTTATCACCAGTTTTTAAAAATTGACCCCAATACATATTTATCAAAGTTTGTAATTTAACTGAATCTCTTTTTATATATGTATATATATATATATATATATATATGTATATGTATATGTATGCATACACGTATACTTAGCCGCAACTGATAAGAAGTTATTGAAATATCTAAAAACGTCTTATACTATCAATTATTGAATATAAAGAATCAGTTTGAAAGTTCGTCTTACGGTGAAAAGTTGAAAGCAAAAAAAAAAAAAAATGAGGGCAAGCTTAAGAAAATTGTTTCAAAGTTCTAATATTACATACTTACCTTTAAAGAATATGGAAGAAAATACTATATATGAAATCAACAAGATAGATCGAGTACATACAAAATATGGTGAAAGTATAAGATGTGATCTAAATAACGAATATTACATTTATTTACCTAAACGATTTCTGATTATTACTAAAAATCAGATGGATTATCTAAACACAACTCCACACATTTTAAAGAAAGTTAAAGAAGTGAAGGGGTCATATACTCTAATCCTTAAAAAGAAGAAGCAATTTGTATTCTACAACAACTTGTATAACAGTACTGAAGAAGACGATGATGATGATGATGAAATAGAAAACACCTTTTAAACAATTCACGAAACAGAAAACCCTTTAAAAATTAAAATCATATATATTTATGTATATATCAATAAAAACCGTAAACTCAAAAATTTCTCACGTATTTGATAAATAAACTTTGAAACAGAAACTTTTTTTAAAATTATAAAAACGCATACTATGTATATCAAAAAAAAAAAAAAAAAAAAAAAAAAAAAACACAAACTCTAAAATTTCTCACATATTTAATAAATTAGGAACTTTATCAAAATGAAAAAAACCGCAACGAATGCTTTTTTTAAAATTAAAACCCTCTCAACATTAAAAATTTTATCACATTTTTTCTGTTTAGAAACAAAATTACATTTCTGAATTTTGTATAAAAACCCCCACTAGTTTTACTTTAAGTGTCATTCAAGTTAAGTAAATTATCAGAAATGGAATCACATTTGAAAACCATTTTTAAAAAATCACAAAATAAAATCATTCTCCCTATAAAGGAGATGGATTTTAATCGTAATTACAAAATTACAAAGATGGAGCGTGTACAGACACGCTTCGGGATAAAAATTCGGTGTCTGGTAGAGAGAACTCATTATATATACCTACCGAGTATATTTAATGAGACAATAGACGATGAAATTATTGCGGAATTCGACCGCAATACATACTTCCTTTCCAAAATAAGGAAAGAAACCAGTGGACTTAACTATGAATTAACCATAAATGCAGAAACAACAGGTAATTTCTGGTAAAATAATTTTTATTTTTATTTATTTATTGATTATTAAATCTAATAATTAATTATTTTCGTTTAAGCTCAAGATACACCATAGAAATAAATTGAGTATTGAAGACAAAAAACAACAGCAACAACAACAACAAGAAACAGTACTTTGAATGATGAAGCTGCGATTTTTTTAATTTTTTTATTTTCTTTTTTAATAATAATATAGTATAACATATTTACTTAAATAAAAATGCTGTTGCAATTTTAATTTAACCATTTGTTTGTTTGTTATTTTTTTGTTATATAGTAAAAACATTATAATTACTCCTACACTTGATTGTAATGTATTAGTTTAATGGTATTCATTTTGAAAACTGTTTTAAATTGAAACAAATTACCACGACTTCACTTTAAGCAAAAACCGAACCCCCCCCCTTACTTTGAATGATAAAGCTTTTATGATGTTAATAATAATAATATAGTATTTCTATATAATAAATATAATTTAAAATAAAAAGTAAAAATTTTTTGTTTTATTTTATTCTTTATTATTAATTCATTTACATTTATAAATTCCCATCAACTTCTTAATCTATATATTTACATCTAGGAAAAAATTTGATCATCATCATCATCATCTCGCATAATATCACTATACAAAGTTAAATTTGATGATGATGATGATGATGGTATTCTATAATGTCCCCATGCATAAGTATTAATACCATTATCTCTTATATATCTCTTATCATCTAAATAGCTTAACGTTAGTTTTCTAATATGTTGAGTATAAATATGGTGAACCTTAGATCTAAAGATATACATGGAATCATAATATAATTTTTTATCTAACAAACATTTTCTAAAATCAACTATACTCAATTTGTTAGTGATACACTGCTTAACCCCTTTAATTTTTTTAATTTCTTTTTCTTCTCCATCTTTTTTAACTGAGTACATTTTTGCTCTTAAACCAATGAATTCTTTAATAACTTTACCATTACACTCATCCTTCATCATGCCTAAAACTTTCTTATTGAGAAGTGGGATATTGTAGACATTATCTATCGGATATGCCGACGTATCAAAATGAGTATTTATATCGCTTTTAATATCACTGTACAGATCATCTGTTTTAATATCATAAATAAAGGAATCAGTATCCATATAATTAAGTTTGATGTTTTCACGATATTTTGGTTTTATGTAATCATAGTGAAAATTATACATTTTCCATTTAGATATTTCTAAAACAGAAAATCCAAAAGTTTTAAGAAGTTTGTAGCGAGTGTTGGAAGGATAAATAATATAGTATTTTCTTAAGGTTCTTCAGCTTTTATATGTTTTCATAAAAAAATTACTGCTCATAAAAGATTGACTTTAGTTGATTCATCTGACCTGAAACTTCATTCATATAAATGTTATAAATGGCTAGCTACTTGTAAACTGATATCTCAATCTGAATCAGATAGCCTGATCTGAAAACTAGACCAGCTACCTGATAAGCTGATTTGATATCTGATAAGATGATCTGAAAACCAGACCAGCTCCTGAAAAACTAATCTGAAAACCAGACCAGGTCCTTCAAAGCTGATCTGAAAACCAGATCAGGTCCTGAAAAGCTGATCTGAAAACCAGACCAGGTCCTGAAAAGCTGATCTGATAGCTGAAAAAGCTGATCTGATAGCTGATACCTGTTCTGTTATTTTCTGTTAGCAAACAATAATGAGATGGTGTTAAAGCAGTTAGTGTCGATAAGAAAATATCTGATGAAATTTAATGGAATTTCATAATATTGTGAAATTCAATTCCTCTTGTAAAAATTATTATTCATTTAACATTTGTCAATGTCAATCATTTTACGAAAAGTATTTGTTAGCACTTAAACTTTTTAATCTTTATAAACGTATTTTTTATTGTCAAACTCTTAAGCCTGAAAAAGAAATGTCTAATAAAAATTAAAAAAAGAATGCAATTTTGTTTTATTTATTTTTTATTTTTTTAAAACCATATTTTTTTCCTTGTTTTATTTATTTATGTATTTATTTTTATTTTTTATATTTTAAAACCCATTTTTTCTTATATTACTTCTTATTCACTAGTTAGATCTATCATACTACAACGTAGACTTTTAATTAATAATCTTTCACCCTGTTCTGTAACTCTATAATACGTTAAAATAGGTTGTCTACAGATAGGGCATATGGTTTTATTATACTCACTAAGGCACTTACAACAATAATAATGACTACAATTAATTAATATAATATTTAACCCTATCTTATATTCTAAGCAAATTAAACATTTAATTTTTTTTTTAAACCCACTTAGAGGTGTACTTAAATTTAAATTTTTTAGTTCTAAAAATTTTTTTAATTTAGTCTTTAATCTCTTTACTCTTTTTTGAGATTCTTTTATTTTTTTCTTTTCTATTTCTATTTTTTGCTTATATTTATTGCAAAATTTAACCACAAACCTATCTTCTTCTCTTCGTCTTGTTAAATATTCTTCAACCCATTGATCTTCTTCTTCTTCTTCTTCTTCTTCTTCTTCTTCATCCTCATTGTCATTTTCATATTCTTCTTCATCGTCATACTCTGAAGGTAAGGGAGATGAAGAAGACAATAAAACCCTCAAAGATGATAGTGGTGGAGGTGGTGGGGGTGGTGACATGGTCCTCTGAGATGGTAGTGGTGGGGGTGTTTCAGGTATTTCAATCTCCTGACCCGGTTCCAAAAATGTGTCTTCATTTTCACTCAACATTTTTCAATCTAAACTATTATGTGTTTGAGAAATTGAAATCCTAACACCCTCTATTTATACTACATTTTTCATAAAATCATATTCCCATACAGTCATAAACCTATTTTTTCATTAATTGTAGAATTACAAGCGAAAAAATTCGTTATCAAAACTATATTTTTCAAATATTTGCAGAACCACAAACAAGTTTATATATACCTTTTATAAATATTTCATACATTGAAAAAATTCGTAATCAGAAATATATTTTTCAAAATATTTTACAGAACCACAAACAAGTTTAAATATACATTTTCTAAATATTTCATACATTGAAAAAATTCGTAATCAGAAATATATTTTTCAAATATTTGCAGAACCACAAACAAGTTTAAATATACCTTTTTCTATTACATTTTTTCTTCCAACTAAAAGCACTAAACTAAATATTTCATACATTTTACACCACAAATCTAGACGCGCCAACAATTAAACTTTTTTTCACACATTAAGAAATCTATTTCAAACAATTAACTTGACCACCCACGGACGAAGCGAATACAAAGAAATTATAAAACCACAAATCTTAACGCGCCAAGAAATATTATTAAAATATAAAAACCACAAATCTTAACGCGCCAAGAAATACACTTTTTCCAGGGATGGAAACAACACTACACTCTCTTTGTGTAGCGTACCGATCGATGAAACTAAAATACCGACTTAAATCAACTGTTTCAAACACATTCATATACATCAATGAAAAAAAAAAACTACAACAGAAACCGAATCTGATTACACACAATTTTAAAAACTTGTAGCTACATACCAAACACATTCGTACATATCAACGAAAAAAAAAAACCACAACAGAACTTTTAACAACAGAACAACAATACAATAGGGTAGCACTTATATCATCGTTGTTACTTTTCTCATACAAAATTAGTATACAAATCCTAACCAACCCCAGCCAAACCCCCGCCCAAACCCCGACCAAACCCCGGCCAAACCCAGGCAAGCCAAGCCAAGCCAAGCCAAGCCAAGCCAAGCCAACCCAAGCCAAGCCAAGTCGTGCCAGCCCAGTTGCCGAATCTCATTACTCACACACAATTTCAAACAATTAACTTGACCACCCACGGACGAAGCGAATACAAAGAAATTATAAAACCACAAATCTTAACGCGCCAAGAAATATTATTAAAATATAAAAACCACAAATCTTAACGCGCCAAGAAATACACTTTTTCCAGGGATGGAAACAACACTACACTCTCTTTGTGTAGCGTACCGATCGATGAAACTAAAATATCGACTGTAGCGTAGACATGATCCCAAAAATGTATGGGATTCTTGATACGAAAGCCTCACATTCATACTACTATACATATCGTCGGACGGTTACTGGTTTCCCGCATGGAGCACTGAAACAAATATAGTTATTGATCCATTATATGTATATGATTACTGTGCACTTTTCTTAAATTTGTTTTCAGTTTTTCGATATCTTGGATATAGTTATTAAAACGCACTCATTGGACTAACTTAAAAAGGAAGGAAACAATATTGCTGCCATGATTGGCATATGTGACAACACAAATTTATGTCTTTTTCTGTACATCCTAATAAGTCATCACGTCGAGGGTGAAAACCTTAAAACTTTTGCGGCCTGACCCGCGATGTCAACAAGAAAGTTTCTATCGCTTACTTACATAAGTATATTGAAAACAAAATAAATAAGTTTGTTTTTGTTTTTAATATTAGTAAGGTATAAAAAGTTTCTTGTCGACATCGTGGGCCAGGCCCGTAAGTTAAAATAAAAACATATGTGTCTATTACTCGAAACACATATTTGTTCTATACGGCTGGCCAGTACCCAGCAAAAATTACTGCTTTCCAGAAGCGTTTTTTTAAGGAAGACAATGTTACCGAATCACTTGCTGTTGCGCTTGAAAAATAATTTTTTTTTTGTTCGAGATGAGCGAGCTAGAAGCAATACATTTAGCTTCCAAAAAGCCATGCATTTTTTTTTGCCTTGCTAAAGTGCACTACAGAAGTAATAATATATAATATTTTTGAGAGCCCGCCTTACGTTAGGGCTTTCCAGAAGCATTTTGCGAAGCTTTTGTTATCAAGTAAGCAATACACTGCTTCCCTCAGTTGTTAGTGCTTCCAAAGCAGTGTTTTTTGGTAGATAATTACCTGACCATATGTATGTATATATTTATACATATATATATTTTTTTGCATATATGTACATATCTATAATTTTTTAGCGCAAAGATTGTCAATCAGCTGTTGTGTATATTTTACTGGATTTTAAAATTTTTCCGTTCGCTTACTTTTATATGCAAACTTTTTTATTTAGAGTAATTTCTATAAATTACTCAGTATTTACTCAGTTATTGGATTTTACTGGAAAAGTACAAAAGTACAAAGTAAAGTCAATCACGTTTTACTCTTGATGAAACATCGTATGGGCTTCACCGCGAATAAATTAAACTGGATATGTTCATACTTGTTGCACCGTTAGCAGTGTGTTCTTTTCAATAATGCTAAATCTAAATATATCTATGTGAAATCTGGAGTGCCTCAAGAAAGTCACTAGGGACCTATTTTGTTTTCATAATTCATAAATGATTTGCAATGTATAATCGAACTTTGCAATGTCATAATGTAATGACGTAAAAATCTTTATAAGCTACAGCAACATTTTGGACAGAAATTATTTGCAATACGATTTTTACCAACTTTTTGATTTGTATTGCTCTAATTTAATAGATCTAAGTATAAAAAAATGTAAGCACATGCGATTCTCATGAAAATGGAATGCAGATGGCTTTTACTCACTAGGTAGACATCAACTTGTACTAGTCACTGAATACATGGATTTAGGTGTTCTTCTTGGCCTAAAATTAAGTTTTAAAAAACATATTATTTTGACGGTAAATAAAGACCGTAGTGTGCTGGCATTTATTAAACGTTGGTCTAAGGAATTCACAGAGCCTACAATAACTAAACCTTGTACACTTCATTAGTAAGACCTATTTCGGAATACGGATCAATTATCTGGGATCCTTACACTAATTACGACAAAAAATCTATTGAATCTGTTCAGAAACAATTTCATTTAGTCTTCTTGGGTAATTCTTCCTGGAACCCCAATATAAGTTCTCAACCATATACTGCCATATTAGCTAGAATTGGAATGCCCACGTTGGAAAGTAGACGACTAATGCTAAATGTGACCTTTCTTTTAAGTTCATAAATTTTTTTCATAAATTTTTTGTTCACTTCTTAAGGGAATTTTGTTAACAATCGAGTTGTGTTGTTATTAAAGCATAAAAAATAAAAAATATACAAGTTTACTTCAACTTAAAATTACATTATTAAGATAGTTAATAGGCTTTAGCTGTCTCTTATTATCATACTGTAAATGAAATAAAAAACAACGAAAAATTTTCAATTAACGTCATTCCTATAAATATTTGTCCGAATGTGATACCCCTCATCATTTCCAACCTTTGCATGTTAGGTTAAAGGAGTATTATTAAGCTTGAAATATGATTTTTAATAATACTGCTACGTCCACTAGATTGTCTCTCCATATGCGTAGCTTTTGGAAGAAGGTCAAGCAATTTAAGCAAAAGGTTAAAGCCTCCGTATTGGATAGACTGTAAGAAAAAAGGTAAGAAAATCTTGGGTTTGCTGACACAGGCGCATGAATAAGCTGCATAGGGGGAGAAGCAGCGTGTGAGTTTTTATTCTCTGGAGTCCATTACCACAAATTGAAATCGTCTATTAAAACTGCAGATGGTAGGAGCCAAGATATAGTAGGTTTTGTTAAAACAATGATTGTCCTTAAAGAAATAGAAAAGTCTATTACCATTTTAAGTATCACTAGCTTGGAACGCATTTCTAGGTATTGATTTTTGGCATCTGAATGATTTGCTTCCTGAGGGAATAGATAGATTTTGTCCCTCAAATACGTTCCTTGCCGTTATAAAGAAGCAATTTCCACTTTCAATTTTCCAGCAACAAGACCTTCAACAAGTTATTAGCTTCTTCTCCTCGCTTGCTACAAAAGTTCTGGGGAAAACTTTTATATTGAGTAACGTTATTGATACCTGCAACGCTAAGCCAATAAAACAAAGAGACTTTTCTGTTTCTCCTGCTATTGAGAAATTAATATATGAGGAACTGGATTGAATGTTGGTTTTTGATGTGGTCGAGGAATTAAAAAGCGCATAGTCATCACTGGTGGCGTTGCATAGGAAGCCTGGGAAAAATAGACTGCACAGATAGCCGAAAATTGAATGCAGTGACCGTAGGTGATCCTTATCCTCTCCTACAAACCGATAGCGTTCTAAGTAGACTACCAAAGGGCAAATTTATACCTAGTCTAGACTTCAGGGATGTCTCTTGGTTAATTCCTTTGGATCTAGAGAGAAGACAGCATTTACTATTCCTGGGGAACCATTATATCACTATATTACCTTATAGCCTTTCGGGCTTTGTAACACCCCTTAGACCATGTACCGATTAATGAATGAGGTCATACCGTCGGCTCTCAGAATAGAATTGTTTGTTTAACTGGATGATTTCTTGGTCATATCGAATTCGTTTGAGAGGCACCTAAAGTTCTTAGGTTAGTTTAAGGGAAAATACGGGAATCTGGACTGACCGTAAACATTAATAAAAGTCACTTTTGTGTTCAAGAAATAAACAATCTGGGTCATATGGCGGGTCGTGGGGTAAGCCAAACGAATCCGGATAAAGTGTTTACCATAACTGATTTCCCAGCTCCGCGATCCAAAAAACAATTTCGAAGATTTCTGGGAACGACTGGATGGTACCGGAAACTTATGAGGGATAGGGATAGGCACAGTAATATGCTTATATTACTGCGCTTATGTCTGATTTGTTAAAATTTAAACGAAAATTTGTATGGACCGATGAAGCCCAAAAATCTTTTGATGTTTTAAGGACTCATTTGAATACCTCTCCTCTTTTAAATAGCCCAGATTTTACAAAGCCATTCTGTATACATTGTGATGTGGGTAAAGGAGGTGTATTGGTTTAAATATATGCGGGGGGTGATGAGATCGCTGAGGCATTTAATTCCAAAAAACTTAACCAAGCCCAACGTAACTATTCAGAGCCGAACAGGAGTGCTTGGCAACCCTGCTTAGCATTACAAAGTTCAGACCCTATGTCGAAGGTCATGATCTTACTGTCATCACAGACCACGCGTCTTAAAAGTGGCTCATGTCCCAGATGGATCTGAGTACGCGGCTTACTCGATGGGCTTTCAAATTGCAGGTGTACAAATTTAACGTTCAGCATAAGCGTGGTCGTTTGAACGTGGTGCCTGATACTTTATCTTTTGGCGACTTATCTGCCTTAGGGATTGACAGCATAACCAATCTGGACTGTGGCGTAGAGGTTTTTGTAGAACTGAATTATAAACATTTCAACTGAATTCTACATATTTCAAGTCAAGTCTTGGGGGGGGGGGGATCGACCAATTACCGGACTTAAGAATAATGGATGGCTACCCTTAAAGACGTACTGAGCATGGCATTGGGGAAAAGCTACATGATGATTAATCATGGAAACTCTGGATTCCAAAAGAAAAGGTTCCCAATATTTTGTTTAAAGCAGACAACGGTACGTTAGCTGCACATGGAGGTATTAATAAGACCCTTGATAGGATTATATGTTTTTTTTGCCAAACTTAGCTGCGGATGTTAAAAACTATGTGAATAGTTGTGAGACTCGTAAAACCACAAAACATCCGAATCATGTTTTACGACCCCCTATGGGGCAAACTGCCCAAACTCAATGTTTTTTTTCAGAAAATTTTCATTGACTTTTTGGGACCGTAGCCACGCCCAAAGGCAGGAAACGTTGGTATTTTCATTGCGTTAGACCACTATTCAAAATTCCCTTTTTGAAGGTAGTAAAAAATTATCATCGGTCGTAGTCATAAAATACTTCGAACAGGATTTGTTTCACACGTTTGGCGTTCCAGAAACCATTTTTTTATTTATTTATTTAATATAATTTAGTCTATGAATAAAACCTTAAAGACCACTAACAATGAAAATATTAAAAACAATCAATTATTAAGCATTATTTAAGGACAAAATTATATTAAGCCTAATAATATTTATATTTACATTAAAATCATAAAAATTATAGAAATCATTATAGTTTTGACATAATATTCTCAGCGGATCAGCCTTAGCATAATTAATTTGTTGACATTTTAAAGAAGTGAAATTGCAACTTATTCTGACTGGCACATTAAAATTTAATTTGCTGAGCATTAATTCTGAACAGACTGCACCGTTTATCAAATTTAAAAGAAAGGTCACTTTTAGCATTAGTCGTCTACTTTCCAACGTGGGCATTCCAATTCTAGCTAATATGGCAGTATATGGTTGAGAACTTATATTGGGGTTCCAGGAAGAATTACCCAAGAAGACTAAATGAAATTGTTTCTGAACAGATTCAATAGATTTTTTGTCGTAATTAGTGTAAGGATCCCAGATAATTGATCCGTATTCCGAAATAGGTCTTACTAATGAAGTGTACAAGGTTTAGTTATTGTAGGCTCTGTGAATTCCTTAGACCAACGTTTAATAAATGCCAGCACACTACGGTCTTTATTTACCGTCAAAATAATATGTTTTTTAAAACTTAATTTTAGGCCAAGAAGAACACCTAAATCCATGTATTCAGTGACTAGTACAAGTTGATGTCTACCTAGTGAGTAAAAGCCATCTGCATTCCATTTTCATGAGAATCGCATGTGCTTACATTTTTTTATACTTAGATCTATTAAATTAGAGCAACACCAATCAAAAAGTTGGTAAAAATTGCATTGCAAATAATTTCTGTCCAAAATGTTGCTGTAGCTTATAAAGATTTTTACGTCATTACATTATGACATTGCAAAATTCGATTATACATGGCAAATCATTTATGAATTATGAAAACAAAATAAGTCCCAAGTGACTTTCTTGAGGCACTCCAGATTTCACATAGATATATTTAGATTTGACATTATTGAAAAGAACACACTGCTTACGGTGCAACAAGTATGAACATATCCAGTTTAAATTATTCGCGGTGAAGCCCATACGATGTTTCATCAAGAGTAAAACGTGATTGACTTTACTTTGTACTTTTGTACTTTTCCAGTAAAATCAAGTAACTGAGTAAATACTGAGTAATTTATAGAAATTACTCTAAATAAAAAAGTTTGCATATAAAAGTAAGCGAACGGAAAAATTGTAAAATCCAGTAAAATATACTCAACAGCTGATTGACAATCTTTGCGTTAAAAAATTATAGATATGTACATATATGCAAAAAATATATATATATGTATAAATATATACATACATATTTACATATGATCAGGTAATTATCCACCAAAAAAAACTGATTTGGAAGCACTAACAACTGAGGGAAGCAGTAAATAAGGTGTATATAAGGCGGGCTCTCAAAAATATTATATATTATTACATCTGTAGTGCACTTTAGCAAGGCAAAAAAATTCATGGCTTTTTGGAAGCTAAATGTATTGCTTCTAGCTGGCTCATCTCGAACAAAAAAAAATTATTTTTCAAGCGCAACAGCAAGTGATTCGGTAACATTGTCTCCCTTACAAAAACGCTTCTGGAAAGCAGTAATTTTTGCTGGGTACTGGCCAGCCGTATAGAACAAATATGTGTTTCGAGTAATAGACACATATGTTTTTATTTTAACTTACGGGCCTGGCCCACGATGTCGACAAGAAACTTTCTATACCTTACTAATATTAAAAACAAAAACAAACTTATTTATTTTGTTTTCAATATACTTATGTAAGTAACCGATAGAAACTTTCTTGTTGACATCGCGGGTCAGGTCACAAAAGGTTTTAAGGTTTTCACCCTCGACGTGATGAGTTATTAGGATGTACAGATAAAAACATAAATTTGTGTTGTCGCATATGCCAATCATGGCAGCAATATTGTTCACTTCCTTTCAAGTAAGTCCAATGAGTGCATTTTAATAACTATATTCAAGATATCGAAAAACTGAAAATAAGTTTAAGAAAAGTACGTGTTCCATGCGGGAAACCAGTAACCGTCCGACGATATGTATAAACACAAATTGAACTAGAATAACCTATTAACTTTATTCACGTTTAAAAACAATTGGCTATATTCTGCATTCCCCGTGAAATAACATAGTTTAGAAGTGCCATGGCATTGTTTTTATACATATTTCAAACAATTCTATGAAAATTCCACACGTTTTAATTTCCCGTGGAATACATAACACGCCCTAATATTTCTGGCATCAAACTTAATTAAATGTAAAACTAAGTCTAGACGATGTGATGAATCAGCAAATATATGCTTACATTCACTTGCTTACAAATAACAAAAAATCCTGCTGTCAGCATATATATATATATATATATATATATATATATATATACACAGTATGCTGAAAGTACCAAATTTTTCAAAGTCAACATATGTCAGCAAATGATAATACAATATATAAGTTAGCATAAAATTTTTGTATTTATGATTTATTTAAATGGGCTAAAGTTCGTATCACTTTTTAAGCCAAATTACATGTGATAATTATTAATGAACATGTGTATAATTAGTAAATAATAAACGACAATGGCAAGTCTGTTGTAAATTAGAGATGGTAAATTTGGGATTTCATTACAAAAAACATTTCAGCAAATTGAAATACGATGAATCAAAAGAATTCACGTATGCCATTTGCAAGAAAGTTTCGTATATAAGGCAGAAATCTACATCAACTGACACCACACACAGTGGACCAATACAGAAGAACGCTGATGATGAAGGTTTAGTGGCTTTCGAAAACGGCTGGCTGTTCCGTTCAACTATGTGTTGTCAGAATATTTACAACTAACTTTGATGTTATTTGTTCATTAATAATTATCACATTTAATATGGCTTGAAAAGCGATACGAACCTTAGCCCGTTCAAATAAATCACAAATAAATCATAAATACACAAATAAATCATAAATAATAATAAATAAAGTTCGAAAAATAATAATTAAAAGTTAACTTAAAATAAAATATTTGTGTCTACACAATATGTTGAATTTTATATTCTGATATATATGTTGAGTCATGTGAGCATTTGCTTAAATATAAGATATTACTATTCTTTTTCTTTATTATTAATTTATCTATGTATATCGCTCTTATAAAACAATTTATATGTTTGCAATTATACATGTATATAACGAAAAAGGAATTAGCAAAATTACGGAACTAGGCAAAAAGCTGCAACAGCAGAATGACAAAGTCTAAAAATGTTTCAAACTCTTCAAAACTGTTGAAACTGGTAAAAACCACAAAAAAGGCTACTTTTATAGCGACGTTTGCAACAATTCGGGAAAATTGGTAAATTTTTAAACAAGCCATATGTTTGATCCAGGAGCTTTTCCTTGTACAAAGCAAAATATTATATATTATTACTTAATAAAAATTTTTTCTACCGATGTAGAAAAACCAAATAATTAAAAAGAATTGATTAAATTCAAAATTTTCTCTTTGCGACTCTCACAATGTAAGTGCCAAAATTGTTTCCAAAAAATACAGAAACTGTATAAGCTTAAAAACATAACATTAAACAATTGTCGATACGGAAAGCAAAATTGTTTTTATATAGATTGGCTCTGGGATGGTTGTTAATAAGCGTCCAACTAAAAAGAGAGCTGGCGTAAGTGGTAGAAGATCATTAGAGTCTGACGAGAGAGGAGTCATAGGGCCACTATTGATCATTGCCTCTGCTTGACAGCATACTGTATGAAGGTCATCGTAGGTTAGAATGAGATTTCCAATTGTGCGTCGCAGATAATGTTTTGCCTGCTTTACAGCACTTTCCCACAATCCACCAAAGTGTGGAGATCGTAGGGGTATGTGTTTCCAAATTATACCTTCTTGGCGACATGCTTTTCGAACTATTGGTAACAAATTAGAGACGGCTTTATCTAGCACACGTATATCAAATCAACAATGTAGTCTTCAGCGTCCTGTGCTCCCAACACTTTAATTGACAAAGTTTAGCGGTAATTATAAGGACTGGTTAGAGTTTTACAATGTATTTTGCTCGCTGGTTCACGAAAACCAGGAGCTTTCCCCAGTCTCTCAGTTTCAATATTTGAAATCCTGCTTGACAGATAATGCTGCACAAATGCTTCAATCGCTTGAACCTACAGCAAAAAATTACGTAGTGGCATTTAATATGCTCAAAAGTAGATACAATAACAAAACACAACTATTTCAATCTCATTTGCTTGAATTTTTTAACATTCAAAAGATGAACAACCCAAGTGTTACACTGCTCATTCATTTATCGACAATGTAAACGCTAGCATATGTTCCTTGGAATCAATTGCTACAACAGAACAAGTTGCTGGGAACATTATATTAAACCTAATAATCTCTAAACTCGATGTTGATTTGCAAGCAAAATGGAAAGATAAGCAAATATGCTCTTTAGGTGCAGATACATCCTCCTCGACAATGCTGGAATTACCCAGCTGGGACGAGTTAGCAGCTTTTCTAGAAAGACGCTGCAAATCATTAGAAATTTATGAAAATGGTACCACAACTCCAAACAGAGATACTCGTCAAAATATTCGCCATTTACAAAATAGAACCAATCGCATATTTATATCAAACCCTCAAACAGCATTTTACGTGTCATCAAACCAACAGTCAAAAGTATTATTTGCGACTTTAGCCCAAACCACAGTACATTTTTTTGCACAAAATTTATTGATATGCACGTCAATGATCGTTTTAAAATTGTAAAGCGTTTAAAATTATGTTTAAACTGTCTTGTCTTAAATCATATCGCAAGCTCTTGTCCGTCGTTATATAGGTGTCAAAAATGCAATGCAACACACCACACGATACTACACAAGCAGAATTCGTATTTGGAAGAAGCAACACAGACTGTTGAGTATAGTGATTATTCAAACAATAAAATAGTCCATGCAAATCAATTTTAGCTCCAAAGTTTTTACAACCAATAATTGAAAAAACGTCAGCTCTGCACATTATGAAAAACAACCACAAAATATGTGTTCCAAAAACCAAAGCAACGAAATATACTCAGCAAGCCTCGGCTTCAAATGAACCCCTATTGGAAAATCTATCGCAATCATTTCGAAATATTGAAAATGTTGAAACAATTAAAGGGGAAACATTACATCAGAAGAAGCCTTGTGTGAACAATTCTTTAAAGAAACTACTGAAAGGTGTCCGATAACAGGTAAATTCATTGTTCGTCTACCCTTTAAGGCAAGTCTGCCAGATTTGGGCAAATCTCAACAAATTGCACACCGAAGATTCACGTATTTAGAATCAACGTTTGCCCGTGAACAATGTGTTCAAAAAGAATACATTGAGTTTTTGGATGAGTATCGCTCATTAGATCACATTTAATACTAATGTTAATTAGTTAAACCTTGCAGTTCAACTTCTGCTGATAGTTCAGCAACTTTAACATTAGATGGTACTGCTTCTTTTTTTTGGCAGAGGTAACCTTTTTATATCCAGGAAGAACATTCACATTATGATTCTTTAAGGAGTTTAATAAAATATAATATTTCTTCTTTGACAATCCAAAGTCCATAAATAAAGCTAAGGCTTTTTCTATGCTATACTTTGTGGGTAATGCATTCGGAAGAGTTGGAATACTTTCTTTAATACTTCGTAGTCGATCTGGGCTGGCAAGCTCCACAGCTTTTGTAATATCAGACCTTGATTTATCTTTATCTTTATCTTTACTTTATCTTTTTTATCTTAAGACATAACGCTTCTGACAGATTCGATGTAGATATATCTTTTGTAGTATTTTGAAGTTTACGTTTTTTTGTGTACTCCGAACACTCGTTTATAGTTTTAACAGGCCTTCCTTTTCTGCTGCCCAAGGATGTATGCGGTTCTTCGATGTTTTCAAAAGTTGTTACTACATTTAGCCAGTCTGAGTACTTTTCCATAAAGGTCTTTGACGTACGGTTTGAGGCAAGCCATTTTCTACGAATATATAAGAAAAGGAATTGAATTTTGTTTTTAAAGTCCATTTCGTGGTATCCTGGTAAACCGTGCAATTTTTCCACAATAGCCAAATTAAATACATTTTCATTATGTGATTTTCTAAATAACTCGCACAATTCCGAATTTTGAAATGACATTATGAGTTCTGGTACTGATCACTACTTTTGCAAAGTAAAACCTTAACTGATTGCATTGCACAATTGCAGATTAATTTATACCCAAAAATAAAAAGGTTCAAACTACCTGATTTGCGAAACATAAATCTAGGTCACAATTAACTGGATTATATACGACTGCAGTTTTTATTTTACTTAGTATAAAAACTAGTCTTAAAACTACCTGTCTATTTTCATAATGTGCTCTTAAATTTAAATAAATAAACAAATAGTAATAATTATGCCTACCTGATTGACACAGCAAAATATTGTTTATCGTTTATATGGAATTCATACCATGACTTTTTATGGTGACTTTTGAAGACTTTATTGACGAATGGTGTACAAAGGATATCAAGTTAAAAGAGAATTAAAGTCACTGCGAAAATTTCGTATTAACGAGAAGCAATAAATATTAGTAACAAGTGATGCAATGAAAACAATTTTATAGAGAGAATAATTTCTTTTCATATTTGGAACGCATATTTGTTACATATATAAAATAATTTTTTATCTTTTAGTAATAAAATACATTTTATAACATAAAGTACAAGTTATTTTTCTCTTATTTTTGTTAAAAAAGAAAACTAAGATTTGATCTTTCTATACGATTATATATATTTCAATGAAATAAGGCTGCATACATATTTATAAGTGGGCACATATGCATACATTAACAAAAATATGTCAATCAGTTCCACTTATATTTATATTTTTGTGCTGTAAGATAACATAAAATATAAAAAATATTAAAATTTGGTAGCTTCTTTCCTTATTTGGCAATTTTTTTTTAATTTTGGTTGCAAAAAAATATCGTGGCTGTGGCAGCGTTGGCTATAAGATTGTAACATCTTTCTTCAAATTTCAAGAAAACCTGTAATTTTTTGTGGCCCAATTTAGTTTAATTACTTAAAGTACTGTGTAGTAAGTATGCTTAGAAAATATGGGCGTGACCATTTTTGCCCATTTTTAGATATTCTCTATTTTATTTTATTTTATATCTAATGTCGGAAAAACTGCAACTGCCGAAAAATTAAGGTATCTGGTGGACATTTTCTTACTTTGTTTAATTAAGAATAAATATACCTTTAAAACTATACCAAAAAAGTAGTGATAATATGGCAATATTTCTGATACTTCAATTCTAAAATGTTTTTTTTTCTTCTCAAAATCACATTTTCATGGACTTTCTAAATAAAACTACTATACGATGTGTTCATTCATTTTCCAAAATTATGTCATCAAATTTTGTATTTTTGCCACTGTTTTTGGGAAAAGGCGTCACAAGTGAGCCGGTACAACAACTTCAATTGCTGTGGAGATGAGAGACGTAATAAGCGAATACAAGTATGTAAATAGCTACGAGAAACTGATTAGAGTTTTTCATATGTGAGGAGTGTATTACGGGTTGGTGGGAGACTAAAAAATTCTTCATTACCCGTTTCAACAAAACATCCGATACTTTTACCATTCACACGTTAACACAATCATAAGATATTACCATCGTAAAAAATCACATGCTGGACCATTGACGCTTCATTATATTTTACGAGATACTTTTTGGATACTAAATGGAAGAAATTTTATCAAAAAGGTTGTGCATGATTGTATTCTATGTTACCGTTGCCGTCCAGTAACTGAAAGTCAAGTAATGGAATATCTGCCTGTTCATCGTGTAGAGCAATCATTCCCGTTCAACATTTCAGGAATCGATTATTGTGGCCCATTTCTCGTATCGTCGCAAATTCGTGGGTGCGGTCCCAAAAAGATTTATTTGCTTTTCAATAAAGGCGGTGTATCTGGAATTCGTGCCTGATCTGACCACTTCGGCATTCATAAGCGCCTTAAAAAGATTTATATCAAGACGAGGTCGATGTTCCGTTATCTATTCGGATAATGCGACGAATTTCACTGGGGCAAATAGAGAGTTCAAGAATTTACTTCAAGGTTTCTTGTCTGAAAATCACAATTAAATAGTTCGAGAAGCATGTCGCGAAGAAGGCATAATTTGGAAACACATACCCCTACGATCTCCACACTTTGGTGGATTGTGTGAAAGTGCTGTAAAGCTGGCAAAACATTATCTGTGACGTACAATTGGAAATCTCATTCTAACCTACGATGGCCTTCATACAGTATGCTGTCAAGCAGAGGCAATGATCAATAGTGGCCCTATGACTCCTCTCTCGTCAGACTCTAATGATCTTCTACCACTTACGCCAGCTCTCTTTTTAGTTGGACGCTTATTAACAACCATCCCAGAGCCAACAATTCTTATTGACAATCCAATGTCATGAAAAAGATATCAAATTGTACAATGGATACAGCAGCATTTTTGGGATAGATGGCGAAATGAATATGTGAAGCTTCTACAAACAAAAACCAAGTGGACAACAACAAAGATAAATCTAAAGGTCAACGATTTAGTATTGCTTAAAGAGGACAATACTACCTCACTTAAATGGCCATTGGCACGAGTTGTTAAATACAATCCGGGTGATGATGGGATTGTTCGTGTTGTAATAGTAAAAACCATAAGTAGTAGTAGAATGTATGCGCCCGAGCAATGAAAATGGTCAAATTTGGGTAATTTATGGGCTAAAATTTATATATTAAGGTAATTACTGTCAATGGTGCGAAGTGACGAGGGTTATGGACGGTTTGTACGTAGAAAAAGGTAGTTTGATGTCGGCCGTCGATGTGTGTTTGTTTTAATTTTATGGTTTGATATCCGTTCGCCGATGCGCATAGTTAATTATGTATGCACGTAGGGCTTGTTTGTACGTAGTATGATTTTTCGTTTGTTAAGCGGTGCGGAAGGGTACTTGAGAAAGAAATTGTGTGGAAATCAATGAATGTTTTTTGTTGTTGGTTTTATTTAGTTTGATTTTTATTTATTTTTTTCCTATGTTTAAAGAGTTCGAAGACATGAATAAAATATATGGTTTGTGAGATAATCATGGTTTGATATCCGTTCGTCGATATACATAGTTAATTATGTAGGTACGAAGGATTTTATGTATGTTTTTGTTTTAATTTTAATTTTGAATGGAATTTTTTTTTTGTTTGTTAAGCGGTTGAAGAAGGTTTATGATTTTAGAGAAAGGGTAGTTTGATGTCGGTCGTCGATGTGTGTTTGTTTTAATTTTATGGTTTGATATCCGTTCGCCGATGCGCATAGTTAATTATGTATGCACGTGGGGCTTGTTTGTACGTAGTATGATTTTTCGTTTGTTAAGCGGTGCGGAAGGGTACTTGAGAAAGAAATTGTTTGGAAATCAATGAATGTTTTTTGTTGTTGGTTTTATTTAGTTAGATTTTTATTTATTTTTTTTCCTATGTTTAAAGAGTTCGAAGACATGAATAAAATATATGGTTTGTGAGATAATCATGGTTTGATATCCGTTCGTCGATATACATAGTTAATTATGTAGGTACGAAGGATTTTATGTATGTTTTTGTTTTAATTTTGAATGGATTTTTTTTTGTTTGTTAAGCGGTTGAAGCAGGTTTATGATTTTAGAGTGTAAGTGCGTGTGTTCATAGAGAAAAATGTTGCTTTTGTCTTTTTGCAATATTCTTTTTTTAGCTGGTGGTCATGGAAGATTATTTTAGAAAGAAATTATGTATGCTTGTGGGAAATCTATGAATGTTTTTTGTTGTTGGTTGTATTTAGTTTGATTTTTCTATTTCCTACATTTAAAGAGTTTGAAGAGGTAAACGAAGTATGTAATTTATGAACTTATTTGAAGGTTGAAAAAAATTAAGTCTAAGATATTTCTGATTGTCAAAGGGAATTAGAGATGCGTGATCATGGGAGCCAACGTTATGCTCATACGTGTGAATGTTTTTACAATAACTTGAGCGTTGGCAGATGGGTAAGTAGTCGTATATGTAATGTGACCATCCGTCCCGATTTTGGCGGGACAGTCCCGGTTTCCAGTTCACCGTCCCGGTGTCCCGGAAGGTAGCTTTAAAATGGGAATTTGTCCCGGTTTCCTGTAGCATAATAAACATGTTTGAAAATTTTATATTAATAACAACTTTTCTGTTGCATTACTCTTTATAAAATACTTTTAACTCAATTTGCAATGCAACCTATGAAGCAAAAAAAATTTGTTTCCTTAAAAAAAAACAAAGTACAAATTAAATGGACTAATTTTTATTTTAGCAAAAAAATTAATAGAAGGTACAAAATTGAAAGTAGGAAAATTTGTATAATTTAAACTTGAATTAATTTTTTTTGTTAAGTTTTTTTTAACATGTATGCTATGAAAAAGGTTTTTTAATTCTTTAAAAAGTAACAAATGTTTGAGATTAAAATAATTTAAATAAATTTGTTTTAAAAACAACTTTTATCTTCCAATACTTTGAAATGCGTTTAATTTAATAAACACAACTTGTCTAAAATTTATATATCTTGTTAGTCACTTGAAGATTTCAAAACTGGTGAGTGCGGTGTCCCGGTTTGAGTTACAAAAAAAATGGTCACGTTGCGTATATGTATATGTGCAATGCCGAGTACAAATCTGGCATTTTCTTGTGTTCTAATCATTTTTTAAAATGTGTGCAACGCCTTAACACATTATGTTTTTTTTTATATGGAATACAAAACGGAAATGATAAACGTTACCACTAGGGCACACTGTTACGATGTCACAAAATATCATAGTGTGTATTTTTTGTTGTTTGTAATATTCGTTTTTTTGGCTGGGGACATGGAAGGGTATTTTAGAAAGTAATTATGTATGCTGGTGAGATATCAATGTTTTGTTTTTGTTGTTGTTGTTGTTTGATTTTAATTTTTTTATGTGTAAAGAGTTTGAAGAAATGAATAAAATATACAATTTATGCGTGTTGTATTTATTCATTCTTTTCACTTCTTTTGTAAAGAAATTGAAGTTTGTGATATTGAGGATTGTCAAAGATTGGTTGTTATTTTCACTGCTTGCTGACATTTGTCTCTGTCTATTGACTTTTACATTGTGCATATGACTTAATCGTAACTTGTATAAATTGAGAAGTTTTCTATTCTAGCAGCAAGTAAAGCATTGTCTCTAGAAGTGTCAAATCCTCAATAATTTCGCTGTTAATACGTAAATAATCAAAATGACTTTTGAATAAAAAATATTAAATATAATAATATTAAATATATATTTATATATAATAATATTGTATAAACTAAAATAAAAAAAGAAAATGAATTCTTTAGCTTATGAGTGCAATGTGTGTAAAAAGGTATATAAATACAAAAAATGCTTTTTGGATCACATCCAAAATCATGGTGTTGAGGACCAATATATATATCCTTAACAACAACAACAATATCAATATCCTAAACAACAACAACAACAATACCAATATCCTCAAGAACAACAACAATATCAATATCCTCAACAACAACAACAATATATATATCCTCAACAACAATATCAATATCCTCCACAACAACAACAACAATACCAATATCCTCAAGAACAACAACAATATCAATATCCTCAACAACAACAACAATATCAATATCCTCAACAACAGCAACCATATCCTACGGCCATAGAATGGTACCCAAATACTGACCAACAATTGCAATATCAACTACAACAACAACAAAAACAAATGTATTGGGAACAATCCTCTACCTCCATGCAATGGTACACAAATACTTATGAACATCAACAACAACAACAGCAAGGTTTACAGGATTTAGGAAGTAGCTCAACAAATAATATCAACATTGATGGAGAATGTATGAAATATTATGAGATCAGAAGAGCATTTAAAAATAATATTATTTCTTATGGAATACAAAATAAAAAGGATCAACTTCTCTTTGAAGATTTTGTTGTCGAAAATGAATCGACTTTTATAGAAAGTCTTGAGTACCATTTGAAGCAACATACTATATTGAAATTTAATATAAGTATAGTTGCAGAATATTTAAAAATTGTGGGCGAAGAATTAGAAATAATAATTATAGTACATACAGCAAAAATGAGCTTGTTGACTAGAGCAGATGACGTGAATGAATTTTTCTGTAAGCAGGTCAGAGAAATTCAAAATAAAATGTCTGAGTTTCAGGAAAGAGATTCCGGATGGAGCTGAACTTAATATTAATAAATCTTCTTTGGTAAAAGGAGCTCATTGGATTAGCACCCCGCAGAAGCTTGCTAGTCGTGGTGCTTGCATTAATATTGAAAACAGTGATAATTACTGTTTTAAGTGGGCCTTAATTGCAGCAATGAGTACCTCGGCTATCAATTTTCCGAATCGATGCTCTTCATATAACATTGAAGATATTAGTGCTAATATAATTTCGCTTCAAGATGGAACTACAATTGATTTTTCAAATTTGACATTTCCGATGTCACTAAAATATATTAAGGAATTGGAGGGACAGAATGATGTTAGTGTGAATGTGTTTGGATATGACGACGAGAGTGATGAACTAATTGGACCATTTTATATAACCCAAAATGAGAAGACCAAGCATGTCAACTTATTGCTATTGGAAAACGTGGATGGGCATCACTATATTTTTATAAAAGATATTTCAAAGTAAGTAATATATTGGAAAGTATTTAAAATTAAATAATACAATACGCGTTTTTGATGTCTTACAGACTACTAAAAAGGCAAACAACGACACATTGCGAACGACTCTTATTTTGCAACAGTTGTCTGCAATACACCCATCTTGAAAATATTATGGAGAAACATAAAATGGAATGTGGTAAACTAGTTACCACAATGCCAAAAGCAGAAGACTCCATACTGCGGTTCAAGAGCCACCATAGAAAAATTGACGTCCCTTTTGTTGTATACGCCGATTTTGAATGTGTTTTGCAACAGATTATTAAGTGTAAGCATGACAATAAATTGGATAAGCTGAGAATTTATACGGGTAAAGATGCTTCTGAAAAATTTGTTACATTTTTGAATCAAGATTGTCAAGATATATATAACAATTATCTCACAAAAACAATTGAAATGGAGAACTTGATAGATGAAGAAAATGTAACATTTTACAATGCGATAACCTGTCACATATGTGGACAATACTTAAATAATGATCGTGTGAGAGATCATTGTCATATAAGCGGTAAATATCGAGGTGCTGCGCATAACAGATGCAACCTAAGTTATCAAGTACCCAAGTTTATTCCAATTTATTTTCATAACTATTCATCCTATAATTCTCATCTTTTTGTGAAAGAATTAAGTAAGGTTGCGACAAATATAAAAGTCCTTCCGTTAAATAAAGAGTTATCTCTATCTATCTCTATCTCAATTTATTAATATGAGTGATGGTACAGATCTTGAACTTAGGTTTCTTGATACAATGTGTTTTATGGCCGATAGTTTGGAATCGTTGGCAAATAATCTTACCGTCAACGATTTTCATACTATTAGAGCACAATTTCAAACAAGCCAAGAATTTAATTTCATAAGGAGGAAAGGAATTTTTCCGTATGATTATCTTGATTCTTTTGAAAAACTTAATGAAACACAACTTCCACCTAGAAAAGATTTCTTTAATAAACTTAATAACAAAGAATGTTCTATTGAAGACTATGCGCATGCGAATGAAGTCTGGACAATTTTTAACTGCAAAACTTTGAAAGATTATATGGAATTGTATTTGAAAACAGATGTGCTTCTCCTAACGGATATTTTTGAAAATTTTAGAAATGTCTGTAAAAAAAATTATAGCTTGGACCCCTGTCAATACTATACTGCCCCGGGGCTATCTTGGGATGCTATGCTTAAGCATACAAACATTGAATTAGAGCTAATAACCGATATCGACATGTACAATTTCTTTAAAAGAGGGATACGAGGTGGAATTGTCCAATGTTGTAAAAGATACTCCAAGGCAAATAATAAGTATTTAGACACTTTTGATAAAAATAAACCTTCCGAATTTCTTATGTATTTAAATGCAAACAAACTTTATGGTTGGGCCATATCTGAACATCTTCCTTATGGAGGATTCAGATGGTTAAAAGGCGAAGAACTAAATATTAATCCGCAGTTAATAGATGATAATTCAAATGATGGTTATGTATATGAGGTTGATTTAGAATATCCTTCTTATTTACATAACATGCATAACGATCTTCCTTTCTGTTGCGAAAACAAGGAAATTGGAGCATCAAAATATAAAAAACTAATAACGGATTTTTCGCCAAAACATTCTTATATAATTCATTACAGAGTACTTAAACAATGTCTAGAAAACGGTTTGATTTTGAAAAAAATACATAGAGTTCTAACTTTAAAGCAGTCTCCATGGTTGAAAAATTATATGGATCTTAATACTAAATACAGAGCCGAAGCTAGAAATAACTTTGAAATTTTTTTTTTAAATTGCTCAACAACGCAGTATATGGGAAAACCATGGAGAATGTGGACAAAAGGAAAGATGTGAGGATTGTTACTAGTTGGACTACATTAAACCGAAACCGCTTGGGTGCTCAAAATTGGATATCTAAATCAAATTTTCATAGCTTAGCAATATTTTCAGAAGATATGGTAGCGATTCAAATGAATCGAGTGAAGACATGTTATAATAAGCCAATATATTTAGGATTTTGTGTGCTAGAACTTTCTAAATGGAAGATGTATAATTTTCATTATAGATACATGCAACCTAAATTCAAGTCAAAATTGAAATTAAATTACATGGATACTGACTCATTCGTATACACAATACAAACTGAAGACTTTTACGCAGACATTAAAAATGATATAGAACATGAATTTGACACTTCTGACTATCCAGAAACAAATGATTACGTGATTCCACTCGTAAACAAAAAAAGTTCTGGGTATGATGAAAGATGAGAATTGTGGGATGATTATGGAGGAATTCGTGGGACTACGGTCTAAAATGTACTCCTTTACTGTACAAAATGGAAATGAAATTAAAAAATCTAAAGGAGTAAAAAAATGTGTTTTAGATAAGTATAGCCTAAGTTCGTATAGAGATTGTTTATTTAACAGATCAAATGTTTATGATAATATGCTCACTTTTAAGTCTAAGTTGAATGAATTATATACTATGCAAATACATAAAGTAATATTAAGTTATCAAGATGACAAGAGAAAAGTCAAAAGTGATGGTATAAACACATATGCATGGCATCATATTGAAATTGATGAAACAAATCCTGATTATGAACTTGATATGTTATTATTAGAAATAGAAAAACTTCAAGAAGATGAGTAAAGTATGTATACAAATTAAAGCTTCTGTAATTTATTTCTCTAATTATAATTATTTAGTTTTAAGTAAAAATCTTTGTGTCTATTGTAAATTATTTTTTATTTAAGAAATATTGTCTAGTTATTTAGTTTTTTTTAGATAAAATATACACTAATATGAAAATAAAAAATAAATAAAAACAAAAAACATTAAAAACAAATATTTTTGTGTAGTTTTTTATTTGTTATCCATCCTTAAATAAAATTTATGAATTTTCACATCTGTTACAATCTTGTGTTGCATTTTTTCTCCAATCTCATAAAAAAGTCGTGTTAATTCAATCTTTACATCCCTTTCGTGTATTCCTTGTATTTCATTGATTTGAAGTTTTGTTTTGTTTAAAACGGAGCAGGTTGGTATATAATATTCATGATAGAAATGAAGGATTTGTTTTCTCAGAATGTTGTTCCAACATAAAATTGATGTTAAAAATACTCGAATTTGAGTTAGTGATCTCCAAGCATCAGAATCAATTTTTATTTTAAAGTTTCCTTGTATGATAACTAAAAAACAAACACCTCTTTTATATTGAAACTTATATTCAACATCTCTCTCACTTTCATTATCAATTATATTTATAGAGTTTAAAAAATCCCGACGATTAAGCATATCATGAATATACTCCTAATAGCACATGAGATGTAACCACTCTTCTCGATCCAGTTCAATGTATTGCTTATTTTTATAATTCAACCATATCATTGGTTTAAAACCAAAAGCTGTAGAAAATCCACATGCAATCTTCAATTTCCAATTGAGCAAGTATTCAAACTCAAAAACCAAATCTTATATTTGGGGTTTTCGTTCTTGATTGTTGTGAAATATATTTTTTAAAGTACGTTTATCCACCCTCAATGAAAATAATATTTAAACTAATAGTTTTTTCGCTCTATTAATCTCTATATATACGAATTTATGTTAAAATAAATAAGAAATCAAAAGCATACACACACATACATATATATTTTATATTTGTTCATTATTTATTTTTGACAAATTTTTATAAGTTTCAATAATCTTAAAAATAATTTTTTTCCTTATGTGGAACATGGTGCATCGACATGTGTCCGGCCCTTCCTCGCATCCTTCGCTATACCAAGGGCAGCTGGCAAAATGCCCACTATCAGAGTCCTCTTGTTCTATAACTCCATAGTCCTCATTATTATGTATTTTTGTAATGTAAGTATTTTTGTAGTGGTCTATGTTACTTGTTGATGTTGATGTTGTTGTAATGTGATGATCGTAAAAAGATAAGTAAGAATAGTTAAACATACTGAGGTAGAGTAAAATAATTTCATGCTAACCTAAATAGAAAAATAAAAAATTGGAAAAAACAGAAAATTAATAGTGATACTTATAAATGTGTTTACCAAATGTAAATCAATTGTATACACAACAATCGTTTCTCATATTCCGTTTCATTGTACATTTAAGTTAAATAGCTGAGGTTAATAAGAATCTCTACCCGAGTAGATAGACTATGGTGCTGATGAAGTGCGTGGCTGCACAGAAAAGTATCGGTATTTCCCCCAGCTTAAAAGTCTAAGTTTAATTTTTCTTCTCTTCTTTAGAAACTCACATTAATTAATAAAAATATTTCATTCAATAAGAATTGAAATTACTGAACTTGAGCCTAACTATGAATTATTTCTGATTAAAATTCACTACAGTTCAATTAAAATATCTAAAAAAAATTTTCATCATGGGCACGTGACAAAAATATTTTCACTTGACAACCACTGTTCACTTGGTTATCACAGTTTCACAATGCTGGAATAACTAAAATAAAACTGTAGAATGCAACAACAAGTAACATAGACCATTACAAAAATACTTACATGCATGTACCGATGGTACATCGAATAAGTAAAAATAATTAATGTGATGATCGTAAAAAGATAAGTAAGAATAGTTAAACATACTGAGGTAGAGTAAAATAATTTCGTGCTAACCTAAATAGAAAAATGAAAAATTGGAAAAAACAGAAAATTAATAGTGATACTTATAAATGTGTTTACCAAAGGTAAATCAATTGTATACACAACAATCGTTTCTCATATTCCGTTTCATTGTACATTTAAGTTAAATAGCTGATGTTAATAAGAATCTCTACCCAAGTAGATAGACTAGGGTGCTGATGAAGTGCGTGGCTGCACAGAAAAGTATCGGTATTTCCCCTAACTTAAAAGTCTAAGTTTAATTTTTCTTCTCTTCTTTAGAATCTCACGTTAATTAATAAAAATATTTCATTCAATAAGAATTGAAATTACTGAACTTGAGCCTAACTATGAATTATTTCTGATTAATAATTTTTTTCCTTATGTGGAACATGGTGCATCGACATGTGTCCGGCCCTTCCTCGCATCCTTCGCTATACCAGGGGCAGCTGGCAAAATGCCCACTATCAGAGTCCTCTTGTTCTATAATTCCATACTCCTCATTTTCAGTGAGCATGGAGACGAAAAAATTTATGGTTTCTTTATGCTCATAGAGCAATAAGTCCTCAAAGGAATTAAGAAACTCAAATAATCGTTCACGTACTTGGCTCATTTTTTAATTGTTATTTTAATTTTCTTTTTCTAAAGAATACTTTTTTCTTGAATGCCATTTTTTTATAACTAAACGTTTTGTTATAATGTATAAGCATCTTATTTTATTTATTTTTTTTCTATAATAAAAGTAACATTTGTGAAATGCAATTAGTTATAAGAATGCAATTAGTAAAACAACATAAAAATATTGAGGCTTCAACGAAAATCAGATCTAAAATAAAACATAGCTCTCTCTTACCAAATTCTATTCGTGCTCTAATAGTTGGACCGTCAAATTGTGGAAAGACTAATGTTATGATTAGCTTGCTAGAAAGTCCTAATGGACTCAAGTTTGAAAACATCTATTTATACTCAAAATCCCTTTATCAACCAAAATATGAATACTTAAAGCGATTAATTTCACCAATTAAAGGGATGGGATACTACACATTTACAGATAATGAAAAAGTTATTCCTCCTGACGAAGCGAAAACTAATTCTATTATGATCTTTGATGATGTTGCATGCGAGAAGCAAAATAATATACGAGCATATTTTTGCATGGGACGACATAAGGATGTTGATTCATTCTACTTGTGCCAAACTTATACGAGAATCCCCAAGCACTTAATAAGATGAACAAACAAGAAGCACGATGAGAAACAAGATGAGACAAACATGAAGCACGTTTATAGTTGTCAGCGATATGAGTTATGAAAAGTTTCATGAAATTTGTCGAGAGTGTTGGAAGGATAAATATGGATTTTTGATGATAAGCAAAGATAATGACTTAAACAATGGTCGCTATAGAAAGCAATCGACTATTTTATAACGATATAAATTACTCTACATAAAAGTAAAACATTAGTACTTAATTTGGCCTTGCGCATAATACATCTACTTATTTCCTAAAGTATTTACCATACCTGATCTGAAAGCTGATCTGTTACCAGATCTAATAGCTGATACCTGATCTGATACCCCAATACCTGATCTGATAGCTGATCTTATACCTGATCTGATACCTGATCTGATAGCTGATCTGATACCTGATCTGATAGCTGATACCAGATCTGGTGTCTAATAGTTGAAAATTTATGAAAAGTTTTAAAAGAGCTAATAAAGACAAGAAATGTTTTAAAGAAAAAATTTCGTAGTATAAAAGTTGATGAAGCAGATACACATGAGCAATTCAAAGATACATTTAAACCAATAATAGAACCATTAACAGAATTTGTGAACAATTCTAAAAATAATAAAAGAAGTATTAAGGCAGAAAGAGATGAACTTAAAACGAAAGTTTATAAAAATTTAAATTTTCCATTCATAAAAATTTAAATTTTCCATTCTCTCTAACTTAACAATCAGTTAAGTTAGAGAGAAGTACTCCAAAGAAACTTGTTGAAGAAACGTTATGCAATAAAAATATCTCACTTAGTAATCGAAACGCAAACAAGGTTGATAATGTTGATACTGACGATGATGATGATGATGATGATGATGATGATGATGATGATGATGACAACGATGATTTTTACTCTCAATCGGAAACTCTAGACAATTCAGATAATAATAAGAGTTCTACTGACCTAGCACTCTTGGAAAGCATAAATGAATTAGACACTCTATACGGTCCAAATAAAGGTTTTAATAATGAATGTAAGTTTGGCAATAGTAGTATTAAACTTACTGAAGATAAAATAGTGATTGGAAATCAAATATGGGCTTTTACACCAGGTTTATTTTCTTTACTGTTTCACAAAACACCAAAATATTATGATAAACATGAATTAGATATATATAAGAAAATTTTAGTGAGCACAAATGCATACAAAAGAGATTATAGACCTGATGGACAAATCAAAGGACCGAGAGCATATAAATATAAGCATATTATCAGTAAATTGTTTAAGAAAGAAAGTGAAAAAAACTCATGAACTTTGTCATCACTACATGCAATAAAAAGTCCTTACAAGGGTAAGGGTTTGATGAAACTAAACCCATACAAAGCTAACTATATATACTGGGATGATCCTAATGAGTTAGTAGATCGCCTTAGGCTATTGCTAGCATCACAAGCTGCAGGTCATACTAATCACAATAACGAAATTGTCTCAATTATCGAAGAATTATATGAATCAAAAATTATAGAATAATATCTATCTACATAAATCATGTCTATCGATAAGTTTGGGCACTATCTTAATGATACAAGTTTTTTTTTTATGCATGTTTTTTTATTTATTGTATCTTCATATATGAACTAACAATAAGTATTCAAATCTTAAATCTAACATATAATTAATAGGCCCGACCAATGCCAGACATAACTAAGTGATAGTTGTAAATAATACATAAGTGGTGATAAGCAAAAAAAAAAATATTTTTTTCAAGCAACTTCATTTGGACTGTTTAGTATTAGAGCCCTTGTATCTCTCTTTTTTAAGCGGATGTGTCCAGTAAAGTACAAGATGTTACGAGCAAGCGGATTAGGATGTGACACGAGTTTAGTTAGATATTTGCCTGCGTATTTTGCAATTTCTTCAGTCACTAGTGGCATATTTAAATCACGATGTATATTTGAATTCTTAATGTACCATGGAGCAGATGTTATTAACCTTAAAATTTTGTTTTGTCTTCGTTGAATTCTCTCTACATTGGAAGCTGAAGCAGTGCCCCATAACTGGATACCGTAACACCATATTGGCTTTAAAAGCAACTTGTATATTAAAAGTTTGCAGTCTAGGCTGAGTGTTGAATTTCTGCCAATCAGTTAATGTACCTGAGTTAATTTTAGTTTCATTTGAGTCAACTTATAGTCAATGTGATGTTTCCATGTAAGCCGTTGATCGAGGTGTATACCAAGATATTTCACATGTGAATGTTGAGGAACAACTTGATTATTAATCCGAATGGGGGAACAAGTATCTCTTCGTAAGGTAAATGTTATATGGACTTACTTTTGTTCATTTACCTTAATTCTCCATAAGTTTAACCATAGTTCCATCTGGGTAATGTGTTCCTGGAGTTTTCGGGATGCCTCATCAGGGTTTTCGTGCATACTAAAGTGTGGATACTATTGCTCACAGGCATATCACAAGTATAAATCAAATATAAAAATGGCCCCAGTATACTCCCCTGTGGCACACCGGATGAGATAGTTTCGGGCATACTAATAAAGTGTCCTTCCACAACTGTCAATTTTCGTGAAACAATGTTACTTTCCAAAAGATTTAGAATGTTTATTGGTAAGTATGTCTTCAATTTCAAAATCAGGCCTTCATGCCACACTTTATCAAATGCCTGAGAAACATCAATAAACACGGCAGAACAATACTTCTTTTCCTCAAGTGTTTTTCTGATAAATTGAACCAATCTATGCGTTTGCTCAATGGTGCTATGCTGGCTTCTAAAACCAAATTGATGGTCCGGGATGCACCCATTATCAGTTAAAATTGAAGACAATTTTGTCATGAGTAGCTTTTCAAAAAGCTTTGACATTGTTGACGGTAAACTTATTGGCCTATATGACTCAGCCTTGGAAAGATCTTTACCTGGCTTTGGAATCATTTTAACCTTGGCAAGCTTCCAGCAGTCTGGATAATACTCCAGTCGTAAAATGGAATTAAAAATGAATAATAGGATTCTAATTGCAGTACGAGGTAACTTAATCAGCATCTGATTACTAATTCCATGCATACCGGGAGCTTTTTTCGGATTGAGTTCGGCAATTAGTTTTTGTACATCACACATCATAAATTTTAAGGGTCGAGGGGGTAGAGCAACTACACTCGGCAAATCAGCATCACCGGTACATGTATTTGGTGTAAATACGGATTTTAAATGCTCAGCAAATATGTTACCTTTTTCAGTATCGCTTCTTGCCCAACCTCCGGTAGATGTGCGCAGAGGTGGCTTAAACTCAACGGGTGTTTTAAGCTTTTTAGCAGCGCGCCACAAAGAGTAATTAGATGCTGGTGTGACATCAAGGCCTTCCAGATAATTTTTGAAAGATGCAGTTTTTTCAGATGCAAGCAACTCTTGGAGTCGTTTAGTGCACTCTTTAAATCTGATTTTGTGTTGAGGTGATCTGTGCTGTTGCCATTCCCTTCTAGCTCTTCTTTTTTCACGTACGAGATGTTCAACGTCTGTAGAATAAATTTTATTGAACCCAGTATGCGGATCGGAGGTAGTGGCATGTTGAGAAGCTTGTTTAATAATCTCGTTAAAATTTGCAATGTTCGATTCAATGTCATTGGGTGTTCTTAGCGTAATATTTTCCGTGCAATGACTACTAAGATATTTTTTGTATCCCAGCCAATTAACACGATTTATTATCTTGACATATGGGTGAGGTAAAGCGCTTCTCAGTGGACTACAGATTGTAACGATCGTGGTAGAGTGATCAGACGACAGATCTAGGGAAGCTTCAACGTGAATTAATTCCCTAGAAATACTTTTTATGACGCCGAAATCCGGAATTTTTCGTACGTCAGTAGGCCAGTAAGTAGGCTCCCCACTTGACATAACATCCAAACCCATTTTTGAAATTGTGTTGAACAACGCCCTACCTCTAGGCGTAATAAGACGCGAACCCCAGAACGTATGCTTAGCATTGTAGTCGCCAGCTGCTACGAAACAAGGTCCAAGAGATTTGTAAAACTTCTCGTATTGGTCCTCAGTGATTGAAAATCTGGGAGGGGAGTAAATTGAAGATATCACGAAATTTGTACAAAAATTTTCAATGCAGATATTTGTTGCTTGTAGATGTTCTTCACAAATGTTGTCAAGAATATAGTGCTTGACTCTTGACTTTATTAGAATTGTTGATCGACCGCATGCTCTCCCTCCTTTGTGTCATATAAAGTGTAGCCATTAATTTTAAAGAGGCTTCTAGAAGTCAAATGAGTCTCAGAGACCAACATTATATCAATATTTTTTCCGTAAGGAAGTGCTAAAGTTCATTTTTATGTTGGCGAATGCCGTTTGCGTTCCAGAAACATATTTTTAACGTGTTCATGGCTTGTTAATTAATGCTTGAAGCAGAGTATTCTGCATTCTCAGCATTTCTTGCATCATGGTAGTCATATTTGTTGTAAAGTTGTTTATAGTTAGCACCAGATTCTCAATAGTAGCTTCAAGGCGACTAAAGTTAAAGCTTAAATTTGCATTCGTTGAATTATTTGGCGGTGAAACATTTGGTGTGGGAATAGAACTAGCCTTAGCAGCATCGGCATACGATACACGTGAAGTAACTGGTTGGCTCACTGGAGCAAAAGTGGCGGAGTACGCGTTTAATGGTTGAGCTGGAGCTAATTTAGGTTTTTGCACCATAGCCTGCTTGACGAAAGAGTACACAGGACATCCTCTGTAGTTAGCGGTGTGATTACCTCCACAGTTACTGCATTTTTTTCCGCTTGATCTTTTGGTTTGGTACAACTTGCAGTACCATGCAATTCACCGCAGATAACACACACTGTAGGTTAATTGCAGTAAGCTTTTGTATGGCCATATTCTTGGCAATTATGACACTGCACGGGACCTGCACGCTTATGTGGCTCTTCAACTGTGATTTTTCTGTATAAAAGTTATTTAAGGCTATAAATAGGATGAGTCTCGTTTTTTTTCAACTGTATATCATTTGGCTCCAGTTCAACACGAAATAGGGGTTGGGGTACTTTTTCTTTGTTAAATATGTTTGATACATTCTTTACCTTAAATCCCTGGAGGACAAGTGCATCTTTTATTTCTTCAGGGACAACATAAGAATCTATGCCCTTCAAAACGATCTGCAGGCCTTTAGCGCTCTTAAGCTGGTATGTGTAGCAGCTTGTTTTATTTGTTTCAAATTCAGAAACCATTTTGCGGAAATCCTTTTCATCATAAATTTGAATTTTCGTTTCATCGATGTTGCCACGTTT
Organism: Tachina fera; assembly: GCA_905220375.1. Classification (NCBI taxonomy): domain Eukaryota; kingdom Metazoa; phylum Arthropoda; class Insecta; order Diptera; family Tachinidae; genus Tachina; species Tachina fera. The sequence continues at coordinate 51,421,452 of LR999967.1, forward strand.
TATTGGGACAATGTGGAATTTATTTTCACCAATGACCGAAATTAATTTTTTAATAAGGGCATTTGAATTTTTCTCTCTCAAGTAGATTGGTGGCGGCTTGGATGTTTTATTCGAGGATACATCGGGTTTGTCGTTCTCATCTTGCAAAATTTTAAAACGGTTTTGGCGATTAGTTGAGGTTGCGCTGTTATCCCTAGACATCTTTGGAGCAGATGAAATTTTTGAAGAATTCGGGCTTCGCCCACGTTTTACCACGGTTATATATCTGTCCATACCGACTTGCACCTTGGTATTTGAAATACTGTTAAATGTAGTGATAACTTTGTTAAGTGACGAATACGAGCCTGAATGGGATGATATTACTGACTTATATGAAGAAGTACTAGGCAATTGTAATGTTAATGAATCACTACTATTTGGCATTGGACAAAGCGAAGTTGATCGCTGACGAAAAATTGGCTTTGCCGTTAAAAAAAAACACTTTCATTAGATATATTATTTTTATTGTTTTCATTAAGAGCTTCAGAACTCACAGTAAAATAGGCGTTTCTGCCGTTAGAACTCACTTCATAATTTTTTGTATTTGAGGCACTCATATACAGTATTCCTCAAGGGCACTTTTTGTATTTTTTTGATTACGGTTTTTTGTTTTTGTAATTTATGATTGTTTGTCTGTTTTTGAGGTACTCATATAGAGTATTCCTCAATGTCACTGTTTATATTTTTTTTGTTTGCGTTTTTTTTTGTATTTGTTATTTCCACTATGTAAAAAATATTATCAAAGCAATAAAGCTTATTTATTAAAGTCAGTATGTACCTATAACGAATAATATGTACTACGAATAATTTTTTGTATAATTTTTTGTTTGGTATGTAAGAAAAAATTCCGCTAATCGACTGTTCGCTATGAAGGTACCACGAGAACGAATGATACAAGTGGCAGAATTTTTGTGAAAAATGTTTCTAAGCTGCTGGGCTTCGTTATGGATATAACTAATAACATTGACGTTCAAAACAAAAGAATCAAAAATGTGGCAAAAGCTTTGGAGGAAAACGACGTTGTTAATAAATTGTTTCTGCAAAGTCAAATTGAAGAGGTACGAGATGAAATCAATATAATTTTAAGTCAGAAACTAAATGAAATTAGGGAAACAATTTCAAGTATGAAATTATTCTTGAAAAAGAAATTAGAAAGATAAATGAGTTAATCTATGGGTATATAAGAAATATGATGGTCAACAGTACTTAAATGAACTCGCACTGAACTCAACTTATCCCGTCAAATTCTAAATACGTTAAATAATAACTTCAAAAAGAAATTTAATAAATGAACTACATAAGCAAGCATGAAAACATTTTCCACGTCGAAAAGTTGTTAAGAAAGGAATAGATGATCTTTGGCAAGCTGATTTAGTTGAAATGGGGAACTGTTCTACAGACAATAGAGATTATCGATTTTTGCTGACCGTAATTGATACATTTTCAAAATTTGCTTGGGCAGTACCCTTGAAAAGAAAGACTGCATTGGAAACAACCTAGGCTATGCAGAATATTTTTCAACTAGGGCGAATACCAAAATACTTGCAAACAGACGATGGTAAAGAGTTTTTCAATAAACACTTTGGAAAATTGATGAATAAATACAACATTAATCACTACTCAACACATAGCAGAATGAAAGCATCAATAGTATAACGATTTAACAGAACATTAAAAGGAATGATGTGGAAAGAGTTTAGCTTTAATGGGTCTTATAACTGGCTCGACATTTACAAAGACTTGATTAATACATATAATAAGAAAATTTATCGCACCATCAAAATGCCACCGATTCAAGTTAAATATAAAAATGAGAAAAAATTATTAAACACGGTATATAACCGCGTAAAACTATTCAAAGTTCAATGTGGGAGATCATGTGCGCATAAGTAAATATAAACATGTTTTTGAAAAAGGATATACACCAAATTGGACCACAGAAATTTTCACGATTAAAAGACTTCAAAATACATATCCAGCCACATACATATTAGAAGACTATCGTGGTAATCCTATCAAAGGTGGGTTCTATGATGAAGAACTTTCAAAAACTAGATATCCAAATACATATCTAGTTGAAAAAGTTCTTAAAACTTAAGGAGAGAAGGCATATTTTAAATGGTTAGGATTTTCCAATCAACATAATTCTTGGATCAATAAAAATTAAATATTGTAGTTAAGTGTATATATAAGTCTATATTTGTATCTAATATATTTAAATAAAATATAAATTTCCTTTTTTATACAAAGTGCTGTGTTTAATTTTACTTATTTGTAATCAGACAATCATAATGTCAATAACACTTACTCTTAGCTCAAACTCATCTGAGTTATCTGCTAACTACTTTCCTCCTATTCGTTTGGATGGTGAATATGAATGTGCTCTAACTGATTTTAATTCATATAATAGCATTCCCAATGTAGATGATTATAACAATATATTTCATATTGGTGAACATGTAATTAAAATATCAATAGGATCTTAAGAATTGAATGATATAGTTGATTATATTAAACGCAACTATAAGCAGTATTGTCCGGAAAATAAAATTGATATAGAAGCTAATAACAATACAATGCAAGTTAGAGTGAAAAGCTCTAAGGATCCCATATACTTTAACAAAGATAACACAATTGGAAAACTTTTTGGATTCAATAAGAAAATTTTAGCTCCTAACCAAGACCATTACTCAGATCTACCAGTCAATATTTTCATCGTGAATATCTTGCGTGTTGAATGCAGTATAGTGGTTAACACATATACGAATAACTCACAAGCACACACATTACATGAATTTGCGATTAATGTCCCCCCAGGGTATAAAATTGTTGAGATTCCTCGAAATCTTATCTATTTGCCAGTTAACTGCCCAGAGATAAGTTCCCTTACTCTACGCATAGTTGATCAGAACGGTGATTTAATTAATTTTCGAGGAGAGGAAATTACAACACGAATACATTTGAGATCTAGCAAATAATGATAATATACAACGTCAAGCAATCTAAGGATAAAATTGGATACACTCATAAAACACTCTTGCAAACCAAACCACAATTAAAGAGATCATTACACAAAAAATATTTGACGCAAGAAAATAAAAAATTTTTAAAGTCTCTCAATTTAAAGTTGACAAAGAAATGAGTTACATACTAGATGTTCTAGAAAACCCTCAATCAGACGAGAGTATAATTAAAAAGGACTATCACACATATACACCATACCTACAATCCTTCAACAATAATGATGAGATTCGAATTTCAATACAAAATCAAGACTTATATGTGCTACCCAGCGAAAGCTACATATATGTTGAGGGAAGTATTGTAGATGATAATGACAGCAAAATATCTTCGTTTTTAAATCTAAAATTAAAAAATAACTTTGTGGCACATCTCTTTGACGAAATTCTATATGAACTTAATGTCATAGAAATTGATCATACAAGACATTTAGCGATTACAAGCAGCCTAAAAAATTTTGTTTCCTTATCACCAACAGAAAGTGTTGGCTTGTACAATGCAGGATGGAACAAACTCGATGATTTGGATATTTCAAATGGACACTTTAATTTCTATGTACCACTGAAACTATTTTTAGGTTTCGCTGAAGACTATAATAAAATTATACTCAGCGGTAAACATGAATTGGTTCTCTTACGTAGTAAGAACGATGAAAAACTCGTATACTCAACTGTTGCTACTGACAAACCTAAAATTAGTATCTCAAACATTTCATGGAGAATTCCTCATGTACAATTATCCGATCTGAGCAAATTGAATATGATTAAAATTATTAACAGTGGTGCTTCTATACCAATGGCATTTCGCAGTTGGGATTGTCACATTAATCCTCAACTAAATACAGGAACTAGCTATATATGGAATGTTAAATTGGCTGCAAATAGAGAACGACCTCGTTTTGTGTTGATTGCTTTTCAACAAGAAAATAAGTTTGTTCATTGTAATTTAAACAATTTAAAAGTACATTTAAATTCCGAATCGTACCCATATGATGATCTAATATAAAATTTAAAAATGATCGGTATGCCATTCTATATGATATGTATCTACGGTTTCAACAAAGCTACTACATGAGGGAATCACAACCACTACTAACTGCTCAAGAATTTAAAAATAGTGTGCCGATAGTGGTAGTAGATTTCAGTCATCAAAACGAAGCCCTCTCTAACGGTCCTGTTGATATAAAAATTGAAATTGAAACAGACTCCAATATACCTACCGATACATCAGCTTTTTGTATACTCATCCACGACCGTATAATAGAATACATACCCTTAAAAGGTCAAGTTTGTAAGATAATGTAAATTAAAAAATAATAAAATAAGATGACTGGGGATAAAGTTTTCATCGATATGCAAGGATTTAAGTCTAATTCAAACATCTTCATTGCAAAAGAAATAGCAATTGTTTTTAACAATAAGGAGCACATAAATTTTATTATTAAACCACCGTTTAACTTCAAAAGATTATCAATAGCAAAACAAAGAGAAGCGAATTGGCTAACGAGAAACTTTCATCATCTGAATTGGAATGACGGATCAATATCATTTAAGAGTGTTGTAACATTTTTAAAATCTAATTTAAAACATTATTCAATCTATGTTAAGGGTGTGGAAAAAAAGAAATGGTTTGAAAAACTACTTCAAATTAGAGTTTTAACATCGAGGATATTGGCTGCATCAACTTTAAGCATATACAACTTAAATATCCAGAATATTTTTACTGCAGCTATCACAGTTAGGGAGTTTGTGCCTTAAGAAATGCATATTTACTTTATCAAGAAATAAACTAAAAAAAATATGTCTTATTTTTCTATTCTTACATTGTCACAACATATATTTACGATATTTTTTTAAATAAATATGTAGATTAAAATTATAAAAAAAATTTGTTCAATCATTTATTTATATGTATATGGTATGTACAAGAGACAGAGACAAATGTCAGCAAGCAGTGAAAATATCACAAACTTCAATTTCATTCCCTTTGACAATCATAAATATCTTAGACTTCATTTTTTTCAACCTTCAAATAAGTTCATAAATTACATACTTCGTTTACCTCTTCAAACTCTTTAAATATAGGAAATAGAAAAATCAAACTAAATACAACCAACAACAAAAAACATTCATAGATTTCCCACAAGCATACATAATTTCTTTCTAAAATAATCTTCCATAACCACCAGCTAAAAAAAGAATATTGCAAACAGACAAAAGCAACATTTTTCTCTATGCACACACGCACTTACACTCTAAAATCATAAACCTGCTTCAACCGCTTAACAAACACAAAAAAATTTCATTCAAAATTAAAATTAAAACAAAAACATACATAAAATCCTTCGTACCTACATAATTAACTATGTATATCGACGGACGGATATCAAACCATGATTATCTCACAAACCATATATTTTATTCATGTCTTCGAACTCTTTAAACATAGGAAAAAAATAAAAAAAAATCAAACTAAATAAAACCAACAACAAAAAACATTCATTGATTTCCACACAATTTCTTTCTCAAGTACCCTTCCGAACCGCTTAACAAACGAAAAATCATACTACGTACAAACAAGCCCCACGTACAAACATAATTAACTATGCGCATCGGCGAACGGATATCAAACCATAAAATTAAAACAAACACACATCGACGACCAACATCAAACTACCCTTTCTCTAAAATCATAAACCTGCTTCAACCGCTTAACAAACAAAAAAAAATTCCATTCAAAATTAAAATTAAAACAAAAACATACATAAAATCCTTCGTAATTAACTATGTACATCGACGAACGGATATCAAACCATGATTATCTCACAAACCATATATTTTATTCATGTCTTCGAACTCTTTAAACATAGGAAAAAAATAAATAAAAATCAAACTAAATAAAACCAACAACAAAAAACATTCATTGATTTCTACACAATTTCTTTCTCAAGTACCCTTCCGCACCGCTTAACAAACGAAAAATCATACTACGTACAAACAAGCCCCACGTGCATACATAATTAACTATGCGCATCGGCGAACGGATATCAAACCATAAAATTAAAACAAACACACATCGACGGCCGACATCAAACTACCCTTTTCTACGTACAAACCGTCCATAACCCTCGTCACTTCGCACCATTGACAGTAATTACCTTAATATGTAAATTTTAGCTCATAAAAAATTTCGATTTTAATTACCCAAATTTGACAATTTTTATTGCTCGGGCGCATACATTCTACTACTACTACCATATATGGGACATTTAAGAGAGCTATCAACAAAATCTGCAAAATCCGTATTGAGCACTAAGCATCAAAGCCATCTTTCAAGGCGAGAATGTTTGAGTTCATGTACAATTTCTTACAGGGTATATTGCAAACAATAACAACAGCAAACAACAACCTTTTATTGCAGGCAGTAGAAATTTAAAAGAAATTAATAATACAACAAATTTATGACTATTCACAAATTATTACTATACTTATTACGAATCTATATAAAAACATTTTTGCTTTGCGTACCGACAATTGTTTAATGTTATATTTTTAAGCTTATACAGTTTCTGTATTTTTTGGAAACAATTTTGGCACTTACATTGTGAGAGTCGAAAAGTGAAGATTTTGAACTTAGTCAATTCTTTTTAATTATTTGGTTTTTCTACATCGGTAGAAAAAAATTTTTATTAAGTAATAATATATAATATTTTGCTTTGTACAAGGAAACGATCCTGGATCAAACATATGGCATGTTTCAAAATTTACCAATTTTCGCGAATTGTTGCAAACTTCGCTATAAAAGCGGCCTTTTTTGTGGTTTTTACCAGTTTCAACAGTTTTGAAGAGTTTGATACATTTTTAGTCTTTGTCATTCTGCTGTTGCAGCTTTTTGCCTAGTTCCGTTATTTTGCTAATTTCTTTTTCATTATATACATGTATAATTGCAAATATATGAATTGTTTTATAAAAGCGATATATATAGATAAATGAATAATAAAGAAAAAGAATTGTCATTTTTTATATTTAAGCAAATGCTCACATGACTCAACATATATATCAGAATATAAAATTCAACATATTGTGTAGATACAAATATTTTATTTTAAGTTAACTTTTAATAATTATTTTTCGAACGTCATTTGTTTCTATATTTATGATTTATTTGAACGGGCTAAAGTTCGTATCGCTTTTTAAGCCAAATTAAATGTGATAATTATTAAGGAACAAATAATATCAAAGTTAGTTGTAAATATTCTGACAACACATAGTTGAACGGAACAGCCAGCCGTTTTCGAAGGCCACTAAACCTTCATCATCAGCGTTCTTCTGTATTGGTCCACTGTGTGTGGTGTCAGTTGATGTAGATTTCTGCCTTATATACGAAACTTTCTTGCAAATGGAATACGTGAATTCTTTTGATTCATCGTATTTTAATTTGCTGAAATGTTTTTTGTAATGAAAGCCCAAATTTACCATCTCTAACTTACAACAGACTTGCCATTGTCGTTTATTATTTACTAATTATGCACATGTTAGTTAATTTGCTTGTTTTTTGTTCTATTTAGGACAAACTTTTTTTTTTTGGTTTGTTACTATTAATAATATTTATTTAATTTTTGCCACAGCCCAGGCTATTAATTTAACAATATTGCTGCCATGATTGGCATATGCGACAACACAAATTTATGTATTTTTCTGTACACCCTACTAACTCATCACGTCGAGGGTGAAAACCTTAAAAACTTTTGCGGCCTGACCCGCGGTGTCAACAAGAAAGTTTCTATCGCTTACTTACATAAGTATATTGAAAACAAAATAAATAAGTTTGTTTTTGTTTTTAATATTAGTAAGGTAAGGAAAGTTTCTTATCGACATCGTGGGCCAGACCCGTAAGTTTAAATAAAAACATATGTGTCTATTACTCGAAACACATATTTGTTCTATACGGCTGGCCAGTACCCAGCAAAAATTACTGCTTTCCAGAAGCGTTTTTGTAAGGGAGACAATGTTACCGAATCACTTGCTGTTGCGCCTGAAAAAGAAATTTTTTTGTTCGAGATGATCCAGCTAGAAGCAATACATTTAGCTTCCAAAAAGCCATGATTTTTTGCCTTGCTAAAGTGCACCACAGAAGTAATAATATATAATATTTTTGAGAGCCCGCCTTACGTTAGTGCTTTCCAGAAGAATTTTGCGAAGCTTTTGTTATCAAGTAAGCAATACACTGCTTCCCTCAGTTGTTAGTGCTTCCAAAGCAGTTTTTTTTGGTGGATAATTACCTGACCATATGTAAATATGTATGTATATATTTATACATACATATATTTTTTTGCATATATGTACATATTTATAATTTTTTAGCGCAAAGATTGTCAATCAGCTCTTCTGTATATTTTACTAGATTTTACAATTTTTCCGTTCGGTTACTTTTATATGCAAACTTTTTTATTGAGAGTAATTTCTATAAATTACTCAGTATTTACTCAGTTACTGGATTTTACTGGAAAAGTACAAAAGTACAAAGTAAAGTCAATCACGTTTTATTCTTGATGAAACATCGTATGGGCTTCACCGCAAATAATTTAAACTGGATATGTTCATACTTGTTGCACCGTAAACAGTGTGTTCTTTTCAATAATGTCAAATCTAAATATATATACGTGAAATCTGGAGTGCCTCAAGGAAGTCACTTGGGTCCTATTTTGTTTTCATAATTTATAAATGATTTGCCATGTATAATCGAATTTTGCAATGTCATAATGTAATGACGTAAAAATCTTTATAAGCTACAGCAACATTTTGGACAGAAATTATTTGCAATGCGATTTTTACCAACTTTTTGATTGGTGTTGCTCTAATTTAATGGATCTGAATATAAAAAAATGTAAGCACATGCTATTCTCATGAAAATGGATTGCAGATGGCCTTAACTCACTAGGTAGACATCAACTTGTACTAGTCACTCAATACATGGATCTAGGTGTTCTTCTTGACCTAAAATTAAGTTTTAAAAAACATATTATTTTGACGGTAAATAAAGACCGTAGTGTGCTGGCATTTATTAAACGTTGGTCTAAGGAATTCAGAGAGCCTACAATAACTAAATCTTGTACACTTCTTTAGTAAGACCTATTTCGGAATACGGATCAATTATCTGGGATCCTTACACTAATTACGACAAAAAATCTATTGAATCTGTTCAGAAACAATTTCATTCATTTTTCTTGGGTAATTCTTCCTGGAACCCCAATATAAGTTCTCAACCATATACTGCCATATTAGCTAGAATTGGAATGCCCACGTTGGAAAGTAGACGACTAATGCTAAATGTGACCTTTCTTGTAAATTTGATAAACGGTGCAGTCTGTTCAGAATTAATGCTCAGCAAATTAAATTTTAATGTGCCAGTCAGAATAAGTTGCAATTTCACACCACTTCTTTAAAATGTTTACAAACTAATTATGCTAAGGCTGATCCGCGGAGAATATTATGTCAAAACTATAATGATTTCTATAATTTTTATGATTTTAATGTAAATATAAATATTATTAGGCTTAATATAATTTTGTCCTTAAATAATGCTTAATAATTGATTGTTTTTAATATTTTCTTAGACTAAATTATATTAAATAAATAAATAAATAAAATGGTTTCTGGAACGGCAAACGTGTGAAAAAAATCCTGTTCGAAGTATTTTATGACTACGTCTGATGTTAATTTTTTTACTACCTTCAAAAAAGGAATTTTGAATAATGGTCTAACGCAATGAAAATACCAATGTTTCCTGCATTTAAGTGTGGATACGGCCCCAAAAAGTCAATAGAAATTTTCTGAAAAAAAACATTGAGTTTGGGCAGTTTGCCCCATAGGGGGTCGTAAAACATGATTCGGATGTTTTGTGGTTGTACAGGTCTCACAACTATTCACATAGTTTTTAACATCCGCAGCTAAGTTTGGCAAAAAAACATATAATCCTATCAATGGTCTTATTAATACCACCATGTGCAGCTAACGTACCTTTGTCTGCTTTAAACAAAATATTAGGAACCTTTTCTTTTGGAATCCATAGTTTCCATGATTAATCATCATGTAGCTTTTCCCCAATGCCATGCTCAGTACGTCTGTAAGGGTAGCCGTCCATTATTCTTAAGTCCGGTAATTGGTCGGCTTCCCCCCCCCCCCCCACTCTTGACTTTAAATATGTAGAATTCAGTTGAAATGTGTAGACTTCAGTTCTACAAAAACCTCTACGCCGCAGTCCAGATTGGTTATGCTGTCAATCCCTAAGGCAGACAAGTCGTCAGTAGATAAAGTATCAGGCACCACGTTCAAACTACCACGCTTATGCTGAACGTTAAATTTGTACACCTGCAATTTGAAAGCCCATCGAGTAAGCCGCGTACTCAGATCCATCTGGGACATGAGCCACTTTATGGACGCGTGGTCTGTGATGACAGTAAGATCATGACCTTCGACAATGGGTCTGAACTTTTTAATGCTAAGCAGGGTTGCCAAGCACTCCTGGTCGGCTCTGAATAGTTACGGTGGGCTTGGTTAAGTTTTTTGGAATTAAATGCCACAGGGATCTCATCACCCTCCGCATATATCTTAACCAATACACCTCCTTTACCCACATCACAATGTATACAGAATGGCTTTGTAAAATCTGGGCTATTTAAAAGAGGAGAGGTGTTCAAATGAGTCCTTAAAACATCAAAAGATTTTTGGGCTTCATCGGTCCATACAAATTTTCGTTTAAATTTTAACAAATCAGACATAAGCGTAGTAATAGAAACATATTACTGCGCCTATCCCTATCCCTCATAAGTTTTCGGTACCATCCAGTCATTCCCAGAAATCTTCGAAATTGTTTTTTGGATCGCGGAGCTGGAAAATCAGTTATGGTAAAAACTTTATCCGAATTCGTTTGGGTTACACCACGACCCACCATATGACCTAGATTCTTCATTTCTTGGACACAAAAGTGACTTTTATTAATGTTTACGGTCAGTCCAGATTCCCGAATTTTCTCTTAAACTAACCTAAGAACCTCAGGTGCCTCTCAAACGAATTCGATATGACAAAGAAATCATCCAGTTAAACAAACAATTCCATTCTGAGAGCCGGCGGTATGACCTCATCCATTAATCGGTACATGGTCTAAGGGGTGTTACAAAGCCCGAAAGGCTTTGTAATATAGTGATATAATGGTTCCCCAGGAACAGTAAATGCTGTATTCTCTCTAGATCCAAAGGAATTAACCAAGAGACATACCTGAAGTCTAGACTAGGTATAAATTTCCCTTTGGAAGTCTACTTAGAATGCTATCGATTTGTAGGAGAGTATAAGGATCACCTACGGTCACTGCATTCAATTTTCGGCTATCTGTGCAGTCTATTTTTCCCAGGCTTCCTATGCAACACCACCAGTGATGACTATGCGCTTTTTAATTCCTCGATCACATCAAAAACCAACATTGAATCCAGTTCCTCATATATTAATTTCTCAATAGCAGGAGAAACAGAAAAGTCTCTTTGTTTTATTGGCTTAGCGTTGCAGGTATCAATAACGTGACTCAATATAAAAGTTTTCCCCAGAACTTTTGTAGCAAGCGAGGAGAAGAAGCTAATAACTTGTTGAAGGTGTTGTTGCTGGACAATTGAAAGTGGAAGTGAAGTGGAAAGCGTTCCAAGCTAGGGATACTTAAAATGGTAATAGACTTTTCTATTTATTTAAGGACAATCATTGTTTTAACAAAACCTACTATATCTTGGCTCCTACCATCTGCAGTTTTAATAGACGATTTCAATTTGTGGTAATGGACTCCAGAGGATAAAAACTCACACGCTGCTTCTCTCCCTATGCAGCTTATTCATGCGCCTGTGTCAGCAAACCCAAGATTTTCTTACCTTTTTTCTTACAGTCTATCCAATACGGAGGCTTTAACCTTTTGCTTAAATTGCTTGACCTTCTTCCAAAAGCTACGCATACGGAGAGACAATCTAGTGGACGTAGCAGTATTATTAAAAATCCTATTTCAAGCTTAATAATACTCCTTTAACCTAACATGCAAAGGTTTGAAATGATGAGGGGTATCACATTCGGACAAATATTTAGGCGAGCTTAATATAAAAGGTTTGGAAATAGGAATGACGTTAATTGAAAATTTTTCGTTGTTTTTTATTTCATTTACAGTGTGATAATAAGAGACAGCTAAAGCCAACTATCTTAATAATGTAATTTTTAGTTGAAGTAAACTTGTATATTTTTTATTTTTTATGCTTTAATAACAACACAACTCGATTGTTAATAAAATTCCCTGAAGAAGTGAACAAAAAATTTATGAAACGTCGGGAAAAATATGTAATAAAAATTGAGTTTTTATTGACATAAGACAATATAGGCCTCACCAGCTAAATATTAAAAATAATTCAATTCACAATGTGTTCATTTTCTGTTAAGTTGTTTTCAAGTTGGTAAAGTTCTGAAGTATAGAGATAATATTGCCGTTTCCGGAGACGTTTTCCTGAGTGCACCTCTTTGTAGTTTTTGACTGGCAACTCTTGCAGTTTGGCTTATACGTATCAGCTCGACCACATCTATAACAGAAAACTGAACGGACTGACAAACAATCTTCACATTTATGACCAATTTTTTTGCAGTTCCAGCAAATTAAATTAACTTCTGCGATTTCACCGCTTTCGCAAAGTACAATATCATCTGTGTCGACTTCCATGTCTCTTTCTATTTTCGAAATACGTTTATGGACAGTAGGTTGCCTGGAAAAATTAATGCTATGCTTTCTTCGAAGATCCGCCATGAAAAACTCCCATCTCCTACGAATATCTCAAAGATGCTGCACGGTATAAATATGTGTGTTCAGAATCTCATGTTGGATCTCTGGCAACAAATTTCATCTTAAACTTTCTACCAAATTAGCATCACATAAAGGATAATTTCAACGGTTAACTAATTAAGTTACTGCCTCATAGAAACTATCAAAGGACTCATTAGATTTTTGTTTTCTGTCTTTGTGGATTGTCAGCTGTTATATGTATCATTATCAAGACGTGGATGAGAAGAGGATTATTCCCCCGAAGCTCTTGGAATAATATTTAACAGATCTCTAAAAGCTTGCTGCTCCACACCTGGCAATGTGTGCACGCGTGGAGAGGTTCGAGTAGCTGGGCAGCTGGATTTTGAGAAGGCTTTGGATGTTGTGTGCCACCAAACACATTTGGAATAGATCTTTAAAGACTTGCTGAATTTTTTTTCAATTAACGAGGCTATAATAACTGACACGGAAGGATTATTAGCTATTCCGCTTGAACCAGTATTGAAGTATTGAAACTTGAAGGAAGTGTTGGCTGCTCCACTCCTGCTATCTCACTTGCTTGTGAATTGGAAGTTGCTCTAAATGATGAGCTAAGGATATCAGATGGTTGTGGTGTATTTAGATTAGAGGCTTTAGAACGAGATGCGATAGAGAACGCAGCATCTGCCGGAGAATCGTTTAATCTTCGAGTAAGATTTCTGAAAAATATGACCACATCATGTTTAATTTGGCTGGCTTTAAAAGCTAAGACATCAAAATATAATTCGCAAGTGCTTTTGTCTCCATAAGCAATATTATCCCTATTCATTTTGCAATAATTAATATAAATTATGAAAGGTATTCATTTCAGAATTTTTTCGTTGAAAAAAATTAATTTTTATTGACAACAAACACAGGAAAAAAATGCAAAAAATTTTTTAAACTTTTTTCCTGCGTGTGCTGTAAAAAAGATTAAATTTTTCCAGTTCTCAACAAAACAACTGAAATGAATACCTTTATAATAAAAAAGAGATAATAAATAAAATCCCACTGTTAATAGCAGTCACAACTAAATAATACCACAAGTATCTAAAGAGTGATTTTTTTATTGCCTTCTACATAAAAAAAGCAATGTGAGTCCGATCACAGGGGATATGTGTAAACATCTAATTAAAAAATTTTTTTTGAAAGTTGGAAGTACTTATGATTTAAGTATATTTTTTAAATTAATCAATTAAAATTATCAAAACTTTAAATATTGTAAATACATGGGAATTTGCTGGTTTTTGTTTGTTTTATTTAACTAATTTAGTTAGTTATTGGACACACTGCAGTATATGTATATGTACTGCATTAAAAATTGCAGTAAGTAGTAAATTTACTGGTTACTAAAAAAAGTAAAAAGTAAATTTTTAGTGATAATGAAATTTAATTTGCATTACCAGTAAAATCGTAGGACCGTATTCATAATAAAATTGTAGCAAGTGTCAAAGTTTTTTCATTCAAATTTTTTGAAATTTTTGATTAAAAATATTTTGCCAATTGGTAGAATTTCATTATGAATACAAGCATTACTGAAATCTCAATGCACCTCATCATATTATAACTCATTTAGACACTTTATAAAAATTGCAGAAAAAAATTTAGTAAAAATTTACTGTTTAAAAAATTATTTTTACTGAAAGTGCCCATCTATGAAAAATGACTTAAGTACAAATAATTAATATTGGCTTATAGTAACTAAAATAAGATATATAAATTTTTGACTCTACTGTATTTGAAAATATATGGAAAACTGCATCTATAGTAGTGGAATTAGTAGTTATAGGGGTTTGTGAAGAATTGCTCATATGCAAGTTGAAAACGTCAAATCAAAATTTTTGATAAAGCTGTGGGTTTGCAAAATTTGTATTAAAATCTCCACCCATAATAATTGGCATGAGATGGAGATTTATACCCAATTATAGTGCACCAGCTTCAGTGTAAGGCAACAGTACGTAATGAAGATATGTTATAATATAATATTATAAAATCTTTATAAAAACTGCTATATATCTTTTAAGTAAATATTTGACATTTAAAACGCTCTTTTATTTAAAAGTTTATATATATTTTATATTTGTCAACTTTTTAATTATCCCCACTGGCGAACTATTACACTTCACAGGCAATTTCTATTAAAATTAACTTCTGAAGGTATGCTCTAAATCTCGGATGAGTTATTTCTATGCAGCTGTAAGGTTTCGTGGTACTTCTTGTCAGCGTTACCGTTGTTAAATTTCAAAAAGTGGTACAAAAATGGCATTTAAAAAAAGGTGGCACCAAAAAGGATATTTTAAAAAAGTTGCCCCTTTAACTTTAAAAACAAGAAAAATTAAAACAAATCTGCTTATTTTTAAAAACATCAAGAATGAGAATCAGGTTTTGCATATCTAAAGACTAAAAAATAATATTTTTATGATAAAATAAAGCCAAAAATATAAAAATAATTCATATAATCTGTGCTTATAATAATAAATTACTTTAATCTTCTGAAGATACATACATATATATTTTTAATGCTTTCTTAGCATTGGCACTTACTTACAAAAATAAACTAACTCAGCTTATTTACTTTAGAGAAAATGTATTTTATTTATTTATTTTATTTTAATTTTTTAATAAATATCTGAATATTGAATTCTCAAGAAACAGGCACAAGACAATTCTGTAAATTTTTTGTACAGTGCATTTTCTAATTAACGGAAAAAGATCGATTTGAAAATTTTTAATAGTTTTTAAAACTGCATATCAGTACTTTAAATAGGTTCATCATTTGGAATCCAGTCTTCCAAATCACTTTACTACAAATCTAAAAAATATAACAGAGTATGACAAGTTTCAACTTTTAGCCCGTTAGATAATTTATTTTCTAATGATGCAATTTGGAAAAAGAATCGCTCAAAGGGAACAAACTAAAGATATGTATATAAAGCAAGTGTATATAACTTTGGATAGAAATTTTTACCCAAGCAATTTGAGAACTCTCTTACAAAAACATCAAGTCCACTTATTATATTACAAAAACGGGAACAATTTTATAAATATAGGGTCTAAATAAATACTTAAATACAATCAGTCTTTTAGCGCTTTGCAATTTTTTGAAGTATATACAATTTTAATAGTGACTTTTTTTAAATAGGAATAATTTCTTAATCGGGCTTAGGTTCAGTATTTTCAATTATTATGAAATTAAATATTTTTAGTAATTAATATGATTTTCTAAAAAAGATAAGATAAACTAAACTAAACTTTTTAGGTGGGGGAAATGCGCTTTTTTCTGTGCAGCCATGAAGCTGATGAAGCACACATGTTTATAATCAAGCCTGTGCATATTAATTATTCGAAAGGTATGCATAAGCTAAACACGCATCACAAGAAAAACAATGTCTTATAAGCATTTTTACAAGCCAAAATATTAAAACAACATAACTTATATATTATTAAAACTGATAGTAGGAAAAATTACATCTTCATTCAGCAAAAAATGTCAAAAAGAGGCTAAAATTAGAAAAAGTATTAAATTTGGGTGCATTTTGTTAGAGTAGCACAATAGTATCCAAGCAATCGAAAAAGTGGCAAATTGCTACTTAAGTAGCACCAACGGTAACGCTGCTGATTACAGTAATACATATATAGCTCACTAGATCTCTCGTCCGATCACTCTCCCACGATCGTTACAATCTGTAGCCCACTGAAAAGCACTTCACCTCACCCATATTTCAAGACGATAAATCGTGTTAATTGGCTGGGATTAAAAAAATATCTTAGTAGTCATTGCACGGAAAATATTACGCTAAGAACACCCAATGATATTGAACCTAACATTGCCAATCTTAACGAGAATATTAAACAAGCTTCTGAACATGCCACTACCTCCCATCCGCATACTGGGTTCAATAAAATTTATTCTATTATGCTAGTATCAATAACGTGACTCAATATACAAGTTTTCCCCAGAATTTTTTTAGCAAACGAGGAGAAGAAGCTAATAACTTGTTGAAGGTGTTGTGGCTGGACAATTCAAAGGGGAAATTGCTTCTTTATAATGGCAAGGAACGTATTTGAGGGACAAAATCTATCTATTCCCTCAGGAAGAAATCATACAGATGCCAAAAATCAATACCTAAAAATGAGTTCCAAGCTAGGGATACTTAAAATGGT
This sequence comes from Tachina fera, assembly GCA_905220375.1. Taxonomy (NCBI): domain Eukaryota; kingdom Metazoa; phylum Arthropoda; class Insecta; order Diptera; family Tachinidae; genus Tachina; species Tachina fera. Next base: position 51,438,531 of record LR999967.1, read on the forward strand.
AATAGACTTTTCTATTTCTTTAAGGACAATCATTGTTTTAACAGAACCTACTATATCTTGGCTCCTACCATCTGCAGTTTTAATAGACGATTTCAATTTGTGGTAATGGACTCCAGAGGATAAAAACTCACACGCTGCTTCTCCCCCTATGCCGCTTATTCATGCGTCTGTGTCAGCAAACCCAAGATTTTCTTACAGTCTATCCAATACGGAGGCTTTAAACTTTTGCTTAAATTGCTTGACCTTCTTCCAAAAGCTACGCATACGGAGAGACAATCTAGTGGACTTAGCAGTATTATTAAAAATCCTATTTCAAGCTTAATAATACTCCTTTAACCTAACATGCAAAGGTTTGAAATGATGAGGGGTATCACATTCGGACAAATATTTAGGCGAACTTGTAGCTTGTGGCTTGTAGGAATGACGTTAATTGAAATTTTTCGTTGTTTTTTATTTCATTTACAGTGTGATAATAAGAGACAGCTAAAGCCAACTATCTTAATAATGTAATTTTTAGTTGAAGTAAACTTGTATATTTTTTATTTTTTATGCTTTAATAACAACACAACTCGATTGTTAACAAAATTCCCTGAAGAAAATTCACGAAACGTCGGGAAAAATATGTAATAAAAATTGAATTTTTATTGACATAAGACAATATAGGCCTCACCAGCTAAATATTAAAAATAGTTTAATTCACAATTTGTTAATTTTCTGTTAAGTTGTTTTCAAGTTGGTAAAGTTCTGAAGTATAGAGATAATATTGCCGTTTCCGGAGACGTTTTCCTGAGTGCACCTCTTTGTACACTCCTTTTGTAGTTTTTTGACTGGCAACTCTTGCAGTTTGGCTTTTTCGTATAACAGAAAACTGAACGGACTGACAAACAATCTTGATATTTATGACCAATTTTCTTGCAGTTCCAGCAAATTAAATTAACTTCTGCGATTTCACCACTTTCACAAAGTACGATATCATCTGTGTCAACTTCCATGTCTCTTTCTATTTTCGAAATACGTTTATGGACAGTAGGTTGCCTGGAAAAATTAATGCTATGCTTTTTTCGAAGATCCGCCATGAAAAACTCCCATCTCCTACGAATATCTCAAAGATGCTGCATGGTATAAATATGTGTGTTCAGAATCGCATGTTGGATCTCTGGCAACAAATTTCATCTTAAACTTTTTACCAAATTAGCATCATACAAAGGATAATTTTAACGGTCAATTAATTAAGTTACTGCCTCATAGAAGCTATCAAAGGACTCATAAGATTTTTGTTTTCTGTCTTTGTGGATTGTGAGCTGTTATATCATTATCAAGACGTGGATGAGAAGAGGATTATTCCCACGAAGCTCTTGGAATAATACTTAACAGATCTCTAAAAGCTTGCTGCTCCACAGCTGGAAATATGTGCATGCGTGGAGAGGTTCGAGTATCTGGGCAGCTGGATTTTGAGAAGGCTTTGGATGTTGTGTGTCACCAAACACATTTTGAATAGATCTTTAAAGACTTTCTGAATGTTTTTTTGTAATTAACGAGGCTATATGATTGTTTAAGTCAGAAAATAGTTGAACTTGTTGTGCTGCGAAGATTGAAGATATCATAACCCTTAAGGCTTTATTCTAAACAACTGACACGAATGGATTATTCGTTATTCCGCTTGAACCAGAAGTATTGAAACTTGAAGGAAGTGTTGGCTGCCCCACTCCTGCTACCTCACTTGTTTGTGAATTGGAAGTTGCTCTAAATGATGAGCTAAGGATATCAGATGGTTGTGGTGTATTTATTTACTTATTAGAGGCTTTAAAACGAGTTTCGATAGAGAACGCACCCTCTGCCGGAGAATCGTTAAATCTTCGAGTATTACATATTAGAAAATAAGGCCTAAGTTTAAACTTTTTGCCAAGCAAGATTTCTGAAAAATGTGACCACATCATGTTTAATTTGACTGGCTTTAAAAGCTAAGACATCAAAACATAATTCGCAAGTGCTTTTTTCACCAGAAGCAATATTATCCCTATTCATTTTGCAATAATTAATATAAATTATAAAAGGTATTCATTTCAGGATTTTTTCGTTGAAAAATTTTAATTTTTATTGACAACAAACACAGGAAAAAAATGCAACAAATTTTTTAAACTTTTTTCCTGCGTGTGCTGTAAAAAGTATTAAATTTTTCCACTTTTCAACAAAACAACTGAAATGAATACCTTTATAATAAAAAAAGAGATAATAAATAAAATCCCACTGTTAATAGCAGTCACAACTAAATAATACCACAAGTATCTAAAGAGTGATTTTTTTATTGCCTTCTACATAAAAAAATCAATGTGAGTCCGATCACAGGGGAGATGTGTAAACATCTAATTAAAAAAATTTTTTGAAAGTTGCAAGTACTTATGATTTAAGTATATTTTTTTAAATTAATCAATTAAAATTATCAAAACTTTAAATATTGTAAATACATGGGAATTTGCTGGTTTTTGTTTGCTTTATTTAACTAATTTAGTTAGTTATTGGACACACTGCAGTATATGTATATGTACTGCATTAAAAATTGCAGTAAGTAGTAAATTTACTGATTACTAAAAAAAGTAAAAAGTAAATTTTTACTGATAATGAAATTTAATTTGCATTACCAGTAAAATCGTGGGACCGTATTCATAATTAAATTGTAGCAAGTGGCAAAGTTTTTTCATTCAAATTTTGAAATTTTTGATTAAAAATATTTTGCCAATTGGTAGAATTTCATTATGAATACAAGCATTACTGAAATCTCAATGCACCTCATCATATTATAACTCATTAAGACACTTTATAAAAATTGCAGAAAAAAATTTAGTAAAAATTTACTGTTTAAAAAATTATTTTTACTGAAAGTGCCCATCTATGAAAAATGACTTAAGTACAAATAATTAATATTGGCTTATAGTAACTAAAATAAGATATATAAATTTTTGACTCTACTGTATTTGAAAATGTATGGAAAACTGCATCTATAGTAGTGGAATTAGTAGTTATAGGGGTTTGTGAAGCATTGCTCATATTCAAGTTGAAAACGTCAAATCAAAATTTTTGATAAAGCTTGCGACTGTTGGTTTGCAAAATTTGTATTAAAATCTCCACCCATAATAATTGGCATGAGATGGAGATCGTCGTGCACCAGCTTCAGTGTAAGGCAAGAGTACGTAATGAAGATATGTTATAATATAATATTATAAAATCTTTATAAAAACTGCTATATATCTTTTAAGTAAATATTTGACATTTAAAACGCTCTTTTATTTAAAAGTTTATATATATTTTATATTTGTCAACTTTTTAATTATCCCCACTGGCGAACTATTACACTTCACAGACAATTTCTAATAAAATTAACTTCTGAAGGTATGCTCTAAATCACGGATGAGTTATTTCTATGCAGCTGTAAGGTTTCGTGGTACTTCTTGTCAGCGTTACCGTTGTTAAATCAAAAAGTGGTACAAAAAGGGGATTTAAAAAAAGGTGGCACCAAAAAGGGTGTTTTAAGAGTGAAAGGGACAACTTTAAAAACAAGAAAAATTTAAAAACATCAAGAATAAGAATCAGGTTTTGCATATCTAAAGACTAAAAAATAATATTTTTATGATAAAATAAAGCCAAAAATATAAAAAAAATTCATATAATCTGTGCTTATAATAATAAATTACTTTAATCTTCTGAAGATACATACATATATATTTTTAATGCTTTCTTAGCATTGGCACTTACTTACAAAAATAAACTAACTCAGCTTATTTACTTTAGAGAAAATGTATTTTATTTATTTATTTTATTTTAATTTTTTAATAAATATCTGAATATTGAATTCTCAATAAACAGGCACAAGACAATTCTGTAAATATTTTGTACATTGAATTTTTTAATTAACGGAAAAAGATCGATTTGAAAATTTTTAATAGTTTTTCAAACTGCATATCAGTACTTTTAAATAGGTTCATCATTTGGAATCCAGTCTTCCAAATCACTTTACTACAAATCTAAAAAATATAACAGGGTATGACAAGTTTCAACTTTTAGCCCGTTAGATAATTTATTTTCTAATGATGCAATTTGGAAAAAGAATCGCTCAAAGTGAACAAACTAAAGATATGTATATAAAGCAAATGTATATATCTTTAAATAGAAATTTTTATCCAAGCAATTTGAGAACTATCTTACAAAAACATCAAGTCCACTTATTATATTACAAAAAAAGGAAACAATTTTATAAATATTGGGTCTAAATAAATACTTAAATACAATCAGTCTTTAAGCTCTTTGCAATTTTTTGAAGTATATACAAGTTTAATAGTGACTTGTTTTAAATAGGAATAATTTCTTAATCGGGCTTAGGTTCAGTATTTTCAATTATTATGAAATTAAATATTTTTAGTAATTAATATGATTTTCTAAAAAAGATAAGATAAATTAAACTAAACTTTTTAGGTGGGGGAAATGCGCATTTTTCTGTGTAGCCATGAAGCTAATGAAGCACACATGTTTATCTACTTGGGCAGAGATTGTTATTAATATCAGGTATTTAAATTGTATTTTTAATGAAATGGAATATGAGAAAGGATAATGTATACAATTATTGATTTACCTTTGTTAAATACATTTGTAAGTATCACTATTAATTTTATATTTTCCCGACTAAAAAATTATTCCTGATTAAAATTTACTATAGTTCAACGAAATTTATTTAATATATGTATATTGTATTTACCTACATACATATGTAAATATGTATGTAATTATATCTACATACTCATAGGAATATAATCAAGCCTGGGCATATTAATTATTCGAAAGGTATGCATAAGTTAAACACGCATCACAAGAAAAACAATGTCTTATAAGCATTTTTACAAGCCAATATATAAAAACAACATAACTTATATATTGTTAAAACTGATAGTAGGAAAAATTACATCTTTATTCAGCAAAAAATGTCAAAAAGAGGCTAAAATTAGAAAAAGTATTAAATTTGGGTGCATTTTGTTAGAGTAGCACAATAGTATCCAAGCAGTCGAAAAAGTGGCAAATTGCTACTTAAGTAGCACCAACGGTAACGCTGCTTCTTGCTGGTATGATTACACTATAACATACATAGCTCACTAGATCTCTCGTCCGATCACTATCCCACGATCGTTACAATCTGTAGCCCACTGAGAAGCACTTCACCTCACCCATATGTCAAGATGATAAATCGTGTTAATTGGCTAGGATTAAAAAAATATCTTAGAGAACACCCAATGATATTGAATCTAACATTGCCAATCTTAACGAGAATATTAAACAAGCTTCTGAACATGCCACTACCTCCCATCCGCATATTGGGTTCAATAAAATTTATTCTACAGACGTTGAACATCTCGTACGTGAAAAAATAAGAGCTAGAAGAAAATGGCAACAGCACAGATCACCTCAACACAGAATCAGATTTAAAGAGTGCACTAAACGACTCCAAGAGTTCTTTGCATATTAAAAAACTGCATCTCTTAAAAACTATCTGGAAAATCTCGATGTCACACCAGCATCTAATTAATCTTTGTGGCGCGCTGCTAAAAAGCTTAAAACACCCGTTGAGTTTAAGCCACCCCTGAGCACATTTACCGGAGGTTGGGCAAGAAGCGATACTGAAAAAGGTAACATATTTGCTGAGCATTTAAAATCCGTATTTACACCAAATACATGTACCGGTGTATTGGTACATTTGCCGAGTGTAGTTGCTCTACCACCTCGACCCTTAAAATTTACGATCTGTGATGTACAAAAACTAATTGCCGAACTCAACCAGAAAAAAGCTCCTGGTGTGGATGGAATTAGTAACCAGATGCTGATTACTCGAATCCTTAGAACCTTAGAATCCTGTTATTAATTTTTAATGCCATTTTACGACTGGAGTATTATCCACACTGCTGGAAGCTTGCCAAGGTTAAAATGATTCCAAGGCCAGGTAAAGATCTTACCAAGGCTGAGTCATATAGGCCAATAAGTTTACTGTCAACAATGTCAAAGCTTTTTGAAAAGCTCTTCATGACAAAATTGTCTTCAATTTTAACTGATAATGGGTGCATCCCGGACCATCAATTTGGTTTTAGAAGCCAGCATAGCACCATTGAGCAAACGCATAGATTGGTTCAATTTATCAGATAAACATTTGAGGAAAAGAAGTATTGTTCTGCCCTGTTTATAGATGTTTCTCAGGCATTTGATAAAGTGTGGCATGAAGGCCTGATTTTGAAATTGAAGACATACTTACCAATAAACATTTTAAATCTTTTGGAAAGTTACATTCTTGCACTAAAATTTACACTTGCGGAAGGACACTTTCAGACATACTTATATGCCTGAAAATATCTCATCCGGTGTGTCACAGGGGAGTATACTGGGGCCATTTTTATATTTGATTTATATTTGTGATATGGCTGTGAGCAGTAATATCCACACTTCTACATTTGCCGACGATACAGCCTGCCTTAGTATGCACGAAAACCCTGATGAGGCATCCCGAAAACTCCAGAAACTTATTAGCCATATGGAAGTATGGTTAAACTTATGGAGATTTAAGGTAAATGAACAAAAGTGTGTTGAAGTAACATTTACCTTACGAATAGATACTTGTTCCCCCCTTCGGATTAATAATGAAGTTGTTTCTCAACATTCACATGTGAAATATCTTGGTATACACCTCGATCGACGGCTTACATGGAAACATCACATTGACTATAAGTTAACTCAAATGAAACTAAAACTAATTCAGGTACATTTGCAGAAATTCAACACTCAGCCTAGACTGCAAACTTTTAATATACAAGTCTCTTTTAAAGCCAATATGGTGTTAGGGTACCCAGTTATGGGGCACTGCTTCTGCTACCAATGTAGAGAATTCAACAAAGACAAAACAAAATTTTAAGGTTAATAACATTTGGTCCATGGTACATTAAGGATTCAAATATACATCGTTATTTAAATATGCCACTAGCGACTGAAGAAATTGCAAAATACGCAGGCAAATATCTAAAAAACTCGAGTCACATCTTAATCCGCTTGCTCGAAATATTTTGAACTTTACTGGACACATCCGCTTAAAAAAGAGAGATATAAGGGCTCTAATACTATACCCTCCGAATGAAGTTGCTTGAAAATACTTTTTTTTGCTTATCACCACTTATGTATTATTTACAACTATCACTTAGTTTTGTCTGACATTGATCGGGCCTATTAATTATATGTTAGATTTAAGATTTGATTACTTATTGTTAGTTCATATACGAAGATACAATAAATAAAAAAGAACATGCATAAAAAAAAATAAAAAATATAGCTCACACCAATTTGACAACGCAGTGTGATCTAACGCACAATTTGTGGTTGTTAAAATTTTTACCCCCTAGCGTATATATGTTTACACATCAAAAAAATTAATAAAAAAAGGATATGAAAATTTCTTTCGGGTTATATAAGCATAATACAAGCTTTTCTTAATTTTGCTTATCAACGCTGTACGTTTTGGGAAGTTCCTCACAGAGAAGTATTTTAGCTTTTCCTTTTGGGTAAATCACGCATGAGGTATTTACGTGCTTAGCTGCTTCACTTATGCGTACCCCAGAAAATAAGTCTTTGTTAGGCTCCGCTAACCTTAAACTTGATGATGCCTTGATGGTTATCGCTGTCGATGGCTTGGTACAATTCTATACTCTTGGTGCTTTGATTCTGCCCATGGAAACGTGGGGTGGAGGTCAAGTGGCATTTTTGTGGGTGAGATTTCTAGTGCCCTTATTTACTGCTTTGTTAATGAATTTACCCTCTGGTTTAGTTTCTGATTTCATTATCGCTTCAAAGGAGTTGTTCATGAAAGACTTGTCGGTTTGTGTGAAAAACTTCCTTTGCCTTACCTAGAGCTTAGAAGTGACAGACTTTGACTGAATATTGTTGGATGCCATTTGGACACCATCAATATTTAATGTCACTGTCGTATATTCCGACTGAAGTATTATCCACAACACTGGATGCTTGCCAAGGTCAAAATGATTCCAAAGCCGGGCTGAGTCATATAAGCCAATAAGTTTGCTATCAGCTATGTCAAAACTCTTCGAAAAGCTGCTCATAACAAAAGTGGACCCTATTCTAACAGATAATATGTGCATACCATCAATTTGGTTTTAGAAGTCAGCATAGCACCATTGAGTTAACGCATAGATTGGTTCAATTTGTAAGAAACACATTTGAAGAAAAGAAGTATTGTTCTCCTCTGTTTATTGATGTTTCTCAGAGATTTGATAAAGTTTGTTATGATGGCCTAATTTTAAAATTGAAGACATATCTGCCAAATAGCATTCTAAAACTTTTAGAAAGTTATATTTTAGGCCGGAAGTTCTCTGTTATGGAAGGATAATTTATGAGTACGCCTGAAACTATCTCATCCGGTGTACCACAAGGGAGTATACTGGGACCACTTTTGTATTTGATTTATACCTGTGATATGCCTGTGAGCAGTAATATCCACACTTCTACATTTGCCGATGATACAACCTAACTTAGGATGCACGAAACCGCTCATGAGGCACCCTGATATCTTCAGGAACATATAACACAGCTTAAACTAATGTTAAATTTATGGAAAATAAAAGTAAACAAACAGAACTGCGTACAGATAACATTTACCTTACGAAAAGATACTTGTCCCCCATTAGAATCAACAGTCAAGTTGTTACTCAACATTCACATGTAAAATATCTTGGTATACACCTTGAGCATCGGCTTACATGGAAACACCATATTGACTCTAAGCTGACACAAATAAAGCTTAAATTAACTCAGATATATTGGGAGATTGGTAGAAATTCAACACTCAGTATATATTGTAAAATTTTAATATATAAGTCGCTTTTGAAGTCAGTATGGTGCTTCGGAATTCAGTTATGGGGCACTGCTTCGAGTCTTACCCTAATCCCCTTGCTCGTAGAATATTGAATTGTACTGCACACATCCGTTTAAAAAAGAGGAACACTACGGCTTTAATACGAAATAGTCCAGATGAAACTTCTTGAACATAGTTTTGTGCTTAATATGACATTGATGAACTATTAATTCCTCTCACAATTTTATTCTTAAAATTTGACTACTTATTCTTAGTTCATTTTTTGAAGATACAATAAATAAATTTACAGTGTAAAAAAATCATTAGAGGAATATCAACCGCAAGAATTTTAAACAATCAAGGCAGAATCAATAAAAAATCTATGGAATCAAGTCCAAACCTTGTATGATGAGTTATGGCAACAGACTGAAGATCCTTCGATATTAGGATTAGATTAAAATGAATACAATAATTTGGAAGACTTTATACATTATACATTAATACAACTGACAGTAAATACAAATAAACAAAAGCAGAGCGTAGCGTATTCAACACAATTACGAGCAGAATTATCATCACACAGTTCACTACCACTTCAAAAATTATTAGTCCCCACTTCATGGGAGACTATTTGAAGTGGATCCAAATTTATGAACTATTTCAAGAAATGGTGCAAAAGTAACTGCTTTCAAGCGTTCAGAAAATGTGATACCTCAAAACCATTTTGTCACGGGAGGCTGGCAAACTCGAAAGTCATCTAGCCTTATCAGAAGAAACCTACACCAGAGTGTGGTCGCTACTTTTTGAACGGTACAACAACAAAAGAGCGCTGGTAGCTACATTGATTGAAAAAATTCTGAATCAACCAAAGGGATCATTATCGACTGCATAAATAAAGGCTCTTCATGATACCACAAAGGAATGCTTGTTGGCTAGCATTAAACAATTTAAACATCGACACATTGTCATGGGATATCATACTGATTCAATCATTGGTGGAAAAACTCGAACACACTATTTACATTCGATTCATGCAGTCACTACAAAAACTAAAAGAAGTGCCTACAATTAGTGAATTATTGTCGTTTCTAGAGAGGCAATATGATTCAATGAAATCAATTGGGCAGAAAGAAAAATCAACCAATCATCAAACTACAAACAAGGTTATAACAGTTGTAGCATAAGGAGAAAGTAACATCAACTGTAAGCTGTGCAACAGCAGTAACGATCATATTCACCATTGTAAACAATTCATTGCAATCACAGAATATGATCGAAATTTAATAGTAAACACAACACGCTATTACACTTGCCACCAAAATCACAACATACTGGAATCTCAAATTCACTCCTTCAAATGACAAAAACCACATGTGACTACGAGCAACCCAGTTGCAGTCTCTTCAGTATCGACAGCATCTATATCTAGGAACCTGACCTACGTCATCTTAGTTACTGCAAGAGTCATCATCAGGGCAACCAAAAATATGATATATCATATTTTTTGGCATCGATTTGTTAGAGCATATTTTAGCATATTTTACTTTTAAGAGCATATTTTACTTTTAAGAGCATTTTTAAAGGCATTTTTTCGGTCATAAAGGCATATTTTACTTCTAAGAGCATGTTTTCGTAAAAAATTCTTTTAACTATATTCTAGATATTTTTTGTTTAATTGAAAAACTTACAACTATATGGCGTTCAGCGAATCGAATACGGTGAAGTGAATTCGCCAAATCGAATTGACAGCTAGGTGGCGTTCCAAGCGAATTGGCTACGGCGAACTCAATTAGCCACTGACCCAGGCGAATCCATATTAGGTGGTCACAAAGATGCCAGATTTGACGATTAATTTTTAGTCCCGAAAATAGCAAAATGACGATTTGACGATTTTTCCCTTAACAGTTACGATTTTTCAGAAGTCCAAATATTGCACTCTTTATTTTATATTGATGTATCTGTAAATTGAAATTCTAAAAAAAATTAATGTGAAAAAAGGCCAAGTTCCTATAAAAAATTTCGGGCATCAAGACTACTGACACCAAGACTTGGACATATGTAACTTGCAATATTTTTCATAACTCTACCACTGATAGGAAAAAAGTTATAAGGGGTTAAAAAGGACAATGTTTGAATTTCCCAATAAACATGTTATATAAAAAATATGTATAGACTAGGGCATATCGATTTTATTTTGCAAAAATCGTATAGCAAACACGCAATCTGAACGAAATTTTTAGAAAATTCTCCGAAAAATCCACGTGTCTTAAATTAATCCCTATATTGCGCCTCTTGACATGAAAATGTATTTCCTCTTCTTTAAAATATTTTTTTTAATTACAATTTACAAATAAAAAAATTTATGTTTTGAAATAAATGCTACTAAGTCCGAATCATTCCCCACGTACTTCCTGCTTTTAATTTTTTCGCGAGCTATGTACCTTAGACTTATCCATAATATTTGGTTTCCCATTTTCATCTTTAAAGTCAATGTCATCAAATAAACAAGAAGCTCAGGAAGAGGAAATAAATTTTCATGTCGAGATGCGCGGTATAGGGTTTGATTTTACACCCATGGTTTCTTTGCAAAATTTTCTTAGAATTATTTTTTTGTAATCGAGTTTTTTATATTTTTCGATAGAAGAAATCTAATGTATCCAAAAATGTAAGAATCACGATTTTCAAAAAATAATGAATTAGGACATTCCTATATTAATGTAATTAATAATGTGTAAATTTCGTTTTTACTATACGATTTTTAAATTTTTTCTATCCATACTAATCGACCCGGCCTAGTATACACGTTAAAAAATTCATTTTGATTTGTCTGATTTTCGAGTATAAAATGACAATTATTTTATAGTTTATCAGGATTTCGACGATTTTTCGATAATTTTGTCTGGCAGCCCTGGATGGTCGCAAGGGATCAGTTGACTATTTTCGCCGCTTGTAATTTGAATATACCAAGGCGAATTCATACTAGGTGGTCGCAAGAGATCAGGTGACTATTTTCGCCCCTTGTAAATTGAATATACTTTGGATGTCAACACACATTTTTCAGTACATTTTCTTGACACTTCAAGTATAAATTTCTCAAAGCGAATTGAGCTGAGTATACCTTATATGAAATTGCCTTGACCACTGACATTGCCAAGGCGAATCTACAATCAGGTGGCATTCTACTGCAACAAAGCAAAAAGAAGTTGAATATATGTATGTATATAAAAAAGCAAATTGTTTATAACTGCAGTTATTTTTTTAGAAAATGCCAAAACAAAAGCTGTCTCAGGCAATTAAATTAAGGAATATTATGATGAGATATTTTTATTTCGGCTGAAGGTCCTTTTTACAAATAAAAATAAGCAAGTTTAAATTGTATAAAACTATTTTAATTTTATTTGTTATTTTCTTTCTCTCCGATATTTCGGTTAACTTCGTTAACCATTTTCAAGGAATCTACAAATACCAATTATACATATATATATATATATATATATGTTATAAAATCTTTTTAACAAAAACAACAAGTATTAACATACGTACATAAAGAAATATTTAACAGTATATAAATTTTCTTTTTAAACCGTCCGTACTCTAAGAAGTTTATTTAATAACTAATTATCGTTATTAGGTTTATGTTTATTTATTATATGCCGATATAATTGCGCGCACTTGTCTGTGTCAGTCTTGTAGTTGAGTCGTTTATTTGTTGGTACATTTATTATGTGTAACATTTCCAATATAAATCTTTTTTTGTAGTTGTTTTCTTCTTGTAACACTCTCACGCCATCAAAGTCGGGTTTGTGACCACTTACTGCACAGTGGACAGCGAGGGCAGTTTTTTGTTCTAGTGGTTTATTATTTGGTTTTAAATCTGATTTGTGTGAGGAAATTCTTGTTTTTAATTTAGTTTTGGTCGTACCAATATACTTTTTATTGCAATTATTTTGACCATTCCCAATGCAATTAATTTCATATATTAGGTTCGATTTTTCTTCTTTTTTAATTTTATCTTTGGTTTTACTAAATAATTTGTTTAGTGAATTGTTGGTTTTCATAGCTAATTCATATTTATTATTGTCATAAATGTCTGAATTCTTTATCCTTTCAGATAAGCCCGGTATATAAGTGATTGATTTATATATTCTGTCGGTGTTGCCATTCTTGGTGGTTATATTGCGTTTGGATTCTACATGTTTAATAAGATTCTCTACCGTTTTATATGGATATTCATTTTTCAGCAGTATATTTGTTATCTTGTTTTTATTTGCTTTGTGGAATCTTTCATCACTTATATCTAATACTTTGCTTATAAAATTTATTGCGGTATTAATTATAACACGTCTAGGGTGTCTTGAGTAAAAATTGATCAGTCTGTTAGACGATGTTGGTTTTTGGTACCAATCTATATGTAATTTTTCTTTATCCCTCAATATTATACAGTCTAAATAGGGTAACTGCTTGTCTTTTTCCAATTCAATTGTGAATTTAATCTGATTATTGAACTTATTCAATTTTGTTACGGTATAATTTAACATATCTTTCTTGATTATAGCGAAAATATCATCTACGTATTTAGTAATTAGTCTTGGTTTTATTTCCATTTCTTTAAAAGTTTCTTCCAAAAGTTCTTCCATGACAATATCTGCTACGACTGGTGATATTGGTGATCCCATGGGCATTCCTTTCCTTTGCTTTAAGGAATATTGTCAAAGAGTACCCGGAATTCAAAACGAACAGAAAAGTTCTTCTTTGCACCTTGTACAATAAATCTGTGTCCGTAGATATAACTTTTTTCGTCAAACAGCACGTAGAAAGTGCAAAACATGTCCAATTAAAGGAAAGGCATGCAAATAAAGATAAATCCCAGGCATTCTTGTTTGAATCGGGTGGGTAATCTTCTAAAAATATTTTCTTCGAAGAAAAATTATGTGAAGCATTTGTGTCTGCTGACATCACTTTATACAAATTTAGAAATGAAAACATTAAAAAACTTTTCGAAACATTTACGGATTATAAAGTTCCATGTGAATCTACCCTTTGTTCGAAACACGTCAACAGACTTTACACAAACTGCATCGAAAATATAAGAACTACACTAAAAAATCAATATATTTGGGTATAGATTGACGAAACAATGGATGGCAAAGGACGAAATGTAGCAAACGTTATAGTTGAAACATTGAGTTCTGATGAAAAAACTATAAAAAACAAGTTTTTGTTAAATGCCGTAGCCCTAAATAAAACTAATTATTCCACAATCGCAAAACTTTTTGATGATTCTATTAAAATATTAGATGTTAACTTTAATAAAGAATTGGTTTTACTTTTTGTAACAGACGCTGCACCATATATGGTAAAAGCTGCCAAAGCCATTAAAACATTTTACCCAAAAATGATACATATAACATGTTTAGCCCATGGTCTTCGTAGAGTATGTGAAACTATAAGGGATCATTATGAAAATGTGGACAAAATGATTTCTAATGTTAAAAATACTTTTCTAAAAGCACCATGCAGAGTAGAAATATTTAAAGAAATGTATCCGGACCTTCCTCTCCCTCCTGAACCAATAACAATCCGCTGAGGTACATCGATTGAGGCTGTAAATTATTATTCTACCAACAACGAAAAAGTTTTGCAAGTTTTAAATAGTTTGAAAGATGATGCTAAATCTATTAAAATTGCCAAAGAAGCTTTACGTAAATCTAAAACAAAAACAGATTTAATTTTTATTGCATCGAACAATGGATTTATTGCCAACAATATAAAAAATTGCAAACTGCTGGTATTTCCCTATATTAGCAAATAAAAACACTGAACGACACAGTTAAAAAGATTGACAATGTACCTGATTCCGATTCTAAACATATTGTTCAAAATAAGTTAAAACGAGTTGTGGATAAAAACAAAGGGCTTGAAACAATACAAAATATTTGTAGTCAGCTTAATGGTTCTAAAGTAAACCCAACTTCAGAATATAAAGTGGGAGAAATTTTGTCTTTTAAATATGCTCCAATGAGTTCAGCGGATGTAGAAAGAAGTTTTTCTTTTTATAAAAATATTTTTAGAAGCAACAGACAAAACTTTCTTTTTGAGAATTTAAGCCAACACGTCATAATTTTTTGCAATTCCAACATGAATTAAGTTAATCAAGGCAATCATGAAAAAAATTACCCGTGAAAATTTTCCGGGAAACAATTCCAACTAATAGCAAGCTATAGAGAAAACTAAAAATTCTAACTAGAAAAGGGAGAAGCTTCACGTGGAATTTTATTCATGATTGCCCTGAATATATTTCACAAACTTATACTTGTATAAATTCTCTTACAAGGAATTTTATCTTACATAAGTTAGTATGTATGTATTTACTATACGTTGTATTACACACGTAATGTTCCTAAATTAACAAGTTATATTAATGAATTCGATAACTTGTTTATTTTTTAATTTATGTTTTTATTATATTTTAAATAAAATGGTATTACTCAAAGAAGACAATTTACCTACAATGAAATAGTCGCGAGGAAGGATTGCCACTATTTATACTAGAGACGACGGTGAGTTGCGGGGAGTGGCGAATTTTGGCACTTTTTTTCGTTTTGGCGTTTTTTTTTTGGTTTTTTCAATTGGCGATTTTTATTATTTTAGCGTTTTTTTCATATAGGTGATTCTTTTTTGGTTTTGGCGATTTTTTTAGTTTTGGCACATTTTTTCCCCGTTTTGAAGATTTTTTTTCGGTTTTTGGCGTTTATTTTCGTTTTGGCAATTTTTTTCGTTTGGCGATTTTTGTTTAATTTTCATGATTTTTTTTCACATAAACAATTATTTTGGTTTTGGCGCATTTTTCGCGTTTTGGCGATTTTTTTCGGTTTTTGACGTTTTTTTTTTCATTTTGGCGATTATTTTCATTTGCGCGATTTTTTTGAATTTGGCGATTTATTTTAGTGCTAGAATTTTTTTCGATTTGGCAATTTTTTTAGATATTTGGCTATTTTTTTCAGGTTTTGGCGATTTTTTTCGGTTTGGCGATTTTATAATTTTCGGATTTTTTAGTTTTACCGTCTTTGAAAATTTCAAGAGTTTATCTCTTACGGTTTCAAACATATAGCAAGTTTTCAAAATTACATAGTCAAAATTGCATTAACTGATGGACAACCCTTTAATTTAAATTTTTTAATGTTAATTGTTGTAGTCTATATAAAAATACACTAATTTTACAAATTTCAAGTGTCAATATACATATGTACATACAATTGTATGTATATTACATATGATTTTAACATTTTTCGTCGCTCGTTTTAGAGAACCCCTTTAATTTTTTATTCTCATGTATTTGCTGTTGTAGGGGCCAAGGTTGTATATACTCTGTCCAAATTTCAGGTCCGTAGCTCTTACGGTTCCTGACAAAATACCGTTTGACGGACAGACGGACAGCGTAGCGAAAACAATAGGGTTCCTTTTTTCACCTTTGGTTTACGCAACCCTAAAAAGAGCCCTATTGTTTTCGATCCACTGTCCTTCTGTCCGTTACACGCTATTTTCTATTTTGACTGTGTAATTTTAACAACTTGCTGTATCTTCGAAACCGTAAAAGGTAAACTCTTGAAATTTTTAAAAACGGTAAAATAAAAAAATTCGAAAAATATAAAATTGTTAAACAAAAAACAAATAATCGCCACAAATTGAAAAAAGTCGCCAAAGTTAAAAAAAAATATCTAACACTAAAATATATCGCCAAATTCGAAAAAATCACCTAAATGAAAAAATCGCTAGAATGAAGAAAACGCCAAAAACCGAAGAAAATCGCTAAAACGCGAAAAAGGCGGTAAAACCAAAATATTCGTTTATATGAAAAAAAAATCGCCCAAATGAAAAAAGTCGCCAAAATGAAAAAAGAATCACCAAATTGAAAAAACGCCAAAAACCTTCGCTTCTGAATTCAGTTATGGGGCACTGCTTCGAGTCTTACCCTAATCCCTCTTAGAATCTTGAATTGTACTGCACACATCCGTTTAAAAAAGCAGTACGGCTCTAATACGAAACAGTCCAGATGAAACTTCTTGAACATAGTTTTGTGCTTAATATGACATTAATGAACTATTAATTCCTCTCACAATTTTATTCTTAAGATTTGACTACTTATTTTTAGTTCATTTTTTGAAGATATGTACAATAAATAAATTTACAGTGTAAAAAAAATCATTAGAGGAATATCAACCGCAAGAATTTTAAACAATCAAGGCAGAATCAATAAGAAATCTATGGAATCAAGTCCAAACCTTGTATGATGAGTTATGGCAACAGACCGAAGATCCTTCGATATTAGGATTAGATCAAAATGAATATAATAATTTGGAAGACTTAGTGCATTATACATTAATACAACTAACAGTAAATACAAATAAACAAAAGCAGCTCGTAGCGTATTCAACACAATTACGAGCAGAATTATCATCACACAGTTCACTACCACTTCAAAAATTATTAGTCCCCACTTCATGGGAGACTATTTGAAGTGGATCCAAATTTATGAACTATTTCAAGAAATGGTGCACAAGTAACCGCTTTCAAGCGCTCAGAAAATGTGATACCTCAAAACCATTTTGTCACAGGAGGCTGGCAAACTTGAAATTCATCTAGCCTTATCAGAAGAAACCTACACCAGAGTGTGGTCGCTACTTTTTGAACGGTACAACAACAGAAGAGCGCTGGTAGCTACATTGATTGAACAAATTCTGAATCAACCAAAGGGATCATTATCGACTACATAAATAAAGGCTCTTCATGATACCACAAAGAAATGCTTGTTGGCTGGCATTAAACAATTTAAACATCGACACATTGTCATGGGATATCATACTGATTCAATCATTGGTGGAAAAAATCGAACACACTATTTACATTCGATTCATGCAGTCACTACAAAAACCAAAAGAAGTGCCTGCAATTAGTGAATTATTGTCGTTTCTAGAGAGGCAATTTAATTCAATGAAATCAATTGGGCAGAATGAAAAATCAACCAATCATCCAACTACAAACAAGGTTATAACAGCTGTAGCATAAGGAGAAAGTAACATCAACTGTAAGCTGTGCAACAGCAGTAACGATCGTATTCACCATTTTAAACAATTCATTGCAATCACAGAATATGATCGAAATTTAATAATAAAAACACAACACGCTATTACACTTTCCACCAAAATCACAACATACTGGAATCTCAAATTCACTCCTTCAAATGACAAAAACCACATGAGACTACGAGCAATCCAGTTCCAGTCTCTTCAGTATCGACAGCATCTATATCTAGGAACCTGACCTACGTCATCTTAGCTACTGCAAGAGTCATCATCAATGCCGCAAATGGTAATTCAAATTAACTTAGAGCCTTACTAGACTCAGGACCACAAGTACTGAGTGAGTGAACGGCTTATCAAAAAATTATCCCTTTCAACTGCAGAAGCCGCATTATGTATTGATGGAGTTGGAAAAATCCAGAAAAGAGCACATCATCGCATTAATGTGCAAATATTATCCAGAAATCATAACGTCTCAACAGACTAGGAAGCCTTCGTGTTACCCAGCATCATTCCGGAGCAACCGAGTCAAACTATCGATTGTTTAAAATCGGAAAATTCCAAAGGACATTCATCTGGCTTACCCCATGTTTAACATGCCAGAGAAAATTGATATTCTTCTTGGCGCCAAGTTATACTTCAGCCTGATATAGCCTGGAACCATAAAATTAAGCGACAGTCTTCCAATACTTCAAAATATGTCACTTGGGTGAGTTGTAGGTGGATCAATTAAACAGCACACTACATCTTTCTCATCCTCGCCATTGACGTGTGCAGTATTGGGTAAAGAAAATTCATTAGAAGAATCAATAGAACAACTATGGAAACTCGATGAAGTAGAAATACACGCAAAAACATTGTCTCCGGCAGAAAATCTGTATGAAAGTCATTTCAATCAACATGTTAAAATAATTGTAATGAGCGCTTCGTCGTCAGCCTATCATTTAAAGAAATTCCAACAGTACTAGGCCACTCATACAGGCGAAAAATAGATTTAGTAGTTCGAAAAATCGACTCCATAAGAACGAAAATATGAGACGTGAATATATAAATTTTATGAGAGAATATGAGCAACTGGGCCACATGGTAAAGGTTAATATAATATACATAATCCAAAATATTTTATTCCTCATCATTGCGTGCTAAAGCCTTAGATTATGGCAACAAAACTTATTGTAGTGTTCGACGCTTCCGCTAAAACGTCAACAGGATACTCGTTAAATGACTTAATGTATACTAGGCCTACTGTACAAAGTGATTTATTTTCGATTCTACTTAGATTACGCATGTCTAAATTCATACTTACAAATGACATCGAGAAAATGTATGGTTAATTATTAATCAACCCATCCGACCATCAATATCAATTCTTCAAAAATTAATTATAACAGACTGAAGACCATTAAATTTTATGCAGGTGATGGTCTTGGTAGCTCAGATAGTCTAAATGTGGCGATTGAAACTCAATGGCAACTACAAATGATACTGCATGAGCATTTTTTAGCCTAAAGAATGGTGCTCAAATAGTAAAATCCTGATGAAAAAATATAACAAAACGTGATACGATTAACAAAAATAGCTCACTTAACAGCACTTCAATTTATATCAAGATAAAAAACATCGAATAATACTACCGCAAAACGATCCTTTGGCAAGACTGTGGTTTATTATGGTACATGAATACAATAAGCATTGTGAACCGACTGCAATGCTGATTGCAATAAGGCAGAGATTTTGCCCAATAAAAGGGAAAATAACAGCACGTGCCGTCAGTCAAAAATGTGAAATAAGTAATGGAGCACGATCACTTCTTTATCAACAAATAATGAAAAATCTACCACAACCTAGAACCAGACCTGCTTGACCATTTATTAATTCGGGTGTGGTGGACTATTGTGGTCCATTCTGAAAATACTACAAATTGAGGGGCAAACGGCCAACGAAAGCTTATATAGCGGTATTTTGCTGCTTTGCCACAAAGGCAGTTCACTTAAAGCTGTTGTCTGACCTATCAACAGAATCATTCATTGGTGCCCTTAAAAGATTTATAGCTCGTCCTGGTCATTGTCAAAATATCTATTGTAACAACTGAACAAATTTTGTAGGATCAAGGAACACTTTATCGGAAATATCTGAAGGAATGCATGTTTTTTTTTTAATGCATGTTTTTTTATTTATTGTATCTTCATATATGAACTAACAATAAGTATTCAAATCTTAAATCTAACATATAATTAATAGGCCCGACCAATGCCAGACATAACTAAGTGATAGTTGTAAATAATACATAAGTGGTGATAAGCAAAAAAAAAAAATTTTTTTTCAAGCAACTTCATTCGGAGTGTTTAGTATTAGAGCCCTTGTATCTCTCTTTTTTAAGCGGATGTGTCCAGTAAAGTTCAAGATGTTACGAGCAAGCGGATTAGGATGTGACACGAGTTTAGTTAGATATTTGCCTGCGTATTTTGCAATTTCTTCAGTCACTAGTGGCATATTTAAATCACGATGTATATTTGAATTCTTAATGTACCATGGAGCAGATGTTATTAACCTTAAAATTTTGTTTTGTCTTCGTTGAATTCTCTCTACATTGGAAGCTGAAGCAGTGCCCCATAACTGGATACCGTAACACCATATTGGCTTTAAAAGCGACTTGTATATTAAAAGTTTGCAGTCTAGGCTGAGTGTTGAATTTCTGCCAATCAGCCAATATACCTGAGTTAATTTTAGTTTCATTTGAGTTAACTTATAGTCAATGTGATGTTTCCATGTAAGCCGTCGATCGAGGTGTATACCAAGATATTTCACATGTGAATGTTGAGGAACAACTTGATTATTAATCCGAATGGGGGAACAAGTATCTCTTCGTAAGGTAAATGTTATATGGACACACTTTTGTTCATTTACCTTAATTCTCCATAAGTTTAACCATAGTTCCATCTGGCTAATGTGTTCCTGGAGTTTTCGGGATGCCTCATCAGGGTTTTCGTGCATACTAAGGCAGGCGGTATCGTCGGCAAATGTAGAAGTGTGGATACTACTGCTCACAGGCATATCACAAGTATAAATCAAATATAAAAATGGCCCCAGTATACTCCCCTGTGGCACACCGGATGAGATAGTTTCAGGCATACTCATAAAGTGTCCTTCCACAACTGTAAATTTTCGTGCAACAATGTAACTTTCCAAAAGATTTAGAATGTTTATTGGTAAATATGTCTTCAATTTCAAAATCAGGCCTTCATGCCACACTTTATCAAATGCCTGAGAAACATCAATAAACACGGCAGAACAATACTTCTTTTCCTCAAATGTTTTTCTGATAAATTGAACCAATCTATGCGTTTGCTCAATGGTGCTATGCTGGCTTCTAAAACCAAATTGATGGTCCGGGATGCACCC
Organism: Tachina fera; assembly: GCA_905220375.1. Taxonomy (NCBI): domain Eukaryota; kingdom Metazoa; phylum Arthropoda; class Insecta; order Diptera; family Tachinidae; genus Tachina; species Tachina fera. Next base: position 51,459,900 of record LR999967.1, read on the forward strand.
ATTATCAGTTAAAATTGAAGACAATTTTGTCATGAGTAGCTTTTCAAAAAGCTTTGACATTGTTGACAGTAAACTTATTGGCCTATATGACTCAGCCTTGAAAAGATCTTTACCTGGCTTTGGAATCATTTTAACCTTGGCAAGCTTCCAGCAGTCTGGATAATACTCCAGTCGTAAAATGGCATTAAAAATGAATAACAGGATTCTAATTGCAGTACGAGGTAACTTAATCAGCATCTGGTTACTAATTCCATCCATACCGGGAGCTTTTTTCGGGTTGAGTTCGGCAATTAGTTTTTGTACATCACACATCGTAAATTTAAAGGGTCGTGGGGGTAGAGCAACTACACTCGGCAAATCAGCAACACCGGTACATGTATTTGGTGTAAATACGGATTTTAAATGCTCAGCAAATATGTTACCTTTTTCAGTATCGCTTCTTGCCCAACCTCCGGTAGATGTGCGCAGAGGTGGCTTAAACTCAACGGGTGTTTTAAGCTTTTTAGCAGCGCGCCACAAAGAGTAATTAGATGCTGGTGTGACATCAAGGCCTTCCAGATAATTTTTGAAAGATGCAGTTTTTTCAGATGCAAGCAACTCTTGGAGTCGTTTAGTGCACTCTTTAAATCTGATTTTGTGTTGAGGTGATCTGTGCTGTTGCCATTCCCTTCTAGCTCTTCTTTTTTCACGTACGAGATGTTCAACGTCTGTAGAATAAATTTTATTGAACCCAGTATACGGATGGGAGGTAGTGGCATGTTCAGAAGCTTGTTTAATATTCTCGTTAAGATTTGCAATGTTCGATTCAATATCATTGGGTGTTCTTAGCGTAATATTTTCCGTGCAATGACTACTAAGATATTTTTTGAATCCCAGCCAATTAACACGGTTTATCATCTTGACATATGGGTGAGGTAAAGCGCTTCTCATTGGACTACAGATTGTAACGATCGTGGGAGAGTGATCAGACGACAGATCTAGGGAAGCTTCAACGTGAATTAATTCCCTAGAAATACTTTTTATGACGCCGAAATCTATAACATCCGGAATTTTTCTCACGTCAGTAGGCCAGTAAGTAGGCTCCCCACTTGAAATAACATCCAAACCCATTTTTGAAATTGTGTTGAACAACGCCCTACCTCTAGGCGTAATAAGACGCGAACCCCAGAACGTATGCTTAGCATTGTAGTCGCCAGCTGCAACGAAACAAGGTCCAAGAGATTTGTAGAACTTCTCGTATTGGTCCTCAGTGATTGAAAATCTGGGAGGAGAGTAAATTGAAGATATCACGAAATTTGTACAAAAATTTTCAATGCAGATATTTGTTGCTTGTAGATGTTCTTCACAAATGTTGTCAAGAATATAGTGCTTGAGTCTTGACTTTATTAGAATTGCTGATGCACCGCATGCTCTCCCTCTAGGGTCCTTTGTGTCATATAAAGTGTAGCCATTCATTTTAAAGAGGCTTCTAGAAGTCAAATGAGTCTCAGAGACCAACATGATATCAATATTTTTTTCTGTAAGGAAGTGCTCAAGCTCATTTTTATGTTGGCGAATATGTTGCTTTCCAGAAACATATTTTTAACGTGTTCATGGCTTGTTAATTAATGCTTGAAGCAGAGTATTCTGCATTCTCAACATTTCTTGCATCATGGTAGTCATATTTGTTGTAAAGTTGTTTATAGTTAGCACCAGATTCTCAATAGTAGCTTCAAGGCGACTAAAGTTAAAGCCTGAGTTTGCATTCGCTGAATTATTTTGCGAGGGACTAGAACTAGCCTTAGCAGCATCGGCATACGATACACGTGAAGTAACTGGTTGGCTCACTGGAGCAAAAGTGGCGGAGTACGCGTTTAATGGTTGAGCTGGAGCTAATTTAGGTTTTTGCACCATAGCCTGCTTGACGAAAGAGTACACAGGACATCCTCTGTAGTTAGCGGTGTGATTACCTCCACAATTACTGCATTTTTTCCGCTTGATCTTTTGGTTTGGTACAACTTGCAGTACCATGCAATTCACCGCAGATAACACACACTGTAGGTTAATTGCAGTAAGCTTTTGTATGGCCATATTCTTGGCAATTATGACACTGCACGGGACCTGCACGCTTATGTGGCTCTTCAACTGTGATTTTTCTGTATAAAAGGTATTTAAGGCTATAAATAGGATGAGTCTCGTTTTTTTTCAACTGTATATCATTTGGCTCCAGTTCAACACGAAATAGGGGTTGGGGTACTTTTTCTTTGTTAAATATGTTTGATACATTCTTTACCTTAAATCCCTGGAGGACAAGTGCATCTTTTATTTCTTCAGGGACAACATAAGAATGAAATTAATTTTTTAATAAGGGCATTTGAATTTTTCTCTCTCAAGTAGATTGGTGGCGGCTTGGATGTTTTATTCGAGGATACATCGGGTTTGTCGTTATCATCTTGCAAAATTTTAAAACGGTTTTGGCGATTAGTTGAGGATGCGCTGTTATCTCTAGACATCTTTGGAGCGGATGAAATTTTTGAAGAATTCGGGCTTCGCCCACGCTTTACCACGGTTATATATCTGTCCATACCGACTTGCACCTTGGGTTTTGAAATACTGTTATCTGTAGTAATAACTTTATTAAGTGACGAATACGAGCCTGAAGGGGATGATATTACTGACTTATATGAAGAAGTACTAGGCAACTGTAATGTTAATGAATCACTATTTGGCATTGGACAAAGCGAAGTTGATCGCTGACGAAAAATTGGTTTTGGCGTTAAAAAAACACTTTCATTAGATTTATTATTTTTATTTTTTTCATTAAGAGCTTCAGAACTCACAGTAAAATAGGCGTTTCTGCCGTTAGAACTCACTTCATAATTTTTTGTATTTGAGGCACTCATATAGAGTATTCCTCAAGGGCACTTTTTGTGTTTTTTTGCTTACGGTTTTTTTTGTTTTTGTAATTTATGATTGTTTATTTGTTTTTGAGTTACTCCTATAGAGTATTCCTCAATGTCACTGTTTGTTTTTTTTGTATTCGGTTTTTTTTTTGTTTTTGTTATTTCCACTATGTAAAAAATATTATCAAAGCAATAAAGCTTATTTATTAAGGTCAGTATGTACCTATTACGAATAATATGTACTACGAATAATTTTTTGTATAATTTTTTGTTTGTTTGTATGTAAGAAAAAACTCCGCTAATCGACTGTTCGCTATGAAGGTACCACGAGAACTGAATGCATGTTGATAAGGCAAAATGGGCAGATGTGCAATAGCTTTTCGTGAGCACCTGCCTTGACGGCCTAATCTCACGGGTGCCGAAGCACCGGGTGCTAGGTGAGACGCCAGACCGTCGCCCCCATGCACCCTTTTTAGAATGAACCTATGCCCACTCCTCAAAGGCACACAGGTTGCAATCTTTGTATATAGTTATCCCTGTACTATATTCAAGTACCGTGCTTAGCTACTTTGAGCTATCTAAACTCTGCTGCTATGTCCGTGCCCATAGCAGCTTCTGTTGAATGGCAACAGCACCTAGAATAGTGTCTGGCTGACCGTGTCACGCCAATTACTAGCATTGATTTAACACTGGGAAGCCAAGACTATTCTCCCAGCAATTTTGGTAGCAACCACAGCCACCACGTTAATTCTCCGGCTTCCACGCTAAGGTGTTGTGGATAAACCAATAGCGAGGTCCCCAAGAGAATTCCTCAACCATTGCCGGCACAGCCCAACCACTCATCCAAAATGAACGCATGCCTGTGTCCCCAAATATCCAGTGCCTACTCCACGTATACCAAAATCATCCCCTAAACCCCGTGGGGTAGGACGTACTCGGCATTTTAGCAAAGAACACTGACGACCTCTACATTCACTCAAGACTTCAAAGCAGCTCGGCTGTCGCGCCACCGGCACCCGTGGAACCAGAAGTAGCCTCTGGTGAGACCTCGAAGTCCCACCACAAGCGCTTCACCTCTATCGTCTCTTGAACTCAGGGGCAGCTCTAGCTGACGCTGCTGAAATTAACAGGACCTGTCTTCCTTTTATAAATATGTGCACATCCTTTGCTCTGTTATTTCAGAGATCGGGCAGTAACAGATAAGTTCTACCAAAGGTACGTCAATGGAAAAAGCCACATCACCCCAGCTGCCACACCCCGGGCCTACCACACCCGTAGTCAAAATAGACTCCCCTGGGGGGGGGAGGGACAAAAGAGGCAATAGTATCCGCTTCGAGTTCTAAGGAGATAAACTTTAATTTTATCCCACCAAGAGCTCCTCGCTTTGGAGGCTTATGGGAGGCCGCCGTGAAGAGAGCAGAGCACCTTCTGGTAAACAGTTCGCCAACCGAATCCTTAACCCACGAAGAGTTGGAGACGATAATTATAGAAATAAAAGCAATATTGAACTCACGCCCGCTAATATCGCTCTCAAATGGTCTGAACCATCTCGAAACCTTAACTCCTGGTCATTTTCTGATTGGCAAAGCACTAACTGCTTAAGTAGATAGGAGGTCTAAAAATCTCAAGTCTTCAGGCGTATCCCACTAAAAGTTAGTTTCAGAATTAAAACACAAATATTGGAAAATATTGTCTAGCAAATATTTAAACGAGCTTTAACAACGCTACAAATGGAAAACTAAGGCCAAAAATCGCAAACCAGGGGACATGGTATTACTCAAAGAAGACAATTTACCTACAATGAAATAGTCACGAGGAAGGATTGCCACTATTTATGCTAGAGACGACGGTGAGTGGCGGGGAGTGGCCGAAGTAAAAACAGTAACAGGAGTCTTTCAAGACCTATTCATAGATTGGCTCCACTGTGTCAAGAAGAGGAAAAGGAAATTTCAACAGAGAGTGAAACAATGTTAAAACGATCTTTGTCAAAGAACCAGGAAAATGATAACATTGCACTCATATCCCTTCGTCCCCTTTATATGCCCTATGCAACAACTTAGTAGTGAAGCAGTTCCATGATTGTACAGGGTTGTATTTTGACGCAATAGGTAACGCGAAATTGAATACGGCAGGATGGAAATTAATGATGTACAATTTTTTAAATACCCAAGGGTATTTCGGAATATCATATGTGAAGTTGAAACACATCGACTCCATAAGTAAGCCAAAAGAAATAGAAAAGACATTTAACACTACACATTTTCACAAAGAAAATGAATAAAATGACAACATAGCTTACAATCATACCTACATTCATACACAACTATATTTTGCTGTTGTTAACAAACATGCAATCATACAAAATTATAAGTTTTATTTTAGAAACATTTAATCAATTGCTTACACATCATAAAGTTCATTAACCATTTGCTTATTAATTAGTGTTTTTTGCTTATTAATTAATTGTTTTAAATACACGGCAATTTACCTCATTTGTAAGTTAGGTAATTTTATTGTATTGATTAAAACAATATTAATATTGAATATGTTATTATCCATAACCTATTCACTTTTATTAATTCTTAATTTTATATAAAGAATATAGAAAGTAAAAATAAAATTATTTTAAGTCGTTTTCAATAAGCATAACAAAGAGTGTTTTATTACTGAACGGCTTCTTTCAAGTTACTGATTACTGATTACTAAGAAAAGTAAAAAGTAAATTTTTACTGATAATGAAATTTAATTTGCATTACAAGTAAAATCGTAGAACCGTATTCATAATAAAATTGTAGCAAGTGGCAAAGTTTTTTCGTTCAAATTTTGAAATTTTTGATTAAAAATATTTTGCCAATTGGTAGAATTTCATTATGAATACAAGCATTACTGAAAACTCAATGCACCTCATCATATTATAAATCATTTAGACACTTTATAAAACTTGCAGAAAAATATTTAATAAAAATTTATTTTTAGTAAAAATTTACTGGTTAAAAAATTATTTTTACTAAAAGTGCTCATCTATGAAAAATGACTTAAGTACAAATAATTAATATTGGCTTATAGTAACTAAAATAAGATATATAAATTTTTGACTCTTTGCGACTGTTGGTTTGCAAAATTTGTATTAAAATCTCCACCCATAATAATTGGCATGAGATGGAGATTTATACCCAATTGTCGTGCACCAGCTTCAGTGTAAGGCAACAGTACGTAATGAAGATATGTTATAATATAATATTATAAAATCTTTATAAAAACTGCTATATATCTTTTAAGTAAATATTTGACATTTAAAACGCTCTTTTATTTAAAAGTTTATATATATTTTATATTTGTCAACTTTTTAATTATCCCCACTGGCGAACTATTACACTTCACAGGCAATTTCTATTAAAATTAACTTCTGAAGGTATGCTCTAAATCTCGGATGAGTTATTTCTACGCAGATGTAAGGTTTCGTGGTACTTCTTGTCAGCGTTACCGTTGTTAAATTTTAAAAAGTGGTACAAAAAGGGGATTTAAAAAAAGGTGGCACCAAAAAGGGTATTTTAAGAATAAAAGGGGCAACTTTAAATCATTTTACTACAAATCTAAAGAAGATAACAGGGTATGACACGTTTCAACTTTTAGCCCGTTAGGTAATTTATTTTCTAATGATGCAATTTGGAAAAAGAATCGCTCAAAGGGTACAAACTAAAGATATGTATATAAAGCAAATGTATATAACTTTGGATAGAAATTTTTATCCAAGCAATTTGAGAACTCTCTTACAAAAACATCAAGTCCACTTATTATATTACAAAAAACGGAAACAATTTTATAAATATTGGGTCTAAATAAATACTTAAATACAATCAGTCCTTAAGCGCTTTGCAATTTTTTGAAGTATATACAAGTTTAATAGTGACTTTTTTTAAATAGGAATAATTTCTTAATCGGGCTTAGGTTCAGTATTTTCAATTATTATGAAATTAAATATTTTTAGTAATTAATATGATTTTCTAAAAAAGATAAGATAAATTAAACTAAACTTTTTAGGTGGGGGAAATGCGCATTTTTCTGTGCAGCCATGAAGCTGATGAAGCACACATGTTTATCTACTTGGGCAGAGATTGTTATTAATATCAGGTATTCAAATTGTATTTTTAATGAAATGGAATATGAGAAAGGATAGTGTATACAATTATTGATTTACCTTTGTTATATACATTTGTAAGTATCATTATTAATTTTCTATTTTCCGGACTAAAAATTATTCCTGATTAAAATTTACTATAGTTCAAAGAAATTTATTTAATATATGTATATTGTATTTACCTACATACATATGTAAATACGTATATAATTAAATTTACATACTGATACGAATATAATCAAGCCTGGGCATATTAATTATTCGAAAGGTATGCATAAGCTAAACACTCATCACAAGAAAAACAATGTCTTATAAGCATTTTTACAAGCCAATATATTAAAACAACATAATTTATATATTATTAAAACTGATAGTAGGAAAAATTGCATTTTCATTCAGCAAAAAATGTCAAAAAGAGGCTAAAATTAGAAAAAGTATTAAATTTGGGTGCATTTTGTTAGAGTAGCACAATAGTATCCAAGCAGTCGAAAAAGTGGCAAATTGCTACTTAAGTAGCACCAACGGTAACGCTGCTTCTTACTGGTATGATTACACTATAACATATATAGCTCACTAGATCTCTCGTCCGATCACTCTCCCACGATCGTTACAATCTGTAGCCCACTGAGAAGCACTTTACCTCACCCATATGTCCAGCTGATAAATCGTGTCAATTGGCTGGGATTCAAAAATATCTTAGTATTCATTGCATGGAAAATATAACGCTAAGAACACCCAATGATATTGAATCTAACATTGCCAATCTTAACGAGAATATTAAACAAGCTTCTGAACATGCCACTACCTCCCATCGGCATACTGGGTTCAATAAAATTTATTCTAGAGACGCTAAACATCTCGTACGTGAAAAAAGAATAGCTAGAAGGGAATGGCAACAGCACAGATCACCTCAACACAAAATCAGATTTAAAGAGTGCACTAAACGACTCCAAGAGTTCCTTGCATATTAAAAAACTGCATCTCTTAAAAACTATCTGGAAAATCTCGATGTCACACCAGCATCTAATTATTTTTTGTGGCGCACTGCTAAAAAGCTTAAAACACCCGTTGAGTTTAAGCCACCTCTGCGCACATCTACCGGAGGTTGGGCAAGAAGCGATACTGAAAAAGGTAACATATTTGCTGAGCATTTAAAATCTTTATTTACACCAAATACATGTACCGGTGTATCGGTACATTTGCCGAGTGTAGTTGCTCTACCGCCTCGAGCCTTAAAATTTACGATGTGTGATGTACAAAAACTAATTGCCGAACTCAACCCGAATAAAGCTCCCGGTATGGATGGAATTAGTAACCAGATGCTGATTAAATTACCTCGTACTGCAATTAGAATCTGGAGTATTATCCACACTGCTGGAAGCTTGCCAAGGTTAAAATGATTTCAAAGCCAGGTAAAGATCTTACCAAGGCTGAGTCATATAGGCCAATAAGTTTACTGTCAACAATGTCAAACCTTTTTGAAAAGCTCTTCATGACAAAATTGTCTTCAATTTTAACTGATAATGGGTGCATCCCGGACCATCAATTTGGTTTTAGAAGCCAGCATAGCACCATTGAGCAAACGCATAGATTGGTTCAATTTATCAGATAAACATTTGAGGAAAAGAAGTATTGTTCTGCCCTGTTTATAGATGTTTCTCAGGCATTTGATAAAGTGTGGCATGAAGGCCTGATTTTGAAATTGAAGACATACTTACCAATAAACATTTTAAATCTTTTGGAAAGTTACATTCTTGCACTAAAATTTACACTTGCGGAAGGACACTTTCAGACATACTTATATGCCTGAAAATATCTCATCCGGTGTGTCACAGGGGAGTATACTGGGGCCATTTTTATATTTGATTTATATTTGTGATATGGCTGTGAGCAGTAATATCCACACTTCTACATTTGCCGACGATACAGCCTGCCTTAGTATGCACGAAAACCCTGATGAGGCATCCCGAAAACTTCAGGAACACGTTAGCCAGATGATACTACGGTTAAACTTATGGAGATTTAAGGTAAATGAACAAAAGTATGTTCAAGTAACATTTACATTACGAAGAGATACTTGTTCCCCCATTCGGATTAATTAAGTTGTTCCTCAACATTCACATGTGAAATATCTTGGTATACACCTCGATCGACGGCTTACATGGAAACATCACATTGACTATAAGTTAACTCAAATGAAACTAAAACTAACTCAGGTACATTGGCAGAAATTCAACACTCAGCCTAGACTGCAAACTTTTAATATACAAGTCGCTTTTAAAGCCAATATGGTGTTACGGTATCCAGTTATGGGGCAATGCCTTTGCTACCAATGAATTTGCAAAATATGCAGGCAAATATCTAACAAAACTCGATTCACATCTGAATCCGCTTGCTCGAAATATTTTGAACTTTACTGGACACATCCGCTTAAAAAAGAGAGATATAAGGGCTCTAATACTATACCCTCCGAATGAAGTTGCTTGAAAATACTTTTTTTTGCTTATCACTACTTATGTATTATTTACAACTATCACTTAGTTATGTCTGAAATTGATTGGGCCTATTAATTATATGTTACATTTAAGATTTGATTACTTATTGTTAGTTCACATATGAAGATACAATAAATAAAAAAGAACATGCATAAAAAAAATAAAAAATATAGCTTAAACCAATTTGACAACGCAGTATGATTTAACGCAGAATTTGTGGTTGTATTGTGAAAAAGACTTTTACCCCGTAGCGTATAGATGTTTACACATCAAAAAAAAAAAAAATAACAAAAACGAAATGAAAATTTCTTTCGGGTTATATAAGCATAATACAAGCTTTTCTTAATTTTGCTTATCAACGCTGTACGTTTTGGGATGTCCCTCACAGAGAAGTATTTTAGCTTTTCCTTTTGGGTGAATCACGCACGAGGTATTTAGGTGGTTAGCTGCTTCACTTATGCATACCCCAGAAAATAAGTCTTTGTCAGGCTCCGCTAACCTTAAACTTTATGATGCCTTGATAGTTGTCGCTGTCGATGGCTTGGTACAATTCTGTACCTTGGTGCTTTGATCCTGCCAATGGAAACGCGTGGTGGAGGTCAAGTGGTATTTTTGTGGTGAGTTTCTAGTGCCCTTATTCACTGCTTTCTTAGTGAATTTAGCCTCTGGTTTAGTTTCCACCAGATTCAATTTTATTCGTGCCTCGAGTGGTGGGCGTTGTGGTGGAATATAGAAACGAACTTTAGCCCGTTCAAATTATAAATATAGAAACAAATTAAGTTCGAAAAATAATGATTAAAATTAACTAAAATTAATAGCCATGGGCCTGTGGCAAAAATTAAATAAATATACTTAATAGTAACAAACCAAAAAAGTTTGTCTTAAGTACACAGAAAAAAGTAAAAACAAGATTCAATTAAAAAAAACAAAGATTCAGTTAAAAAATTAATTAGTTTTCAACCAATTACGGAAATTGTAGTATTAACTCATCCATTTTAATTGGAAATTTTTTTGATTTTTTTAATTAAAAAAATATTATATTAACTAAAAATTTAATTGATAGTTTTTTAAAGAATCAATTAAAATTTAATTGAGATATTTTTAAATATTTAATTAAAAAATTAATTGAAATATTTTTAAAATTGAACTAAAAACCTACTTAAATTTTTTTAAAGATTCTATTAAAATAGTAATTGACATATAGAAAAAATCAAATAGTAAAAAAAATTTATAAAAAATCATGTTATGTAAATATGTATGTATGTATGTATGTATAAAAAATTTGTGTATTGTACCAAAAACCTAACTGGCTTTTGAATTACGAATGGTGCACAAAAGTACAATGGCCATATTCGTTGTTTGAGAGTCTTGCGTAAAGGTAAATGCAGAATATCGTAGCCGTACTTTGAATTGTGTGTGTATTTTGTGATTGGATTTTAAAGAAAGGCTACAATATTTTCCATATACTACATATACATACATACATACATACTTACGCAAGACCATTTATATCGGACCCCAAATATCGGCAATATACTAAGATTACCATTCACATTTGGTCTATATTATAGACTCTATGGACTCTATAAGCTTGTGCTTCTTATTATGATCTGATTGTTAAGTCGTCGTCCATACAGTGAAACATTTGCTGCAAAACATTTTTGTGTTTCTCTTTTGAAACTGCATTCGTGTCCACATTGTGAAGTTTTTGTTTTGCAGGTTTATACATTTTCTCATATATTTTTCATAAGAATGAGGCGAGAATGATGTACTTAACAAGAACTTCGTGTACATGAAACAAAGTACCTTTTGCCATTCCTCTTTCCCCTCTCGTCAACACACTCAAATGTTTTGCAGCAAATGTTTCACTGTATGGACGACGACTTTGAAACAAGGGAACAAAATGAATTTCTGTTTTTTTAATATTTTATTTTTATTCCACGCATGTCAAAATTACTATGAATCAAAAAAAAGTATTTAAGCTGAGTAGTTTTTTAGTTTTTAGTTCAAAGCCAATTAAAAGATTAATTGGGTAATTTAATTGAAAATATTTTTTCAAAACAATGTGGCATACTATAAAAAACAGCTCGATTTTTACACATAAAAAGAAAAATTATAATATTTACATACAATAATTGTTAACCATATCATACTATTCTGAGTTAAACTCTGTTCATAACACTTTTTTGATAGAGCAGTAAATTCAATTAAAATAAACATATATTTAATTAAAATATTAATAAAAAATATTATTTTTTCTAAGCAATAACTTAACTGAAAAAAATTCAAGAATAATTTTTTCTGTGTAGAACAAAAATAAGCAAATTAACTAACATGTGCATAATTAGTAAAGAATAAACGACAATGGTAAGTCTGTTGTAAATTATAGATGGTAAATTTGGGCTTTCATTACAAAAACACGTTTCAGCAAAATTGAAATACGATGAATTAAAATAATTCACGTATTCCATTTGCATGAACGTTTCGTATATAAGGCAGAAATTTACATCAACTGACACCACACACAGAGGACCAACACAGAAGAACGCTGATGATGAAGGTTTAGTGGCCTTCGAAAACGGCTGGCTGTTCCGTTCAACTATGTGTTGTCAGATTATTTACAACTAACTTTGATGTTATTTGCTCATTAATAATTATCACATGTAATTTGGCTTAAAAAGCGATACGAACTTTAGCCCGTTCAAATTATAAATATAGAAACAAATAAGGTTCGAAAAATAATAATTAAAATTAACTAAAATATTCTCCCGTTTGGCAGATTTCATTATCGCGTCAAAGGAGTTGTTCACGAAAGACTTGTCAGTTTGTGTGAAAAACTTCATTTGCCTTACCTTGAGCTTAGTAGTGACAGACTTTGACTGAATATTGTTGGGTGCAATTTTGACACCATCAATATTTAATGTCACTTGTCGTATATTCCGACTAAAGTATTATCCACAACACTGGAAGCTTGCCAATGTCAAAATGATTCCAAAGCCGGGCAGAGTCATATAAGCCAATAAGTTTGCTATCAGCTATGTCAAAACTCTTCGAAAAGCTGCTCATAACAAAATTGGCCCCTATTCTAACAGATAACATGTGCTTACTGGACCATCAATTTGGTTTTAGAAGTCAGCATAGCACCATTGAATTAACGCATAGATTGGTTCAATTTGTAAGAAACACATTTGAAGAAAAGAAGTATTGTTCTGCCCTGTTTATTGATGTTTCTCAGGTATTTGATAAAGTTTGTTATGATGGCCTAATTTTAAAATTGAAGACATATCTACCAAATAACATTCTAAAACTTTTAGAAAGTTATATTTTAGGACAGAAGTTATCTGTTATGGAAGGAAAATTGTTAAGTACGCCTGAAGCTATATCATCCGCTGTACCACAAGGGAGTATACTGGTGCCACTTTTGTATTTGATTTATACCTGTGATATGCCTGTGAGCAGTAATATCCACACTTCTACATTTGCCGATGATACAACCTGCCTTAGTATGCACGAAACCGCTCATGAGGCACCCCGATATCTTCAGGAACATATAACACAGCTTGAACAAAGGTTTAACTTATGGAAAACTGCGTACAGATAACATTTACCTTACGAAAAGATACTTGTCCCCCCATTAGAATCAACAGTCAAGTTGTTACTCAACATTCACATGTAAAATATCTTGGTATACACCTTGAGCATCGGCTTACATGGAAACACCATATTGACTCTAAGCTAACACAAATAAAGCTTAAATTAACTCAGATATATTGGGAGAGTGGTAGAAATTCAACACTAAGTATAGATTGTAAAATTTTAATATATAAGTCGCTTTTGAAGTCAGTATGGTGCTTCGGAATTCAGTAATGGGGCACTGCTTCGAGTCTTACCCTAATCCCCTTGCTCGTAGAATATTGAATTGTACTGCACACATCCGTTTAAAAAAGAGGACTACTTACTTACTTGACTACTTATTTTTAGTTAATTTTTTGAAGATACAATAAATAAATTTACAGTGTAAAGAAATCGTTAGAGGAATATCAACCGCAAGAATTTTAAACAATCAAGGCAGAATTAATAAGAAATCTATGGAATCAAGTCCCAACCTTGTATGATGAGTTATGGCAACAGACCCAAGATCCTTCGATATTAGGATAAGATCAAAATGACTACAATAATTTGGAAGACTTACTGCATTATACATTAATACAACTGACAGTAAATACCAATAAACAAAAGCAGAGCGTAGCGTATTCAACACAATTACGAGCAGAATTATCATCACACAGTTCACTACCACTTAAAAATTATTAGTCACTACTTCATGGGAGACTATTTGAAGTGAATCCAAATTTATGAAATATTTCAAGAAATGGTGCACAAGTAACCGCTTTCAAGCGTTCAGAAAATGTGATACCTCAAAACCATTTTGTCACGGGAGGCTGGCAAACTTGAAATTCATCTAGCCTTATCAGAAGAAAACTACACCAGAGTGTGGTCGCTACTTTTTGAACGGTACAACCAAAGAGCGCTGGTAGCTACATTGATGGAAAAAATTCTTAATCAACCAAAGGGATCATTATCAATTGCATAAATAAAGGCTCTTCATGATACCACAAAGGAAAGCTTTTTGGCTGTCATTAAACAATTAAACATCGATACATCGTCATGGGATATCACACTGATTCAATCATTGGTGGAAAAACTCGAACACACTATTTACATTCGATTCATGCAGTCACTAAAAAAAACCAAAGGAAGTGCCTACAATTAGTGAATTATTGTCGTTTCTAGAGAGGCAATTTGATCCAATGACATCAATTGGGCAGAAAGAAAAATCAACCAATCATCCAACTACAAACAAGGTTATAACAGCTGTAGCATAAGGAGAAAGTAACATCAACTGTAAGCTGTGCAACAGCAGTAACGATCGTATTCACCATTTTAAACAATTCATTGCAATCACAGAATATGATCGAAATTTAATAATAAAAACACAACACGCTATTACACTTTCCACCAAAATCACAACATACTGGAATCTCAAATTCACTCCTTCAAATGACAAAAACCACATGAGACTACGAGCAATCCAGTTCCAGTCTCTTCAGTATCGACAGCATCTATATCTAGGAACCTAACCTACGTCATCTTAGCTACTGCAAGAGTCATCATCAATGCCGCAAATGGTAATTCAAATTAACTTTGAGCCTTACTAGACTCAGGACCACAAGTCCTGAGTGAGTGAACGGCTTATCAAAAAATTATCCCTTTCAACTGCAGAAGCCTCATTATGTATTGATGGAGTTGGAAAAATCCAGAAAAGAGCACTGTTCAAAAACCCGTGAGTCCACTTAATAATTATTAATGATAATACGAAAGTTAGTGAATACTATTAATACTGTTTGTTTGCACTTAATTAGCTGACAAACAAAAATTGTTAATAAAAAGATATCATATTACACACTGAATTAACTGAAAATTTTGTCACTTTAATCTGATTCGTCAATTTAACGTAAATTTTGTTTTAAGCATATTTGTTGACTCAACAATTAATTCTTAATAATTGTAGTATAAATATTCCAATAAAAATTATGTTTGTATCAGTAGTAAAAAACTCGCTTTTATTTATTGATCACATTACGTTCAAGTTCCAAGTGCTTGAAAGTAAAAATCTCTAATCTTCAAGTTCCAAGTGCTTGAAGACAAAGGAAAACAAAGAAAATTAGAACAGTTCAAATTGATATGTTTGAATTGATTCATACTAATAAAACATTATTACTTTCATTCTAAACATTTTGGTGATCCTAGGTTTCAAACTTTAAGAAGTTTTGAAAAACACGCACCAGCGCAACATAATTCATCAAGATAACATATTGGGTAACATTTGGGTGATCCCGACAACCATTGAATTCTTTCCTTCACCCAACGTTTGGATTAACCATCACCGATGAAATACAACCCTGTCCATTCTACGACATCAAATTGGCAACTATCAACAAACTTTTGGACCAGATCTTGGTCTTATACGACGATATATGTGAAAACTTTGACGATCCATTGATTTCTGGTTTTGACATTGACAAATTTTATGAATTAAACGACAAGGTTCAAGAGCAGTTGGTCAATCTTTCCATAATGGCTTCAAAGCATCAAACAAGTACTGCAACCCCACAAACTACATCATCAAACTCTTGTGTCGAAAGCTCTCTACCATTGCCAAAGGTTACAATCCCACATTTCAATGGAGATTATCTTAAATGGCGACAATTTCATGATTTGTTTTCCGAAATGGTAGACAAACAAGCTATCCCTGCAATACAAAAAATGTGGTATTTGAAATCGAATGTTTCCGGAGAAGCCGAACATTTAATTCGAAAGTTTACACTAACAGAAGAAAATTATACACCGCGTGGAAAACATTGCAAGACAGATACAATAACAAAGGAGTTCTTGTTGCTACCCTCGTAGAAAGAATAATCAGCCAACCTGCTGTGTCATCATCTATATCATCAATTAAGGTCCTGCATGATACCACTAAGGAATCCTTATTAGTTCTCAATAATTTAGGGATTGCAACGGCAGATTGGGACGCAATTCTCATACAACTATTAATAAAAAAACTTGACAAAAATACACACGTCAGATATATGCAATCATTAAGCAACCCTAAAGAAGTACCAATAATTTCAGAATTTCTCGCATTTCTGGAACTACAGTTTCAATCAATGGAAGCAATTGCTCAAAAAGAAAAAACAACTCATTACAAAGTTGTTTCATCTATTGCAGCTTTGAACGTAAGTGCAGCGTCCAACTTAAAAAATAGTGGTACCTGCAAATTGTGCAACAACGGAAACCATAAGCTCTACTTTTGTAGTAAATTTAAACAATTATCAGAATCACAACGGTTGGGATGGGTACAACAAAAAAAATTATGCGTAAATTGCTTCAAAGCCGACCACAATGCAAAGGAATGTAATTCAAGTAGCTGCAAATTGTGTTCACAAAAGCATAACACGTTGGTACATTTACCGAAGCGGAAAAACTCAGAAAAGAGAAATAGTTCGGAGACAGACAATAATGCAACAGAATCCTTCAAAAATGAAGCAGCGGTTGCAACGACAGCAACAAAAACAGTCATGGGCCGCCAGGGCGTTGTGTTATTATCCACAGCAAGGGTTTTAATTGTGGCTCCAAATGGAATCGCTAATGAATTTCGGGCTGTATTAGACTCAGGTTCACAGGTGAATATTGTGTCTGAACGTTTGATAAAAAAATTGGGAATTTCACCAACAGAAGCATCGCTATGTATTGACGGTTTTGGCAAAGTACAAAAGCGATCATCACAACGAATTAATGTCATCATGGAGTCCCGCGACCACAGTTTCGTGACTAATTTGGAAGCCTATATTCTTCCAGACATAATTCCAGCACAGCCCAGTCAACATATTAATGTTTCATCCTGGAACATTCCAAAACATATTCATTTAGCAGATCCCCATTTTTACAAACCAGAAAAAATCGACATACTACTCGGAGCGCAGTTCTCCTTCAGTTTGACTCAATCAGGTACAATTAAGTTGTATAATGATCTTCCAATTCTTCAAAATACATCACTTGGATGGATTGTTGGTGGACTTGTGGAACAAAAGTCGATTGCCAGCAAGCCATATACAATAACATGTGCAATATTTTACAAGGCTACATCATTGGAAGAAACTATAGAGCAACTTTGGAAACTGGACGAAATTCAAGACAACAAAAAACCATTGTCACCCTCAGACAAACAATGTGAACTACATTTTGGTCAGCATGTACGCACCAACCCAGAAGGTCGTTTTGTAGTTAGAATACCGTTCAGAGAAAGTCCAGAGGCTCTAGGAGATTCACACGCGATGACATACAACAGGTTTTTGGGGCTAGAACGGAAACTTCAAAAAAATGAGCCCATTTGTACACAGTATGTGCAGTTCATGCAACAATATAAACATTTAGGCCATATGCAGGTTCTCGTTGTACCTTCATAATGAACTAACGTCATAGCGGAGTTTTTTTTTTACATACATACTTAACAAAAAAATCATATAAAAGAAAATATTCGTAATACATATTATTAACTTTGATAAATAAGCTTAAATTGCTTTGTTAATATTTTTTTGCATAGTCATAAATAACAAAAACAAAAAAAAAACCGTAATAAAAAAAACAAACAAACAAACAAACAAAAGTGCCCTTGAGGAATACTCTATATGAGTACCTCAAAAACAAATAAATGTGAAGTGAGTTATAACGGCAGAAATGCCTATTTTACTGTGAGTTCTGATGCTCATAACGATAACAATAAAAATAAAAAACTTGATGACAAACTCACTGTGAGTTCGGAAGCTCTTAATAAAAATAAAAAAATCTGATAATACACTTTTTCTAACAACAAATCCACTTTTTCGACAGCGATCAACTTCGCTTTGTCCAATGCCTACTAGTGATTCTTTAACATTACAGTTGCCTAGTACTTCGTCAGTTAAGCCATTGAAATCATTCGCTTCGGGCTGTTCATCACCTAACCAAGTTATCACTACAGATAACAGTAGCTCAAAACCAAAGGTACAAGTCGGAATGGACAGATATATAACCGTGGTAAAGCGTGGGCGAAGCCCGAATTCTTCCAAAATTTCATCTGTTCCAAAGATGTCTAGGGATAACAGCGCATCATCCATGAATCGCCAAAATCGTTTTTCATTATTGCAAGACGATAACAAGAAGACCGCTTCATCATCTCAGAAGTCTTTTAAGCCACCACCAATATATGTGAGGGAAAAAAATTCTAACGCACTTCTAAAAAAAACTACTGTCGACCATTGGTGAAAATACTTTTCACGTAATTGCAATTAAAAGAGGTAATATTGATGAAACTAAAATCCAAATATACGATGAAAACAATTTTCGAAAAATTATAAATGATTTTGAAAAAAATAAAACAAACTTTTACACATACCAACTTAAGAGCGCTAAAGGCCTACAGATAGTACTAAAGGGCATAGATTCATATGTTGAGCCCGAAGAAGTAAAATGTGCACTTCTAGACCAAGGATTTAAGGTAAAAAACGTTACTAATATAATTAACAGAGAAAAAGTCGCCCAACCCATATTTCGCATTGAACTGGAGCCGAATGACATACAATTGAAAAAAAATGAAACCCAACCAATTTATAGCGTAAAGTTTCTGTTACACCGAAAAATCACAGTTGAAGAGCCACGTAAGCGTTCAGGTCCTGTACAGTGCCATAATTGCCAAGAATATGGCCATACAAAAACTTACTGCAATTTACCTACAGTTTGTGTTATCTGCGGTGAATTGCATGGTACTGCTAGCTGCACTAAGCCAAAAGAACAAGCAGAAAAAAAATGTAGTAATTGTGGAGGTAATCACACCGCTAACTACAGAGGATGCCCTGTATATTCTTTTGTTAAACAGACTATGAGTCAAAAACCTAAGTTAGCTCCAGCCCAACCATTAAACGCGTACTCCGCCTCTTTTGCTCAAGTAAGTCAACCAGTTACTTCACGTGTATCGTATGCCGATGCTGCTAAGGCTAGTTCTAGTCCCTCACAAAATGTTTCACCGCAAAACAATTCAGCGAATGCAAGCTTTAACTTTAGTCGCCTTGAAGCTACTATTGAGAATCTGGTGCTAACTATAAACAACTTTACAACAAATATGACTAGCATGATGCAAGAAATGCTGCGAATGCAGAATACACTGCTTCAAGCATTAGTTAACAAACCATGAACATGTTAAAAATATGTTTCTGGAACGCAAACGGCATTCGCCAGCATAAAAATGAACTTAAGCACTTCCTCGTGGAAAAAAATATGGATATAATGTTGGTCTCTGAGACTCATTTGACTTCAAGGAGCTTATTTAAAATAAATGATTACACTCTATATGATTCAAAGGACCCGAGGGGGAGAGCATGCGGTGGGTCAGCAATTCTAATTAAGTCAAGACTCAAACACTACGTCCTTGATAACATTTGTGAAGAACATCTACAAGCAACAAATATTTGCGTCGAAAATTTTGTTACAAATTTCGTGATATCCATTTACTCCCCTCCCAGATTCGCAATTACTGAGGATCAATTCGAGGAATTCTACAAATCTCTTGGCCATTGTTTTGTAGCAGCTGGGGACTACAATGCAAAACATACGTTCTGGGGTTCGGGTCTTATTACACCTAGAGGTCGGGCATTGTTCAACACAATTTCAAAAATGGGCTTGGACGTCATTTCAAGTGGGGAGCCCACTTACTGGCCTACGGACATACAAAAAATTCCGGATGTTATAGATTTTGGAGTAATGAAAAATATCGGTAGGGAATTAATTCATGTTGAAGCTTCTGTAGATCTCTCCTCCGATCACTCTCCCACGATTGTTATAATTTGTAGCCCACTAAGAAGTGACTTCCCTGTCCCATACGTAAAGATGATGATGATGACCGTGTTAATTGGCTGGGGTTCAAAAAATACCTCAGTAGCCATTGTACGGAAAATATTAACCTAAGAACACCAGGTGATATTGAATCTAACATTGAAAATCTTAGCGAAAATATTAAACAGGCTGCTGAACATGCCACTACTTCCCATCCGCAAACTGGGTTTAATAGAATTTATTCTACAGACATTGAACGTCTTTTACGTGAAAAAAGGACAGCTAGAAGGGAATGGCAACAGCACAGATCACCCCAAAATAAAATTAGATTTAAAGAGTGCACTAGACGACTCCAAGAGCTGCTGGCATATGAAAAAACTGTATGTTATCTGGAAAATCTTGATGCCACACCTGCATCTAATTACTCCTTGTGGCGAGCTGCTAGAAAGCTTAAAACACCCGTTGAATATAGACCACCTCTGCGCACTTCTACCGGAGGTTGGGCCAGAAGCGATACTGAAAAAGGTAACATATTTGTTGAGCATTTAAAATCCGTATTTAGCCCAAACACATGTACTGGTCTTGTTGATTTACCAAGTGTAGTTGCGCTACCCCCTCGACCTATAAAATTTAAGACGCGTTATGTTCAGAAACTAATTGCTGAACTCAACCCGAAGAAAGCTCCAGGTATTGATGGAATAAGTAACAATATGCTGATAAACTTGCCCCATATTGCAATTAGAATCCTGTTATTTATTTTTAACGCCATATTACGACCGGAGTATTATCCACAAAGCTGGAAGCTTGCGAAGGTCAAAATGATTCCAAAGCCGGGCAAAGACCTTACCAAGGCTGAGTCATACAGGCCAATAAGTCTGCTATCAACAATGTCAAAACTCTTCGAAAAGCTGCTCATGACAAAATTGTCCCCAATTTTAACTGATAGTGGGTGCATCCCAGACCATCAATTTGGTTTTAGAAGTCAGCATAGCACCATTGAACAAACTCATAGATTGGTGCAATTTATAAGAAGAACTTTTGAAGAAAAAATGTATTGTTCTGCCCTGTTTATTGACGTTTCTCAGGCCTTTGATAAAGTGTGGCATGAAGGCCTTATTTTAAAATTAAAATCATATTTACCAATAAATTTTTTGAATTTATTAGAAAGCTACGTAACTACCCGAAAGTTTACGATTGTGGAAGGAGAATTCATGAGTATGCCCCAATCTATATCATCCGGTGTGCCACAGGGGAGCATACTGGGGCCAGTTTTGTATTTGATTTATACTTGTGATATGCCTGTGAGCAGCAATATCCATACATCTACGTTTGCCGATGATACAGCCTGCCTTAGTATGCACAAAAACCCGCACGAGGCTTCCCGATATTTTCAAGAACATATTACACAGTTGGAAATCTGGTTGAACTTATGGAGAATTAAAGTCAATGAACAAAAGTGTGTCCATACAACGTTTACCCTAAGAAGAGATACTTGTTCCCCCATTCGAATCAACAATCAAAATATTTCTCAACATTCCCAAGTGAAATACCTTGGTATACACCTTGATCGAAGACTTACATGGAAACATCATATTGACTTTAAGCTAACTCAGATGAAACTTAAGTTATCTCAAATTCATTGGTTGATTGGCAGAAATTCAACACTTAGTCTGGACTGCAAACTTTTAATATACAAGTCGCTTTTGAAGCCAATATGGTGTTACGGTATCCAGTTATGCGGCACTGCTTCAGCTTGCAATGTAGAGAGAATTCAACGAAGACAAAACAAAATTTTAAGATTAATAACATCTGCTCCATGGTATATTAAGAATTCAAATTTGCATCGTGATTTAAAAATGCCACTAGTGACTGAAGAAATTGCAAGATACGCAGGCAAATACTTAACAAAACTCGAGTCACATCCTAACCCGCTTGCTCGTAATATTTTGAATTTTAATGGTCACATCCGCCTAAAAAAGAGGGACACAAGGGCTCTTATACTCAACACTCTAGATGGGAATGCTTGAAAATACATTTAATTTTCCTTTTTGATTATCACTACTTTGTATTATTTAAATTATCACTAAGTTTTGGCCGACACTGATCGGGCTAAATAATTATATTTTGGCTTTAAGAGTTGATCACTTATTGTTAGTTCATTTTTGAAGATACAATAAATAAATATATGTATTAAAAATAAGAAAGAAAAAAAATATGCAGGAAGTCGATATCGATTCCTTGTGTGCGCCCAAATACTTTATACCCCATCACAGTGTATTGAAACCAGATAGTTCTACAACTAAGCTTAGAGTGGTTTTTGATGCATCGGCAAAAACCACTTCGGGCTATTCATTGAATGATTTGATGTACACTGGGCCAACTGTTCAGAGCGAATTATTTTCAATCTTACTGCGTTCTCGAAGTCCAAAATATGTTTTCACTACCGATATCGAGAAAATGTATCGGCAAATTCTAATTCATCCTGATGACCAACAATACCAAATAATTATGTGGAGGGAAAACCCTGCGACACCCATAAATTATTACAAGCTCAACACTGTAACATATGGAACACGGGCAGCACCGTACCTGGCAACAAAATGCTTACAGAGGATTGCCGATGAAAATATGGTGGACTTTCCAGAAGGTTCCCAAATGTTGAAACATAATTTTTATGTCGATGACGGCCTGGGTGGTTCGGATAATTTAAATATTGCGATTGAGACACAAAGGCAATTGATTACACTTTTGAGAGCCCATGGCTTCATTTTAAAAAAATGGTGTGCAAATCATCCTCAGCTACTTAAAAATATTCCAGTAGGAGATCAAGAGGTGGACTTGGACTTTAACAATAACAAAAAATCTCCGTACTGCATGGAATACCTTCAGGGAAGACTTAAAAGAGTTAAATAATATGGAAATTCCACGACATATCTTCAAGGGTGAATTGCCAACAGGTCATCAATTACATATATTCGCATATGCATCCGAGAGAGCATTTGGTGCTGTCGCATACGTGCGTGCGAAGCTAAAAGATGGACGAATCATAGTACAATTGCTCTGCGCAAAAAGTCGGGTTGCTCCATTGAAACAACAAACGTTGCCACGGCTTGAACTATGCGCTGCAGTTATGGCTGCACAACTTGCTGATAGAATTAAAGCAGATCTGCAGACTAAGAACCTACCAATATTCCTATGGACTGATTACGAAATTGTGCTGTCCTGGATAAATACACAGTCGACTTTGTATCAAATGTTTGTGGCCAACCGAGTAGCCACAATTCAGTCATTAACAGTGGCAAATCAATGGCGTCACGTGTCTTCAAAAGATAATCCAGCTGACATATTATCCAGGGGCTTGCCAGCACCAAAACTTCGCTCATCCATGTTGTGGTTCTACGGACCACTGCTTCTACATGGAAAAGAAGAAATTTGGCCATCTAATTTCTCTCATCGGTTACAAATCAGCAGCGACATCGAAATGAAGAAAACACGTTCGGTTGCACTTAATACAGTTGCCTCTGACGATTACATATATAAAATTCAACACAAAAATTCCTTCGGAAGATTACAGAGGATAATAGGTTATGGTCTCAGACTCATCCAACATGCAAGAATGAAAAACGAAGAGCGAGCAACACATAAAGCACTTACTCCAAGCGAACTGCATAATTCCTTGTGTGTGATTGTAAAGGCCATTCAGAAATCTGATTTTTTACCGGAAATTGAACAACTTAAGAAAAGTAAGGAGATTGAAAGGAAAAGTTCAATTATTAGTTTGATGCCATTTCTTGACCAGCAAGGTGTTCTGAGAGTTGGAGGACGATTGGAGGCCTCCACGTTGCCGTACGACGTGAAACATCCAATGCTGATTCCATATAATGATCATCTTATAAAGCTTCTATTTAAGATGGTCCATGAAGAAAATAATCATTGCGGACCGCAAGCATTATTGAATATAATAAGACAAAGATTTTGGCCAATAAAAGGCAAAATAATGGCAAGATCCACAGTTCAAAAATGTTTAAGATGTGCTAAGGCACATCCGCAACTGTGCCAACAACTCATGGGCAATTTACCTCATACTCGGATAACTCCGGCACGTCCATTCGTTAATGCCGGAGTCGACTATTGTGAACCATTCTGGATTCATTACAGGGTCCGCGGCAAAAAACAGACAAAGGCATATATAGCGGTATTTTGTTGTTTTGCAACGAATGCTATCCATCTTGAACTGGTCTCCGATTTAACAACCGAAGCTTTTATTGGTGCATTAAAGCGCTTTATAGGTCGTCGCGATCGGTTTCAAAATATCTATTCAGATAACGCTACTAATTTCGTAGGAGCTAAGAATCAGTTATCAGAACTAGCTGACGCCATTTACTCTGATAAAGGACGAGAATTGGTTGTCTCCACTGCCAGCGCAACAGGAATACAATTCCATTTTATTCCACCAAGAGCACCGCACTTTGGAGGACTCTGGGAAGCTGCTGTAAAATCAGCAAAGTATTTGCTACTCCGTAGAATTGGAAACAATCATAATAGAAATTGAAGCAATACTGAATTCACGCCCACTCACCCCTATGTCAAATGATCCAAACAGTTTTGAAGCACTGACTCCTGGCCACTTTCTCATAGGCGAACCCCTTGTTTCACAAATAGATAGTAGGGCTATTCCAATCAATAATTCGAGACTTCAGCATTGGAAACTTGTAGCACACCTCAAACAAGAATTTTGGAAAAGATGGTCATAAGTGGAACAAGCAATCCCCTAACCTTAAAATTGGGGACATGGTAATTATAAAAGAGGACAACCTGCCAGTCATGAAATGGCCATTGGCGAGAGTAATAAACACTCATCCTGGTGATGGTATGGTCAGGGTCGTAGAAGTAAAAACAGCTAATGGGCAGTTCAAACGTCCAATACATCCAATCGCGTTACTACCTATTTACCAAGAATCTAAAGCAATAATTGATGACAATAGTAAGGCAACAAGTGATTTCACATCTACGTCAAGTGAAGAACCTGAGGCTAAAAGGCAGAAAAAGGTCAAAATACCAACAAATTATCTAACCATGGCATTAATCACGTTATTATTGCTGGTACTACTTGCTCTTGGAACTCCAGTCGAGAAAAAGAAGTTTGGATCAAAGGTAGGAATCCATTTTGAGCAAATTGGAACTACAGCTATTTCAACTACGGAATGGAATCTATTTGCATACTATGATATAGGTCCTTATTGGTCAGAAACATCAATTCTTGTCAATGGTACACGGTCATTACAAACGTTGTGTAAAATTTTAGAAACAAATTCATCTTGTCTCAGTATCTTTGACCACTTTCAACACATGGAAAGTGAGTTACAACTAGATAACCGACTATTACGAGTTAAAAGAGGGGCGCTGGATATCATTGGTAACGTTGCCCATTCATTATTTGGCGTCCTGGACTCTGAATACGCAGAACAGATGTCAGAAACAATAAAACAAGTCAACGACAATCAATCATATTTGCTAAAATTATTGAAGAATCAAACATCAATTGCTGATTTTACAATTAATATCATCCGGCAGAATCAAATAATAGCTAAGTCAAGATTTGAACGATTGGAGAAAGAAATTAAAATCTATTCAGATGATATAAATAACATCAACAATGCATTAATACAAGTACAACTAAATCAACTATTTCATTCAGCAGTTCTGGAATTAACTCTAATCGCAAACAATATAAGAAAGATACAATCATCAATCCTTGACACCCTAATGGATACTCATCATGGAAAAATCAGTCCATGGCTACTTACTCCAGAACAGTTACAAAGTGAAATTAATCAGATCATCCTCCATTCACCACCATCAGTGAAACTTCCAGTGACAGAAAAAACTGACTTGCTACAATTATTCAGACTCATGAAGGTTAAGGGAAGACTAACACACCACCACGCTGTTTTCAAAATAACCTTACCACTGGTTGAACATGAAATACTCAAGCTGTTTCATTTGATTCCTGTACCCAATATAATGAACAATACCGTGGTAGCCATTAAACCATGTACTGTTTTATTGGCTATATCTACTTTGCGGGAACAATACATTCCTTTTACAAATTCTAAGTTAAGTGCTTGCGACACAATTGAACAAGGCGTTTTCCTATGTTCCAACATTCAAATCCGTTACAACTATGGTTCAGATGTCTGTAGATGTGAAATAAACTTATTCCACAATAAAACAAAACCAAATTGTGTGCTGGAGAAAACTGATATCAGATGGGTACCCCTCAGCAAAGGCAATCAATGGATATATGTAGCGTCACCATTTTCAAGGGCCACATCTGTTTGCAACAGTGAAACCATTCCTATATATCACTAAAGGGCTCCGGTTTGCTGACGCTTGATCCAGAATGTATACTCAAGCAAGATTTTGTCAACATGAATGGACTGAGAGCTATATCAAGCACAGTAAGGTCATCATACACAAGTCTTGGCAAAATTTCAGACTTATCACTACCAAAAAACACTACAGTCTTCATAAATAATAACGAATCAACCTCAACAAATTTAGAGTGTATATGCCAAGAATATTAAGGACCTAACAACTCTACAAAGGTCGCTGGAACAACATAAAATTGCTGAGTTACCTAATAATTTGAAAACCCACCAGACTCACAGTTATATAATTGGATACCTAGCACTCGTAGTAAGCATCATAGCACTAATCATTTTGCTGTCAACATGCAAATCAAGAAAAAATTTAAAAAACCCACATCGAACTACATCAATCGAATCCACTGAAAAGGACATTGAGCTCCAACAATACGCCGAAGAACACAAGATGACCCCTATACCAATGCCACGCCAGCATTCCAAATTTACCATTGATGTTTTAGCAGCAGATGACGAGACTCAATAAATTAATTCACTAACTAACGTAGTTTTAATAACAACACTATGTTCCAATATATTTTAAAATTAATTTTTTTTTATCAAATTAACATGACCAATCAAATTAACTTGACCATGACGACTTCGAACTTTCTTCAATTTTGAACAGTCGTTCAACGCGGGAAAGAATGTTCAAAAACCCGTGAATCCACTTAATAATTATTAATGATAATACAAAAGTTAGTGAATACTATCAATACTGTTTACTTGCACTCAATTAGCTGATATCATATTACACACTGAATTAACTGAGAATATTGTCACTTTAATCTGATTGGTCAATTTAACGTAAATTTTGTTTTAAGCATATTTGTTGACTCAACAATTAATTGTTAATAATTGCAGTATAAATATTCCAATAAAAATTATGTTTGTATCAGTAGTAAAAAACTCAAATTCAAAGTTCAAATTGATATGTTTGAATTGATTCATACTAATAAAACATTATTACTTTCATTCTAAACATTTAGGTGACCCCTATGTTTCAAACTTTAAGAAGTTTTGAAAAACACGCACCAGCGCAACAAAGGCAGAGGATATCATCCGGTCCAACATAATTCATCAAGATAACATATTTGGTAACATTTGGATGATCCCGACAACCATTGAATTCTTTCCTTCACCAAACGTTTGGGGCAGTCTCTGATCATACACAATGGCAACGGCAAATATTTTGGATTCACTGTTGAAAACAGGCGAAGCAATTAAAACGATAGTGCGTAACTTCAAAAAGGATTCTGCGGACAGAAAAACAACCGCAGAGTACTTTGAGGAGCGTAAAAGACGAACTTCGGAGTCCGGGGATATATTTGAAGCCAAGGATACAGAATTGCGTATGCGTGACGATGTTGAAACGCTTAAAACAACGCATGAATATTTTACGTCAGATTATTATGCCAAAATTAGTGAGCTAACAAACTCATACATAAATTTATTCACAACAGAGGCCAATCGTATAATGGCATTAAACCAACAAACGCTACCAGCAACTAAAAGCACTGTTGTTTCAGTGGCTCGTCAAGAGTCCAATGAAAACCAGGGCCTGATTCGCAAGGCACAAGCTAGAATGACAGCCTTAAGAAGGTTTTTAAATAAATTAACCATTACCGATGAAATACAACCACGTCCATTCTACGACATCAAATTGGCAACTATCAACAAACTTTGGGACCAGATCTTGGTCTTATACGACGATATATGTGAGAACTTTGACGATCCATTGATTTCTGGTTTTGGCATTGACAAATTTTATGAATTAAACGACAAGGTTCAAGAGCAGTTGGTCAATCTTTCCATAATGGCTTCAAAGCATCAAACAAGTACTGCAACCCCACAAACTACATCATCAAAAAAGTCGCCAAAATGAAAAAAGAAGCACCAAATTGAAAAAACGCCAAAAACTTTCGCTTCGGAATTCAGTTATGGGGCACTGCTTCGAGTTTTACCCTAATCCCCTTACTCGTAGAATCTTGAATTGTACTGCACACATCCGTTTAAAAAAGATGAGCAGTACGGCTCTAATACGAAACAGTCCAGATGAAACTTCTTGAACATAGTTTTGTGCTTAATATGACATTAATGAACTATTAATTCCTCTCACAATTTTATTCTTAACATTTGACTACTTATTTTTAGTTCATTTTTTGAAGATATGTACAATAAATAAATTTACAGTGTAAAAAAAAATCATTAGAGAAATATCAACCGCAAGAATTTTAAACAATCAAGGCAGAATCAATAAGAAATCTATGGAATCAAGTCCAAACCTTGTATGATGAGTTATGGCAACAGACCGAAGATCCTTCGATATTAGGATAAGATCAAAATGAATACAATAATTTGGAAGACTTAGTGCATTATACATTAATACAACTGACAGTAAATACAAATAAACAAAAGCAGAGCGTAGCGTATTCAACACAATTACGAGCAGAATTATCATCACACAGTTCACTACCACTTCAAAAATTATTAGTTCCTACTTCATGGGAGACTATTTGAAGTGAATCCAAATTTATGAAATATTTCAAGAAATGGTGCACAAGTAACCGCTTTCAAGCGCTCAGAAAATGTAATACCTCAAAACCATTTTGTCACGGGAGGCTGGCAAACTTGAAATTCATCTAGTCTTATCAGAAGAAAACTACACCAGAGTGTGGTCGCTACTTTTTGAACGGTACAACAACAAAAGAGCGCTGGTAGCTACATTGATTGAAAAAATTCTGAATCAACCGAAGGGATCATTATCGACTGCATAAATAAAGTCTCTTCATGATACCACAAAGGAATGCTTGTTGGCTAGCATTAAACATCGACACATTGTCATGGGATATCATACTGATTCAATCATTGGTGGAAAAACTCGAACACACTATTTACATTCGATTCAAGCAGTCACTAAAAAAACCAAAGGAAGTGCCTACAATTAGTGAATTATTGTCGTTTCTAGAGAGGCAATTTGATCCAATGAAATCAATTGGGCAGAAAGAAAAATCAACCAATCATCCAACTACAAACAAGGTTATAACAGCTGTAGCATAAGGAGAAAGTAACATCAACTGTAAGCTGTGCAACAGCAGTAACGATCGTATTCACCATTTTAAACAATTCATTGCAATCACAGAATATGATCGAAATTCAATAATAAAAACACAACACGCTATTACACTTTCCACCAAAATCACAACATACTGGAATCTCAAATTCACTCCTTCAAATGACAAAAACCACATGAGACTACGAGCAACCCATTTGCAGTCTCTTCAGTATCGACAGCATCTATATCTAGGAACCTGACCTACGTCATCTTAGCTACTGCAAGAGTCATCATCAATGCGGCAAATGGTAATTCAAATTAACTTAGAGCCTTACTAGACTCAGGACCACAAGTCAACATTGTGAGTGAACGGCTTATCAAAAAATTATCCCTTTCAACTGCAGAAGCCGCATTATGTATTGATGGAGTTGGAAAAATCCAGAAAAGAGCACATCATCGCATTAATGTGCAAATATTATCCAGAAATCATAACGTCTCAACAGACTAGGAAGCTTTTGTGTTACCCAGCATCATTCCGGAGCAACCGAGTCAAACTATCGATGTTTAAAATCGGAAAATTCCAAAGGACATTCATCTGGCGGACCCCATGTTTAACATGCCAGAGAAAATTGATATTCTTCTTGGCGTCAAGTTTTACTTCAGCCTGATATAGCCTGGAACCATAAAATTAAGCGACAGTCTTCCAATCACTTAGGTGAGCTGTAGATGGATCAATCAAACAGCACACTACATCTTTCTCATCCTCGCCATTGACGTGTGCAGTATTGGGTAAAGAAAATTCATTAGATGAATCAATAGAACAACTATGGAAACTCGATGGAGTATAAATACAAGCAAAAACATTGTCTCCGGCAGAAAATCTGTGTGAAAGTCATTTCAATCAACATGTAAAAATAGTTCTAATGGAAGCTTTGTCGCCAGCCTACCATTTAAAGAAAATCCAACAATACTAGGCAACTCATACCACGCGTACAATAGAGTTATTAGTTCGAAAAATCGACTCCAAAAGAACGAAAATATGAGACGTGAATACATAAATTTTATAAGAGAATATGAGCAACTGGGCCACATGGTAAAGGTTAATATAATATACATAATCCAAAATATTATATTCCTCATCATTGCGTGCTAAAGCCTTAGAGTATAAGAACAGAACTTCTCTTCTTCTTCTTCTTTATCAACAAATAATGAAAAATCTACCACAGGCAGAATCAGACCTGCTTGACCATTTATTAATTCGGGTGTGGACTATTGTGGTCCATTCTGAAAAGACTACAAAGTGAGCGGCAAACAGCCAACGAAAGCTTATAAAGCGGTATTTTGCTGCTTTGCCAAAAAGGCATTTCACTTAAAGCTGGTGTCTGACCTATAGACAGAATCATTCATTGGTGCCCTTAAAAGATTTATAGCTCGTCGTGGTCATTGTCGAAATATCTATTGTGACAACTCAACAAATTTTGTAGGAGCAAGGAACACTTTATCGGAAATATCTGAAGGAATGCATGTTGATAAGGCAAAAGGGGCAGATGTGCAATAGCTTTTCGTGAGCACCTGCCTTGACGGCCTAATCTCACGGGTGCCAAAGCACCGGGTGCTAGGTTAGACGCCAGACCGTCGCCCCCATGCACCCTTTTTAGAATGAACCTATGCCCACTCCTCAAAGGCACACAGGTTGCAATCTTTGTATATAGTTATCCCTGTACTATATTCAAGTACCTTGCTTAGGTACTTTGAACTATCTAAACTCTGCTACTATGTACGTGCCCATATCTGCTTCTGTTGAATGGCAACAGCACCTAGAATAGTGTCTGGCTGACCGCGTCACGCCAATCACTAGCATTGATTTAACACTGGGAAGCCAAGACTATTCTCCCATCGATTTTGGTAGCAACCACAGCCACCACGTTAATTCTCCAGCTTCCACGCTAAGGTGTTGCGGATACACCAATAGCGAAGTCCCCAAGAGAATTCCTCAACCATTGCCGGCACAGCCCAACCACTCATCCGAAATGAACGCATGCCTGTGTCCCCATATATCCAGTGCCTACTCCACACATACCAAAATCATCCCTTAAACCCCGTGGGGTAGGACGAACTCGGCATTTTAGCAAGGAACACTGACGACCGCTACATGTAATCAAAACTTCAAAGCAGCTCGGATGTCGGGCCACCGGCACCTGTGGAACCAGAAGTAGCCTCTGGTGAGACCTCGAAGTTCCACCACAAGCGCTTCACCTCTATCGTCTCTTGAACTCAGGGCAGCTCTAGATGACGCTGCTGAAATTAACAGGATCTGTCTTCCTTTTATAAATATGTGCACATCCTTTGCTCTGTTATTTCAGAGATCGGGTAGTAACACATAAGTTCTATGGGTAATGTACCAAAGGTACGTCAATGGAAAAAGCCACATCACCCCAGCTGGGGCCCCGGGCTTGCCACACCCGTAGTCAAAAATAGACTCCCCTGGGGGGGGGAGGGACAAAAGAGGCAATAGTATCCGTTCGAGCTCTAAAGAGATAAACTTTAATTTTATCCCACCACAAGCTTCTCGCTTTGGAGGCTTATGGGAGGCCGCCGTGAAGAGAGCAAAGCACCTTCTGGTAAACAGTGCGCCAACCGAATATTTAACCCACGAAGAGTTGGATACGATAATTATAGAAATAGAAGCAATATTGAACTCACGCCCGCTAATATCGCTCTCAAATGATCTGAACCATCTCTATACCTTAACTCCTGGTAATTTTCTGATTAGCAAAGCACTAACTGCTTAAGTAGATAGCAGGTCTGAAAATCTCAAGACTTCAGGCGTACCCCACTAAAAGTTAGTTTCAGAATTAAAACACAATGAAACAGTCACGAGGAAGGATTGCCACTATTTATCCTAGAGACGACGGTGAGTGGCGGGGAGTGGCCGAAGTAAAAACAGTAACAGGAGTCTTTAAAGACCTATTCACAGATTGGCTCCACTGTGTCAAGAAGAGGAAAAGGAAACTTCAACAGAGAGTGAAACAATGTTAAAACAATATTTGTCAAAGAACCAGGAAAATGATAACATTGTACTCATATCCTTTCGTCCCCTTTATATGCCCTATGCAACAACTTAGTAGTGCAGCAGTTCCAGGATTGTCCAGGGTTGTATTTTGACGCAATAGGTAACGCGAAGTTGAATACGGCAGGGTGGAAATTAATGGTGTAAAAGACATTTAATACTACACATTTTCACAAAGAAAATGAATAAAATGACAACATAGCTTACAATCATACATACATTCATATACAACTATATTTTGCTGTTGTTCACAAACATGCAATCGTACAAAATTATAAGTTTTATTTTAGAAACATTTAATTGCTTACACATCATAAGGTTCATTAACCATTTGCTTATTAATTAGTGTTTTTTGTGCTTATTAATTAATTGTTTTAAATACACGCCGATTTACCTCATTTGTAAGTTAGGTAATTTTATTGTATTGATTCAAACAATATTAATATTGCATATGTTATTATCCATAACCTTTTCACTTTTATTAATTCTTAATTTTATATAAAGAATATAGAAAGTAAAAATAAAAATATTTTAAGTCGTTTTCAATAAGCATAATAAGAGTGTTTTATTACTGAACGACTTTTTTCAAGTTACAAGTGCTTGTAAGGAAAAACTGTTTGGGAATTTAGTGCTAGTTCAAATTTATGTGTTTGATCTAATCAACACCAGCCCATTCACAAACAGTTTTCAATTTACATACAACTAAATGGAAAAATAAACTTTTATTTTCATTTCAAGAGTGAAGTAAACAATATATTTGTATAAACTTTTTACACTATAAAAAATAACTTTAATTAATTCTGCATCCATAGCTCAAAAGTTATATATTTTGAGTTACGACGTTCTTTGAGTATGTGAGCGAGATATTTCATTATTAAGATAACAATATCAAACTTTCAATTTAAGTTGAGGCTGCAACATTTAACTTTCGAGAGATGTTACTTTAATTATGTATTCTAATCAGAGACGGAAATTAACTTTTGTTTTTTTCTTTCTCGTTTTATCGTCATAGTGATAGGAGGTCTAAGCGGTGTTTTCCTTATTTTGTATATACATACTAAAAATAAATTCAGTGAAGGGCGACTTTGACCGGCGCACGAAGGGTTCCGTACGGACATGAGATATGTAATTCAATACGAAATTTAGCCAATATAAACTATAGTTTTGGCATTTTTACGTTTTTGGGTTTTTTTCGGTTTTAAGCGTTTATTTTTAGTTTTCAGGTTTTTTGAATTTATTCATGCTTTCTGAATTTTGGCACTTTTTTCCTCGTTTTGGCGATTTTTTTTGGTTTTTGGATTTTTTTAATTTTGGCGATATTTATTATCTTAGAGTTTTTTTATTTTGCCAATTTTTTTATTTTGGCGATTTTTTAATTCTGGAGTTTTTTTCGTATAGGTGATTTTGGTGATTTTTTTAGTTTTGGCAAATTTTTTCCCGTTTTGAAGATTTTTTTTCGGTTTTTGGGGTTTTTTTTAATTTTGGCGATTTTTTTTCGTTTTGGCGATTTTTTTTAATTTTCATGATTTTTTTTTTCACATAAGCAATTATTTTGGTTTTGGCGCATTTTTCGCGTTTTGGCGACTCCTTTCGGTTTTTGACGTTTTTTTCATATTGGCGATTTTTTTCATTTGCGCGATTTTTTTGAATTTGGCGATTTATTTTAGTGCTAGAATTTTTTTTTAATTTTGTCGCTTTTTTTCGATTTGGCAATTTTTTTAAATTTTTGGCTTTTTTTCTGGTTTTGGCGATTTTTTTCGGTTTGGCGATTTAATAATTTTCGGATTTTTTAGTTTTACCGTCTTTGAAAATGTCCAGAGTTTACCTCTTACGGTTTCCAAGATATAGCAAGTTGTCAAAATTACATAGTCAAAATTGCATTAACTGATAGACCACCCTTTAATTTAAATTTTTTAATATTTTAATGTTAATTGTTGTAGTGTATATAAAAATACACTAATTTTACAAATTTCAAGTGTCAATATACATATGTACATACAATTGTATGTATATTACAAGGGATTTTAACATTTTTCGTCGCTCGTTTTAGAAAACCCCTTTAATTTTTAATTGTCATGTATTTGTTGTTGTAGCGGCCAAGGTTCTATATACTCTGTCCAAATTTCAGGTCCGTAGCTCTTAGGGTTCCTTAGAAAATACCGTTTGACGGACAGACGAACAGTGTAGCGAAAACAATAGTGTTCCTTTTTTCACCGTTGGTTTACGCAACCCTAAAAAGAGCCCTATTGTTTTCGATCCACTGTCCTTCTGTCCGTTACACGCTATTTTCTATTTTGACTGTGTAATTTTAACAACTTGCTGTATCTTCGAAACCGTAAAAGGTAAACTCTTGAAATTTTTAAAAACGGTAAAATAAAAAAATTCGAAAAATATAAAATTGTTAAACAAAAAACAAATAATCGCCACAAATTGAAAAAAGTCGCCAAAGTTAAAAAAAAATATCTAACACTAAAATATATCGCCAAATTCGAAAAAATCACCTAAATGAAAAAATCGCTAGAATGAAGAAAACGCCAAAAACCGAAGAAAATCGCTAAAACGCGAAAAAGGCGGTAAAACCAAAATATTCGTTTATATGAAAAAAAAATCGCCCAAATGAAAAAAGTCGCCAAAATGAAAAAAGAATCACCAAATTGAAAAAACGCCAAAAACCTTCGCTTCTGAATTCAGTTATGGGGCACTGCTTCGAGTCTTACCCTAATCCCTCTTAGAATCTTGAATTGTACTGCACACATCCGTTTAAAAAAGCAGTACGGCTCTAATACGAAACAGTCCAGATGAAACTTCTTGAACATAGTTTTGTGCTTAATATGACATTAATGAACTATTAATTCCTCTCACAATTTTATTCTTAAGATTTGACTACTTATTTTTAGTTCATTTTTTGAAGATATGTACAATAAATAAATTTACAGTGTAAAAAAAATCATTAGAGGAATATCAACCGCAAGAATTTTAAACAATCAAGGCAGAATCAATAAGAAATCTATGGAATCAAGTCCAAACCTTGTATGATGAGTTATGGCAACAGACCGAAGATCCTTCGATATTAGGATTAGATCAAAATGAATATAATAATTTGGAAGACTTAGTGCATTATACATTAATACAACTAACAGTAAATACAAATAAACAAAAGCAGCTCGTAGCGTATTCAACACAATTACGAGCAGAATTATCATCACACAGTTCACTACCACTTCAAAAATTATTAGTCCCCACTTCATGGGAGACTATTTGAAGTGGATCCAAATTTATGAACTATTTCAAGAAATGGTGCACAAGTAACCGCTTTCAAGCGCTCAGAAAATGTGATACCTCAAAACCATTTTGTCACAGGAGGCTGGCAAACTTGAAATTCATCTAGCCTTATCAGAAGAAACCTACACCAGAGTGTGGTCGCTACTTTTTGAACGGTACAACAACAGAAGAGCGCTGGTAGCTACATTGATTGAACAAATTCTGAATCAACCAAAGGGATCATTATCGACTACATAAATAAAGGCTCTTCATGATACCACAAAGAAATGCTTGTTGGCTGGCATTAAACAATTTAAACATCGACACATTGTCATGGGATATCATACTGATTCAATCATTGGTGGAAAAAATCGAACACACTATTTACATTCGATTCATGCAGTCACTACAAAAACCAAAAGAAGTGCCTGCAATTAGTGAATTATTGTCGTTTCTAGAGAGGCAATTTAATTCAATGAAATCAATTGGGCAGAATGAAAAATCAACCAATCATCCAACTACAAACAAGGTTATAACAGCTGTAGCATAAGGAGAAAGTAACATCAACTGTAAGCTGTGCAACAGCAGTAACGATCGTATTCACCATTTTAAACAATTCATTGCAATCACAGAATATGATCGAAATTTAATAATAAAAACACAACACGCTATTACACTTTCCACCAAAATCACAACATACTGGAATCTCAAATTCACTCCTTCAAATGACAAAAACCACATGAGACTACGAGCAATCCAGTTCCAGTCTCTTCAGTATCGACAGCATCTATATCTAGGAACCTGACCTACGTCATCTTAGCTACTGCAAGAGTCATCATCAATGCCGCAAATGGTAATTCAAATTAACTTAGAGCCTTACTAGACTCAGGACCACAAGTACTGAGTGAGTGAACGGCTTATCAAAAAATTATCCCTTTCAACTGCAGAAGCCGCATTATGTATTGATGGAGTTGGAAAAATCCAGAAAAGAGCACATCATCGCATTAATGTGCAAATATTATCCAGAAATCATAACGTCTCAACAGACTAGGAAGCCTTCGTGTTACCCAGCATCATTCCGGAGCAACCGAGTCAAACTATCGATTGTTTAAAATCGGAAAATTCCAAAGGACATTCATCTGGCTTACCCCATGTTTAACATGCCAGAGAAAATTGATATTCTTCTTGGCGCCAAGTTATACTTCAGCCTGATATAGCCTGGAACCATAAAATTAAGCGACAGTCTTCCAATACTTCAAAATATGTCACTTGGGTGAGTTGTAGGTGGATCAATTAAACAGCACACTACATCTTTCTCATCCTCGCCATTGACGTGTGCAGTATTGGGTAAAGAAAATTCATTAGAAGAATCAATAGAACAACTATGGAAACTCGATGAAGTAGAAATACACGCAAAAACATTGTCTCCGGCAGAAAATCTGTATGAAAGTCATTTCAATCAACATGTTAAAATAATTGTAATGAGCGCTTCGTCGTCAGCCTATCATTTAAAGAAATTCCAACAGTACTAGGCCACTCATACAGGCGAAAAATAGATTTAGTAGTTCGAAAAATCGACTCCATAAGAACGAAAATATGAGACGTGAATATATAAATTTTATGAGAGAATATGAGCAACTGGGCCACATGGTAAAGGTTAATATAATATACATAATCCAAAATATTTTATTCCTCATCATTGCGTGCTAAAGCCTTAGATTATGGCAACAAAACTTATTGTAGTGTTCGACGCTTCCGCTAAAACGTCAACAGGATACTCGTTAAATGACTTAATGTATACTAGGCCTACTGTACAAAGTGATTTATTTTCGATTCTACTTAGATTACGCATGTCTAAATTCATACTTACAAATGACATCGAGAAAATGTATGGTTAATTATTAATCAACCCATCCGACCATCAATATCAATTCTTCAAAAATTAATTATAACAGACTGAAGACCATTAAATTTTATGCAGGTGATGGTCTTGGTAGCTCAGATAGTCTAAATGTGGCGATTGAAACTCAATGGCAACTACAAATGATACTGCATGAGCATTTTTTAGCCTAAAGAATGGTGCTCAAATAGTAAAATCCTGATGAAAAAATATAACAAAACGTGATACGATTAACAAAAATAGCTCACTTAACAGCACTTCAATTTATATCAAGATAAAAAACATCGAATAATACTACCGCAAAACGATCCTTTGGCAAGACTGTGGTTTATTATGGTACATGAATACAATAAGCATTGTGAACCGACTGCAATGCTGATTGCAATAAGGCAGAGATTTTGCCCAATAAAAGGGAAAATAACAGCACGTGCCGTCAGTCAAAAATGTGAAATAAGTAATGGAGCACGATCACTTCTTTATCAACAAATAATGAAAAATCTACCACAACCTAGAACCAGACCTGCTTGACCATTTATTAATTCGGGTGTGGTGGACTATTGTGGTCCATTCTGAAAAGACTACAAATTGAGGGGCAAACGGCCAACGAAAGCTTATATAGCGGTATTTTGCTGCTTTGCCACAAAGGCAGTTCACTTAAAGCTGGTGTCTGACCTATCAACAGAATCATTCATTGGTGCCCTTAAAAGATTTATAGCTCGTACTGGTCATTGTCAAAATATCTATTGTAACAACTGAACAAATTTTGTAGGATCAAGGAACACTTTATCGGAAATATCTGAAGGAATGCATGTTTTTTTTTTTAATGCATGTTTTTTTATTTATTGTATCTTCATATATGAACTAACAATAAGTATTCAAATCTTAAATCTAACATATAATTAATAGGCCCGACCAATGCCAGACATAACTAAGTGATAGTTGTAAATAATACATAAGTGGTGATAAGCAAAAAAAAAAAATTTTTTTTCAAGCAACTTCATTCGGAGTGTTTAGTATTAGAGCCCTTGTATCTCTCTTTTTTAAGCGGATGTGTCCAGTAAAGTTCAAGATGTTACGAGCAAGCGGATTAGGATGTGACACGAGTTTAGTTAGATATTTGCCTGCGTATTTTGCAATTTCTTCAGTCACTAGTGGCATATTTAAATCACGATGTATATTTGAATTCTTAATGTACCATGGAGCAGATGTTATTAACCTTAAAATTTTGTTTTGTCTTCGTTGAATTCTCTCTACATTGGAAGCTGAAGCAGTGCCCCATAACTGGATACCGTAACACCATATTGGCTTTAAAAGCGACTTGTATATTAAAAGTTTGCAGTCTAGGCTGAGTGTTGAATTTCTGCCAATCAGCCAATATACCTGAGTTAATTTTAGTTTCATTTGAGTTAACTTATAGTCAATGTGATGTTTCCATGTAAGCCGTCGATCGAGGTGTATACCAAGATATTTCACATGTGAATGTTGAGGAACAACTTGATTATTAATCCGAATGGGGGAACAAGTATCTCTTCGTAAGGTAAATGTTATATGGACACACTTTTGTTCATTTACCTTAATTCTCCATAAGTTTAACCATAGTTCCATCTGGCTAATGTGTTCCTGGAGTTTTCGGGATGCCTCATCAGGGTTTTCGTGCATACTAAGGCAGGCGGTATCGTCGGCAAATGTAGAAGTGTGGATACTACTGCTCACAGGCATATCACAAGTATAAATCAAATATAAAAATGGCCCCAGTATACTCCCCTGTGGCACACCGGATGAGATAGTTTCAGGCATACTCATAAAGTGTCCTTCCACAACTGTAAATTTTCGTGCAACAATGTAACTTTCCAAAAGATTTAGAATGTTTATTGGTAAATATGTCTTCAATTTCAAAATCAGGCCTTCATGCCACACTTTATCAAATGCCTGAGAAACATCAATAAACACGGCAGAACAATACTTCTTTTCCTCAAATGTTTTTCTGATAAATTGAACCAATCTATGCGTTTGCTCAATGGTGCTATGCTGGCTTCTAAAACCAAATTGATGGTCCGGGATGCACCCATTATCAGTTAAAATTGAAGACAATTTTGTCATGAGTAGCTTTTCAAAAAGCTTTGACATTGTTGACAGTAAACTTATTGGCCTATATGACTCAGCCTTGAAAAGATCTTTACCTGGCTTTGGAATCATTTTAACCTTGGCAAGCTTCCAGCAGTCTGGATAATACTCCAGTCGTAAAATGGCATTAAAAATGAATAACAG
Organism: Tachina fera; assembly: GCA_905220375.1. Taxonomy (NCBI): domain Eukaryota; kingdom Metazoa; phylum Arthropoda; class Insecta; order Diptera; family Tachinidae; genus Tachina; species Tachina fera. The sequence goes on from LR999967.1 coordinate 51,499,822, forward strand.
GATTCTAATTGCAGTACGAGGTAACTTAATCAGCATCTGGTTACTAATTCCATCCATACCGGGAGCTTTTTTCGGGTTGAGTTCGGCAATTAGTTTTTGTACATCACACATCGTAAATTTAAAGGGTCGTGGGGGTAGAGCAACTACACTCGGCAAATCAGCAACACCGGTACATGTATTTGGTGTAAATACGGATTTTAAATGCTCAGCAAATATGTTACCTTTTTCAGTATCGCTTCTTGCCCAACCTCCGGTAGATGTGCGCAGAGGTGGCTTAAACTCAACGGGTGTTTTAAGCTTTTTAGCAGCGCGCCACAAAGAGTAATTAGATGCTGGTGTGACATCAAGGCCTTCCAGATAATTTTTGAAAGATGCAGTTTTTTCAGATGCAAGCAACTCTTGGAGTCGTTTAGTGCACTCTTTAAATCTGATTTTGTGTTGAGGTGATCTGTGCTGTTGCCATTCCCTTCTAGCTCTTCTTTTTTCACGTACGAGATGTTCAACGTCTGTAGAATAAATTTTATTGAACCCAGTATACGGATGGGAGGTAGTGGCATGTTCAGAAGCTTGTTTAATATTCTCGTTAAGATTTGCAATGTTCGATTCAATATCATTGGGTGTTCTTAGCGTAATATTTTCCGTGCAATGACTACTAAGATATTTTTTGAATCCCAGCCAATTAACACGGTTTATCATCTTGACATATGGGTGAGGTAAAGCGCTTCTCATTGGACTACAGATTGTAACGATCGTGGGAGAGTGATCAGACGACAGATCTAGGGAAGCTTCAACGTGAATTAATTCCCTAGAAATACTTTTTATGACGCCGAAATCTATAACATCCGGAATTTTTCTCACGTCAGTAGGCCAGTAAGTAGGCTCCCCACTTGAAATAACATCCAAACCCATTTTTGAAATTGTGTTGAACAACGCCCTACCTCTAGGCGTAATAAGACGCGAACCCCAGAACGTATGCTTAGCATTGTAGTCGCCAGCTGCAACGAAACAAGGTCCAAGAGATTTGTAGAACTTCTCGTATTGGTCCTCAGTGATTGAAAATCTGGGAGGAGAGTAAATTGAAGATATCACGAAATTTGTACAAAAATTTTCAATGCAGATATTTGTTGCTTGTAGATGTTCTTCACAAATGTTGTCAAGAATATAGTGCTTGAGTCTTGACTTTATTAGAATTGCTGATCCACCGCATGCTCTCCCTCTAGGGTCCTTTGTGTCATATAAAGTGTAGCCATTCATTTTAAAGAGGCTTCTAGAAGTCAAATGAGTCTCAGAGACCAACATGATATCAATATTTTTTTCTGTAAGGAAGTGCTCAAGCTCATTTTTATGTTGGCGAATATGTTGCTTTCCAGAAACATATTTTTAACGTGTTCATGGCTTGTTAATTAATGCTTGAAGCAGAGTATTCTGCATTCTCAACATTTCTTGCATCATGGTAGTCATATTTGTTGTAAAGTTGTTTATAGTTAGCACCAGATTCTCAATAGTAGCTTCAAGGCGACTAAAGTTAAAGCCTGAGTTTGCATTCGCTGAATTATTTTGCGAGGGACTAGAACTAGCCTTAGCAGCATCGGCATACGATACACGTGAAGTAACTGGTTGGCTCACTGGAGCAAAAGTGGCGGAGTACGCGTTTAATGGTTGAGCTGGAGCTAATTTAGGTTTTTGCACCATAGCCTGCTTGACGAAAGAGTACACAGGACATCCTCTGTAGTTAGCGGTGTGATTACCTCCACAATTACTGCATTTTTTCCGCTTGATCTTTTGGTTTGGTACAACTTGCAGTACCATGCAATTCACCGCAGATAACACACACTGTAGGTTAATTGCAGTAAGCTTTTGTATGGCCATATTCTTGGCAATTATGACACTGCACGGGACCTGCACGCTTATGTGGCTCTTCAACTGTGATTTTTCTGTATAAAAGGTATTTAAGGCTATAAATAGGATGAGTCTCGTTTTTTTTCAACTGTATATCATTTGGCTCCAGTTCAACACGAAATAGGGGTTGGGGTACTTTTTCTTTGTTAAATATGTTTGATACATTCTTTACCTTAAATCCCTGGAGGACAAGTGCATCTTTTATTTCTTCAGGGACAACATAAGAATGAAATTAATTTTTTAATAAGGGCATTTGAATTTTTCTCTCTCAAGTAGATTGGTGGCGGCTTGGATGTTTTATTCGAGGATACATCGGGTTTGTCGTTATCATCTTGCAAAATTTTAAAACGGTTTTGGCGATTAGTTGAGGATGCGCTGTTATCTCTAGACATCTTTGGAGCGGATGAAATTTTTGAAGAATTCGGGCTTCGCCCACGCTTTACCACGGTTATATATCTGTCCATACCGACTTGCACCTTGGGTTTTGAAATACTGTTATCTGTAGTAATAACTTTATTAAGTGACGAATACGAGCCTGAAGGGGATGATATTACTGACTTATATGAAGAAGTACTAGGCAACTGTAATGTTAATGAATCACTATTTGGCATTGGACAAAGCGAAGTTGATCGCTGACGAAAAATTGGTTTTGGCGTTAAAAAAACACTTTCATTAGATTTATTATTTTTATTTTTTTCATTAAGAGCTTCAGAACTCACAGTAAAATAGGCGTTTCTGCCGTTAGAACTCACTTCATAATTTTTTGTATTTGAGGCACTCATATAGAGAATTCCTCAAGGGCACTTTTTGTGTTTTTTTGCTTACGGTTTTTTTTGTTTTTGTAATTTATGATTGTTTATTTGTTTTTGAGTTACTCCTATAGAGTATTCCTCAATGTCACTGTTTGTTTTTTTTGTATTCGGTTTTTTTTTTTGTTTTTGTTATTTCCACTATGTAAAAAATATTATCAAAGCAATAAAGCTTATTTATTAAGGTCAGTATGTACCTATTACGAATAATATGTACTACGAATAATTTTTTGTATAATTTTTTGTTTGTTTGTATGTAAGAAAAAACTCCGCTAATCGACTGTTCGCTATGAAGGTACCACGAGAACTGAATGCATGTTGATAAGGCAAAATGGGCAGATGTGCAATAGCTTTTCGTGAGCACCTGCCTTGACGGCCTAATCTCACGGGTGCCGAAGCACCGGGTGCTAGGTGAGACGCCAGACCGTCGCCCCCATGCACCCTTTTTAGAATGAACCTATGCCCACTCCTCAAAGGCACACAGGTTGCAATCTTTGTATATAGTTATCCCTGTACTATATTCAAGTACCGTGCTTAGCTACTTTGAGCTATCTAAACTCTGCTGCTATGTCCGTGCCCATAGCAGCTTCTGTTGAATGGCAACAGCACCTAGAATAGTGTCTGGCTGACCGTGTCACGCCAATTACTAGCATTGATTTAACACTGGGAAGCCAAGACTATTCTCCCAGCGATTTTGGTAGCAACCACAGCCACCACGTTAATTCTCCGGCTTCCACGCTAAGGTGTTGTGGATAAACCAATAGCGAGGTCCCCAAGAGAATTCCTCAACCATTGCCGGCACAGCCCAACCACTCATCCAAAATGAACGCATGCCTGTGTCCCCAAATATCCAGTGCCTACTCCACGTATACCAAAATCATCCCCTAAACCCCGTGGGGTAGGACGTACTCGGCATTTTAGCAAAGAACACTGACGACCTCTACATTCACTCAAGACTTCAAAGCAGCTCGGCTGTCGCGCCACCGGCACCCGTGGAACCAGAAGTAGCCTCTGGTGAGACCTCGAAGTCCCACCACAAGCGCTTCACCTCTATCGTCTCTTGAACTCAGGGGCAGCTCTAGCTGACGCTGCTGAAATTAACAGGACCTGTCTTCCTTTTATAAATATGTGCACATCCTTTGCTCTGTTATTTCAGAGATCGGGCAGTAACAGATAAGTTCTACCAAAGGTACGTCAATGGAAAAAGCCACATCACCCCAGCTGCCACACCCCGGGCCTACCACACCCGTAGTCAAAATAGACTCCTCTGGGGGGGGGGGAGGGACAAAAGAGGCAATAGTATCCGCTTCGAGTTCTAAGGAGATAAACTTTAATTTTATCCCACCAAGAGCTCCTCGCTTTGGAGGCTTATGGGAGGCCGCCGTGAAGAGAGCAGAGCACCTTCTGGTAAACAGTTCGCCAACCGAATCCTTAACCCACGAAGAGTTGGAGACGATAATTATAGAAATAAAAGCAATATTGAACTCACGCCCGCTAATATCGCTCTCAAATGGTCTGAACCATCTCGAAACCTTAACTCCTGGTCATTTTCTGATTGGCAAAGCACTAACTGCTTAAGTAGATAGGAGGTCTAAAAATCTCAAGTCTTCAGGCGTATCCCACTAAAAGTTAGTTTCAGAATTAAAACACAAATATTGGAAAATATTGTCTAGCAAATATTTAAACGAGCTTTAACAACGCTACAAATGGAAAACTAAGGCCAAAAATCGCAAACCAGGGGACATGGTATTACTCAAAGAAGACAATTTACCTACAATGAAATAGTCACGAGGAAGGATTGCCACTATTTATGCTAGAGACGACGGTGAGTGGCGGGGAGTGGCCGAAGTAAAAACAGTAACAGGAGTCTTTCAAGACCTATTCATAGATTGGCTCCACTGTGTCAAGAAGAGGAAAAGGAAACTTCAACAGAGAGTGAAACAATGTTAAAACGATCTTTGTCAAAGAACCAGGAAAATGATAACATTGCACTCATATCCCTTCGTCCCCTTTATATGCCCTATGCAACAACTTAGTAGTGAAGCAGTTCCATGATTGTACAGGGTTGTATTTTGACGCAATAGGTAACGCGAAATTGAATACGGCAGGATGGAAATTAATGATGTACAATTTTTTAAATACCCAAGGGTATTTCGGAATATCATATGTGAAGTTGAAACACATCGACTCCATAAGTAAGCCAAAAGAAATAGAAAAGACATTTAACACTACACATTTTCACAAAGAAAATGAATAAAATGACAACATAGCTTACAATCATACCTACATTCATACACAACTATATTTTGCTGTTGTTAACAAACATGCAATCATACAAAATTATAAGTTTTATTTTAGAAACATTTAATCAATTGCTTACACATCATAAAGTTCATTAACCATTTGCTTATTAATTAGTGTTTTTTGCTTATTAATTAATTGTTTTAAATACACGGCAATTTACCTCATTTGTAAGTTAGGTAATTTTATTGTATTGATTAAAACAATATTAATATTGAATATGTTATTATCCATAACCTATTCACTTTTATTAATTCTTAATTTTATATAAAGAATATAGAAAGTAAAAATAAAATTATTTTAAGTCGTTTTCAATAAGCATAACAAAGAGTGTTTTATTACTGAACGGCTTCTTTCAAGTTACTGATTACTGATTACTAAGAAAAGTAAAAAGTAAATTTTTACTGATAATGAAATTTAATTTGCATTACAAGTAAAATCGTAGAACCGTATTCATAATAAAATTGTAGCAAGTGGCAAAGTTTTTTCGTTCAAATTTTGAAATTTTTGATTAAAAATATTTTGCCAATTGGTAGAATTTCATTATGAATACAAGCATTACTGAAAACTCAATGCACCTCATCATATTATAAATCATTTAGACACTTTATAAAACTTGCAGAAAAATATTTAATAAAAATTTATTTTTAGTAAAAATTTACTGGTTAAAAAATTATTTTTACTAAAAGTGCTCATCTATGAAAAATGACTTAAGTACAAATAATTAATATTGGCTTATAGTAACTAAAATAAGATATATAAATTTTTGACTCTTTGCGACTGTTGGTTTGCAAAATTTGTATTAAAATCTCCACCCATAATAATTGGCATGAGATGGAGATTTATACCCAATTGTCGTGCACCAGCTTCAGTGTAAGGCAACAGTACGTAATGAAGATATGTTATAATATAATATTATAAAATCTTTATAAAAACTGCTATATATCTTTTAAGTAAATATTTGACATTTAAAACGCTCTTTTATTTAAAAGTTTATATATATTTTATATTTGTCAACTTTTTAATTATCCCCACTGGCGAACTATTACACTTCACAGGCAATTTCTATTAAAATTAACTTCTGAAGGTATGCTCTAAATCTCGGATGAGTTATTTCTACGCAGATGTAAGGTTTCGTGGTACTTCTTGTCAGCGTTACCGTTGTTAAATTTTAAAAAGTGGTACAAAAAGGGGATTTAAAAAAAGGTGGCACCAAAAAGGGTATTTTAAGAATAAAAGGGGCAACTTTAAATCATTTTACTACAAATCTAAAGAAGATAACAGGGTATGACACGTTTCAACTTTTAGCCCGTTAGGTAATTTATTTTCTAATGATGCAATTTGGAAAAAGAATCGCTCAAAGGGTACAAACTAAAGATATGTATATAAAGCAAATGTATATAACTTTGGATAGAAATTTTTATCCAAGCAATTTGAGAACTCTCTTACAAAAACATCAAGTCCACTTATTATATTACAAAAAACGGAAACAATTTTATAAATATTGGGTCTAAATAAATACTTAAATACAATCAGTCCTTAAGCGCTTTGCAATTTTTTGAAGTATATACAAGTTTAATAGTGACTTTTTTTAAATAGGAATAATTTCTTAATCGGGCTTAGGTTCAGTATTTTCAATTATTATGAAATTAAATATTTTTAGTAATTAATATGATTTTCTAAAAAAGATAAGATAAATTAAACTAAACTTTTTAGGTGGGGGAAATGCGCATTTTTCTGTGCAGCCATGAAGCTGATGAAGCACACATGTTTATCTACTTGGGCAGAGATTGTTATTAATATCAGGTATTCAAATTGTATTTTTAATGAAATGGAATATGAGAAAGGATAGTGTATACAATTATTGATTTACCTTTGTTATATACATTTGTAAGTATCATTATTAATTTTCTATTTTCCGGACTAAAAATTATTCCTGATTAAAATTTACTATAGTTCAAAGAAATTTATTTAATATATGTATATTGTATTTACCTACATACATATGTAAATACGTATATAATTAAATTTACATACTGATACGAATATAATCAAGCCTGGGCATATTAATTATTCGAAAGGTATGCATAAGCTAAACACTCATCACAAGAAAAACAATGTCTTATAAGCATTTTTACAAGCCAATATATTAAAACAACATAATTTATATATTATTAAAACTGATAGTAGGAAAAATTGCATTTTCATTCAGCAAAAAATGTCAAAAAGAGGCTAAAATTAGAAAAAGTATTAAATTTGGGTGCATTTTGTTAGAGTAGCACAATAGTATCCAAGCAGTCGAAAAAGTGGCAAATTGCTACTTAAGTAGCACCAACGGTAACGCTGCTTCTTACTGGTATGATTACACTATAACATATATAGCTCACTAGATCTCTCGTCCGATCACTCTCCCACGATCGTTACAATCTGTAGCCCACTGAGAAGCACTTTACCTCACCCATATGTCCAGCTGATAAATCGTGTCAATTGGCTGGGATTCAAAAATATCTTAGTATTCATTGCATGGAAAATATAACGCTAAGAACACCCAATGATATTGAATCTAACATTGCCAATCTTAACGAGAATATTAAACAAGCTTCTGAACATGCCACTACCTCCCATCGGCATACTGGGTTCAATAAAATTTATTCTAGAGACGCTAAACATCTCGTACGTGAAAAAAGAATAGCTAGAAGGGAATGGCAACAGCACAGATCACCTCAACACAAAATCAGATTTAAAGAGTGCACTAAACGACTCCAAGAGTTCCTTGCATATTAAAAAACTGCATCTCTTAAAAACTATCTGGAAAATCTCGATGTCACACCAGCATCTAATTATTTTTTGTGGCGCACTGCTAAAAAGCTTAAAACACCCGTTGAGTTTAAGCCACCTCTGCGCACATCTACCGGAGGTTGGGCAAGAAGCGATACTGAAAAAGGTAACATATTTGCTGAGCATTTAAAATCTTTATTTACACCAAATACATGTACCGGTGTATCGGTACATTTGCCGAGTGTAGTTGCTCTACCGCCTCGAGCCTTAAAATTTACGATGTGTGATGTACAAAAACTAATTGCCGAACTCAACCCGAATAAAGCTCCCGGTATGGATGGAATTAGTAACCAGATGCTGATTAAATTACCTCGTACTGCAATTAGAATCTGGAGTATTATCCACACTGCTGGAAGCTTGCCAAGGTTAAAATGATTTCAAAGCCAGGTAAAGATCTTACCAAGGCTGAGTCATATAGGCCAATAAGTTTACTGTCAACAATGTCAAACCTTTTTGAAAAGCTCTTCATGACAAAATTGTCTTCAATTTTAACTGATAATGGGTGCATCCCGGACCATCAATTTGGTTTTAGAAGCCAGCATAGCACCATTGAGCAAACGCATAGATTGGTTCAATTTATCAGATAAACATTTGAGGAAAAGAAGTATTGTTCTGCCCTGTTTATAGATGTTTCTCAGGCATTTGATAAAGTGTGGCATGAAGGCCTGATTTTGAAATTGAAGACATACTTACCAATAAACATTTTAAATCTTTTGGAAAGTTACATTCTTGCACTAAAATTTACACTTGCGGAAGGACACTTTCAGACATACTTATATGCCTGAAAATATCTCATCCGGTGTGTCACAGGGGAGTATACTGGGGCCATTTTTATATTTGATTTATATTTGTGATATGGCTGTGAGCAGTAATATCCACACTTCTACATTTGCCGACGATACAGCCTGCCTTAGTATGCACGAAAACCCTGATGAGGCATCCCGAAAACTTCAGGAACACGTTAGCCAGATGATACTACGGTTAAACTTATGGAGATTTAAGGTAAATGAACAAAAGTATGTTCAAGTAACATTTACATTACGAAGAGATACTTGTTCCCCCATTCGGATTAATTAAGTTGTTCCTCAACATTCACATGTGAAATATCTTGGTATACACCTCGATCGACGGCTTACATGGAAACATCACATTGACTATAAGTTAACTCAAATGAAACTAAAACTAACTCAGGTACATTGGCAGAAATTCAACACTCAGCCTAGACTGCAAACTTTTAATATACAAGTCGCTTTTAAAGCCAATATGGTGTTACGGTATCCAGTTATGGGGCAATGCCTTTGCTACCAATGAATTTGCAAAATATGCAGGCAAATATCTAACAAAACTCGATTCACATCTGAATCCGCTTGCTCGAAATATTTTGAACTTTACTGGACACATCCGCTTAAAAAAGAGAGATATAAGGGCTCTAATACTATACCCTCCGAATGAAGTTGCTTGAAAATACTTTTTTTTGCTTATCACTACTTATGTATTATTTACAACTATCACTTAGTTATGTCTGAAATTGATTGGGCCTATTAATTATATGTTACATTTAAGATTTGATTACTTATTGTTAGTTCACATATGAAGATACAATAAATAAAAAAGAACATGCATAAAAAAAATAAAAAATATAGCTTAAACCAATTTGACAACGCAGTATGATTTAACGCAGAATTTGTGGTTGTATTGTGAAAAAGACTTTTACCCCGTAGCGTATAGATGTTTACACATCAAAAAAAAAAAAAATAACAAAAACGAAATGAAAATTTCTTTCGGGTTATATAAGCATAATACAAGCTTTTCTTAATTTTGCTTATCAACGCTGTACGTTTTGGGATGTCCCTCACAGAGAAGTATTTTAGCTTTTCCTTTTGGGTGAATCACGCACGAGGTATTTAGGTGGTTAGCTGCTTCACTTATGCATACCCCAGAAAATAAGTCTTTGTCAGGCTCCGCTAACCTTAAACTTTATGATGCCTTGATAGTTGTCGCTGTCGATGGCTTGGTACAATTCTGTACCTTGGTGCTTTGATCCTGCCAATGGAAACGCGTGGTGGAGGTCAAGTGGTATTTTTGTGGTGAGTTTCTAGTGCCCTTATTCACTGCTTTCTTAGTGAATTTAGCCTCTGGTTTAGTTTCCACCAGATTCAATTTTATTCGTGCCTCGAGTGGTGGGCGTTGTGGTGGAATATAGAAACGAACTTTAGCCCGTTCAAATTATAAATATAGAAACAAATTAAGTTCGAAAAATAATGATTAAAATTAACTAAAATTAATAGCCATGGGCCTGTGGCAAAAATTAAATAAATATACTTAATAGTAACAAACCAAAAAAGTTTGTCTTAAGTACACAGAAAAAAGTAAAAACAAGATTCAATTAAAAAAAACAAAGATTCAGTTAAAAAATTAATTAGTTTTCAACCAATTACGGAAATTGTAGTATTAACTCATCCATTTTAATTGGAAATTTTTTTGATTTTTTTAATTAAAAAAATATTATATTAACTAAAAATTTAATTGATAGTTTTTTAAAGAATCAATTAAAATTTAATTGAGATATTTTTAAATATTTAATTAAAAAATTAATTGAAATATTTTTAAAATTGAACTAAAAACCTACTTAAATTTTTTTAAAGATTCTATTAAAATAGTAATTGACATATAGAAAAAATCAAATAGTAAAAAAAATTTATAAAAAATCATGTTATGTAAATATGTATGTATGTATGTATGTATAAAAAATTTGTGTATTGTACCAAAAACCTAACTGGCTTTTGAATTACGAATGGTGCACAAAAGTACAATGGCCATATTCGTTGTTTGAGAGTCTTGCGTAAAGGTAAATGCAGAATATCGTAGCCGTACTTTGAATTGTGTGTGTATTTTGTGATTGGATTTTAAAGAAAGGCTACAATATTTTCCATATACTACATATACATACATACATACATACTTACGCAAGACCATTTATATCGGACCCCAAATATCGGCAATATACTAAGATTACCATTCACATTTGGTCTATATTATAGACTCTATGGACTCTATAAGCTTGTGCTTCTTATTATGATCTGGTTGTTAAGTCGTCGTCCATACAGTGAAACATTTGCTGCAAAACATTTTTGTGTTTCTCTTTTGAAACTGCATTCGTGTCCACATTGTGAAGTTTTTGTTTTGCAGGTTTATACATTTTCTCATATATTTTTCATAAGAATGAGGCGAGAATGATGTACTTAACAAGAACTTCGTGTACATGAAACAAAGTACCTTTTGCCATTCCTCTTTCCCCTCTCGTCAACACACTCAAATGTTTTGCAGCAAATGTTTCACTGTATGGACGACGACTTTGAAACAAGGGAACAAAATGAATTTCTGTTTTTTTAATATTTTATTTTTATTCCACGCATGTCAAAATTACTATGAATCAAAAAAAAGTATTTAAGCTGAGTAGTTTTTTAGTTTTTAGTTCAAAGCCAATTAAAAGATTAATTGGGTAATTTAATTGAAAATATTTTTTCAAAACAATGTGGCATACTATAAAAAACAGCTCGATTTTTACACATAAAAAGAAAAATTATAATATTTACATACAATAATTGTTAACCATATCATACTATTCTGAGTTAAACTCTGTTCATAACACTTTTTTGATAGAGCAGTAAATTCAATTAAAATAAACATATATTTAATTAAAATATTAATAAAAAATATTATTTTTTCTAAGCAATAACTTAACTGAAAAAAATTCAAGAATAATTTTTTCTGTGTAGAACAAAAATAAGCAAATTAACTAACATGTGCATAATTAGTAAAGAATAAACGACAATGGTAAGTCTGTTGTAAATTATAGATGGTAAATTTGGGCTTTCATTACAAAAACACGTTTCAGCAAAATTGAAATACGATGAATTAAAATAATTCACGTATTCCATTTGCATGAACGTTTCGTATATAAGGCAGAAATTTACATCAACTGACACCACACACAGAGGACCAACACAGAAGAACGCTGATGATGAAGGTTTAGTGGCCTTCGAAAACGGCTGGCTGTTCCGTTCAACTATGTGTTGTCAGATTATTTACAACTAACTTTGATGTTATTTGCTCATTAATAATTATCACATGTAATTTGGCTTAAAAAGCGATACGAACTTTAGCCCGTTCAAATTATAAATATAGAAACAAATAAGGTTCGAAAAATAATAATTAAAATTAACTAAAATATTCTCCCGTTTGGCAGATTTCATTATCGCGTCAAAGGAGTTGTTCACGAAAGACTTGTCAGTTTGTGTGAAAAACTTCATTTGCCTTACCTTGAGCTTAGTAGTGACAGACTTTGACTGAATATTGTTGGGTGCAATTTTGACACCATCAATATTTAATGTCACTTGTCGTATATTCCGACTAAAGTATTATCCACAACACTGGAAGCTTGCCAATGTCAAAATGATTCCAAAGCCGGGCAGAGTCATATAAGCCAATAAGTTTGCTATCAGCTATGTCAAAACTCTTCGAAAAGCTGCTCATAACAAAATTGGCCCCTATTCTAACAGATAACATGTGCTTACTGGACCATCAATTTGGTTTTAGAAGTCAGCATAGCACCATTGAATTAACGCATAGATTGGTTCAATTTGTAAGAAACACATTTGAAGAAAAGAAGTATTGTTCTGCCCTGTTTATTGATGTTTCTCAGGTATTTGATAAAGTTTGTTATGATGGCCTAATTTTAAAATTGAAGACATATCTACCAAATAACATTCTAAAACTTTTAGAAAGTTATATTTTAGGACAGAAGTTATCTGTTATGGAAGGAAAATTGTTAAGTACGCCTGAAGCTATATCATCCGCTGTACCACAAGGGAGTATACTGGTGCCACTTTTGTATTTGATTTATACCTGTGATATGCCTGTGAGCAGTAATATCCACACTTCTACATTTGCCGATGATACAACCTGCCTTAGTATGCACGAAACCGCTCATGAGGCACCCCGATATCTTCAGGAACATATAACACAGCTTGAACAAAGGTTTAACTTATGGAAAACTGCGTACAGATAACATTTACCTTACGAAAAGATACTTGTCCCCCCATTAGAATCAACAGTCAAGTTGTTACTCAACATTCACATGTAAAATATCTTGGTATACACCTTGAGCATCGGCTTACATGGAAACACCATATTGACTCTAAGCTAACACAAATAAAGCTTAAATTAACTCAGATATATTGGGAGAGTGGTAGAAATTCAACACTAAGTATAGATTGTAAAATTTTAATATATAAGTCGCTTTTGAAGTCAGTATGGTGCTTCGGAATTCAGTAATGGGGCACTGCTTCGAGTCTTACCCTAATCCCCTTGCTCGTAGAATATTGAATTGTACTGCACACATCCGTTTAAAAAAGAGGACTACTTACTTACTTGACTACTTATTTTTAGTTAATTTTTTGAAGATACAATAAATAAATTTACAGTGTAAAGAAATCGTTAGAGGAATATCAACCGCAAGAATTTTAAACAATCAAGGCAGAATTAATAAGAAATCTATGGAATCAAGTCCCAACCTTGTATGATGAGTTATGGCAACAGACCCAAGATCCTTCGATATTAGGATAAGATCAAAATGAATACAATAATTTGGAAGACTTACTGCATTATACATTAATACAACTGACAGTAAATACCAATAAACAAAAGCAGAGCGTAGCGTATTCAACACAATTACGAGCAGAATTATCATCACACAGTTCACTACCACTTAAAAATTATTAGTCACTACTTCATGGGAGACTATTTGAAGTGAATCCAAATTTATGAAATATTTCAAGAAATGGTGCACAAGTAACCGCTTTCAAGCGTTCAGAAAATGTGATACCTCAAAACCATTTTGTCACGGGAGGCTGGCAAACTTGAAATTCATCTAGCCTTATCAGAAGAAAACTACACCAGAGTGTGGTCGCTACTTTTTGAACGGTACAACCAAAGAGCGCTGGTAGCTACATTGATGGAAAAAATTCTTAATCAACCAAAGGGATCATTATCAATTGCATAAATAAAGGCTCTTCATGATACCACAAAGGAAAGCTTTTTGGCTGTCATTAAACAATTAAACATCGATACATCGTCATGGGATATCACACTGATTCAATCATTGGTGGAAAAACTCGAACACACTATTTACATTCGATTCATGCAGTCACTAAAAAAAACCAAAGGAAGTGCCTACAATTAGTGAATTATTGTCGTTTCTAGAGAGGCAATTTGATCCAATGACATCAATTGGGCAGAAAGAAAAATCAACCAATCATCCAACTACAAACAAGGTTATAACAGCTGTAGCATAAGGAGAAAGTAACATCAACTGTAAGCTGTGCAACAGCAGTAACGATCGTATTCACCATTTTAAACAATTCATTGCAATCACAGAATATGATCGAAATTTAATAATAAAAACACAACACGCTATTACACTTTCCACCAAAATCACAACATACTGGAATCTCAAATTCACTCCTTCAAATGACAAAAACCACATGAGACTACGAGCAATCCAGTTCCAGTCTCTTCAGTATCGACAGCATCTATATCTAGGAACCTAACCTACGTCATCTTAGCTACTGCAAGAGTCATCATCAATGCCGCAAATGGTAATTCAAATTAACTTTGAGCCTTACTAGACTCAGGACCACAAGTCCTGAGTGAGTGAACGGCTTATCAAAAAATTATCCCTTTCAACTGCAGAAGCCTCATTATGTATTGATGGAGTTGGAAAAATCCAGAAAAGAGCACTGTTCAAAAACCCGTGAGTCCACTTAATAATTATTAATGATAATACGAAAGTTAGTGAATACTATTAATACTGTTTGTTTGCACTTAATTAGCTGACAAACAAAAATTGTTAATAAAAAGATATCATATTACACACTGAATTAACTGAAAATTTTGTCACTTTAATCTGATTCGTCAATTTAACGTAAATTTTGTTTTAAGCATATTTGTTGACTCAACAATTAATTCTTAATAATTGTAGTATAAATATTCCAATAAAAATTATGTTTGTATCAGTAGTAAAAAACTCGCTTTTATTTATTGATCACATTACGTTCAAGTTCCAAGTGCTTGAAAGTAAAAATCTCTAATCTTCAAGTTCCAAGTGCTTGAAGACAAAGGAAAACAAAGAAAATTAGTACAGTTCAAATTGATATGTTTGAATTGATTCATACTAATAAAACATTATTACTTTCATTCTAAACATTTTGGTGATCCTAGGTTTCAAACTTTAAAAAGTTTTGAAAAACACGCACCAGCGCAACATAATTCATCAAGATAACATATTGGGTAACATTTGGGTGATCCCGACAACCATTGAATTCTTTCCTTCACCCAACGTTTGGATTAACCATCACCGATGAAATACAACCCTGTCCATTCTACGACATCAAATTGGCAACTATCAACAAACTTTTGGACCAGATCTTGGTCTTATACGACGATATATGTGAAAACTTTGACGATCCATTGATTTCTGGTTTTGACATTGACAAATTTTATGAATTAAACGACAAGGTTCAAGAGCAGTTGGTCAATCTTTCCATAATGGCTTCAAAGCATCAAACAAGTACTGCAACCCCACAAACTACATCATCAAACTCTTGTGTCGAAAGCTCTCTACCATTGCCAAAGGTTACAATCCCACATTTCAATGGAGATTATCTTAAATGGCGACAATTTCATGATTTGTTTTCCGAAATGGTAGACAAACAAGCTATCCCTGCAATACAAAAAATGTGGTATTTGAAATCGAATGTTTCCGGAGAAGCCGAACATTTAATTCGAAAGTTTACACTAACAGAAGAAAATTATACACCGCGTGGAAAACATTGCAAGACAGATACAATAACAAAGGAGTTCTTGTTGCTACCCTCGTAGAAAGAATAATCAGCCAACCTGCTGTGTCATCATCTATATCATCAATTAAGGTCCTGCATGATACCACTAAGGAATCCTTATTAGTTCTCAATAATTTAGGGATTGCAACGGCAGATTGGGACGCAATTCTCATACAACTATTAATAAAAAAACTTGACAAAAATACACACGTCAGATATATGCAATCATTAAGCAACCCTAAAGAAGTACCAATAATTTCAGAATTTCTCGCATTTCTGGAACTACAGTTTCAATCAATGGAAGCAATTGCTCAAAAAGAAAAAACAACTCATTACAAAGTTGTTTCATCTATTGCAACTTTGAACGTAAGTGCAGCGTCCAACTTAAAAAATAGTGGTACCTGCAAATTGTGCAACAACGGAAACCATAAGCTCTACTTTTGTAGTAAATTTAAACAATTATCAGAATCACAACGGTTGGGATGGGTACAACAAAAAAAATTATGCGTAAATTGCTTCAAAGCCGACCACAATGCAAAGGAATGTAATTCAAGTAGCTGCAAATTGTGTTCACAAAAGCATAACACGTTGGTACATTTACCGAAGCGGAAAAACTCAGAAAAGAGAAATAGTTCGGAGACAGACAATAATGCAACAGAATCCTTCAAAAATGAAGCAGCGGTTGCAACGACAGCAACAAAAACAGTCATGGGCCGCCAGGGCGTTGTGTTATTATCCACAGCAAGGGTTTTAATTGTGGCTCCAAATGGAATCGCTAATGAATTTCGGGCTGTATTAGACTCAGGTTCACAGGTGAATATTGTGTCTGAACGTTTGATAAAAAAATTGGGAATTTCACCAACAGAAGCATCGCTATGTATTGACGGTTTTGGCAAAGTACAAAAGCGATCATCACAACGAATTAATGTCATCATGGAGTCCCGCGACCACAGTTTCGTGACTAATTTGGAAGCCTATATTCTTCCAGACATAATTCCAGCACAGCCCAGTCAACATATTAATGTTTCATCCTGGAACATTCCAAAACATATTCATTTAGCAGATCCCCATTTTTACAAACCAGAAAAAATCGACATACTACTCGGAGCGCAGTTCTCCTTCAGTTTGACTCAATCAGGTACAATTAAGTTGTATAATGATCTTCCAATTCTTCAAAATACATCACTTGGATGGATTGTTGGTGGACTTGTGGAACAAAAGTCGATTGCCAGCAAGCCATATACAATAACATGTGCAATATTTTACAAGGCTACATCATTGGAAGAAACTATAGAGCAACTTTGGAAACTGGACGAAATTCAAGACAACAAAAAACCATTGTCACCCTCAGACAAACAATGTGAACTACATTTTGGTCAGCATGTACGCACCAACCCAGAAGGTCGTTTTGTAGTTAGAATACCGTTCAGAGAAAGTCCAGAGGCTCTAGGAGATTCACACGCGATGACATACAACAGGTTTTTGGGGCTAGAACGGAAACTTCAAAAAAATGAGCCCATTTGTACACAGTATGTGCAGTTCATGCAACAATATAAACATTTAGGCCATATGCAGGTTCTCGTTGTACCTTCATAATGAACTAACGTCATAGCGGAGTTTTTTTTTTACATACATACTTAACAAAAAAATCATATAAAAGAAAATATTCGTAATACATATTATTAACTTTGATAAATAAGCTTAAATTGCTTTGTTAATATTTTTTTGCATAGTCATAAATAACAAAAACAAAAAAAAAACCGTAATAAAAAAAACAAACAAACAAACAAACAAAAGTGCCCTTGAGGAATACTCTATATGAGTACCTCAAAAACAAATAAATGTGAAGTGAGTTATAACGGCAGAAATGCCTATTTTACTGTGAGTTCTGATGCTCATAACGATAACAATAAAAATAAAAAACTTGATGACAAACTCACTGTGAGTTCGGAAGCTCTTAATAAAAATAAAAAAATCTGATAATACACTTTTTCTAACAACAAATCCACTTTTTCGACAGCGATCAACTTCGCTTTGTCCAATGCCTACTAGTGATTCTTTAACATTACAGTTGCCTAGTACTTCGTCAGTTAAGCCATTGAAATCATTCGCTTCGGGCTGTTCATCACCTAACCAAGTTATCACTACAGATAACAGTAGCTCAAAACCAAAGGTACAAGTCGGAATGGACAGATATATAACCGTGGTAAAGCGTGGGCGAAGCCCGAATTCTTCCAAAATTTCATCTGTTCCAAAGATGTCTAGGGATAACAGCGCATCATCCATGAATCGCCAAAATCGTTTTTCATTATTGCAAGACGATAACAAGAAGACCGCTTCATCATCTCAGAAGTCTTTTAAGCCACCACCAATATATGTGAGGGAAAAAAATTCTAACGCACTTCTAAAAAAAACTACTGTCGACCATTGGTGAAAATACTTTTCACGTAATTGCAATTAAAAGAGGTAATATTGATGAAACTAAAATCCAAATATACGATGAAAACAATTTTCGAAAAATTATAAATGATTTTGAAAAAAATAAAACAAACTTTTACACATACCAACTTAAGAGCGCTAAAGGCCTACAGATAGTACTAAAGGGCATAGATTCATATGTTGAGCCCGAAGAAGTAAAATGTGCACTTCTAGACCAAGGATTTAAGGTAAAAAACGTTACTAATATAATTAACAGAGAAAAAGTCGCCCAACCCATATTTCGCATTGAACTGGAGCCGAATGACATACAATTGAAAAAAAATGAAACCCAACCAATTTATAGCGTAAAGTTTCTGTTACACCGAAAAATCACAGTTGAAGAGCCACGTAAGCGTTCAGGTCCTGTACAGTGCCATAATTGCCAAGAATATGGCCATACAAAAACTTACTGCAATTTACCTACAGTTTGTGTTATCTGCGGTGAATTGCATGGTACTGCTAGCTGCACTAAGCCAAAAGAACAAGCAGAAAAAAAATGTAGTAATTGTGGAGGTAATCACACCGCTAACTACAGAGGATGCCCTGTATATTCTTTTGTTAAACAGACTATGAGTCAAAAACCTAAGTTAGCTCCAGCCCAACCATTAAACGCGTACTCCGCCTCTTTTGCTCAAGTAAGTCAACCAGTTACTTCACGTGTATCGTATGCCGATGCTGCTAAGGCTAGTTCTATTCCCTCACAAAATGTTTCACCGCAAAACAATTCAGCGAATGCAAGCTTTAACTTTAGTCGCCTTGAAGCTACTATTGAGAATCTGGTGCTAACTATAAACAACTTTACAACAAATATGACTAGCATGATGCAAGAAATGCTGCGAATGCAGAATACACTGCTTCAAGCATTAGTTAACAAACCATGAACATGTTAAAAATATGTTTCTGGAACGCAAACGGCATTCGCCAGCATAAAAATGAACTTAAGCACTTCCTCGTGGAAAAAAATATGGATATAATGTTGGTCTCTGAGACTCATTTGACTTCAAGGTGCTTATTTAAAATAAATGATTACACTCTATATGATTCAAAGGACCCGAGGGGGAGAGCATGCGGTGGGTCAGCAATTCTAATTAAGTCAAGACTCAAACACTACGTCCTTGATAACATTTGTGAAGAACATCTACAAGCAACAAATATTTGCGTCGAAAATTTTGTTACAAATTTCGTGATATCCATTTACTCCCCTCCCAGATTCGCAATTACTGAGGATCAATTCGAGGAATTCTACAAATCTCTTGGCCATTGTTTTGTAGCAGCTGGGGACTACAATGCAAAACATACGTTCTGGGGTTCGGGTCTTATTACACCTAGAGGTCGGGCATTGTTCAACACAATTTCAAAAATGGGCTTGGACGTCATTTCAAGTGGGGAGCCCACTTACTGGCCTACGGACATACAAAAAATTCCGGATGTTATAGATTTTGGAGTAATGAAAAATATCGGTAGGGAATTAATTCATGTTGAAGCTTCTGTAGATCTCTCCTCCGATCACTCTCCCACGATTGTTATAATTTGTAGCCCACTAAGAAGTGACTTCCCTGTCCCATACGTAAAGATGATGATGATGACCGTGTTAATTGGCTGGGGTTCAAAAAATACCTCAGTAGCCATTGTACGGAAAATATTAACCTAAGAACACCAGGTGATATTGAATCTAACATTGAAAATCTTAGCGAAAATATTAAACAGGCTGCTGAACATGCCACTACTTCCCATCCGCAAACTGGGTTTAATAGAATTTATTCTACAGACATTGAACGTCTTTTACGTGAAAAAAGGACAGCTAGAAGGGAATGGCAACAGCACAGATCACCCCAAAATAAAATTAGATTTAAAGAGTGCACTAGACGACTCCAAGAGCTGCTGGCATATGAAAAAACTGTATGTTATCTGGAAAATCTTGATGCCACACCTGCATCTAATTACTCCTTGTGGCGAGCTGCTAGAAAGCTTAAAACACCCGTTGAATATAGACCACCTCTGCGCACTTCTACCGGAGGTTGGGCCAGAAGCGATACTGAAAAAGGTAACATATTTGTTGAGCATTTAAAATCCGTATTTAGCCCAAACACATGTACTGGTCTTGTTGATTTACCAAGTGTAGTTGCGCTACCCCCTCGACCTATAAAATTTAAGACGCGTTATGTTCAGAAACTAATTGCTGAACTCAACCCGAAGAAAGCTCCAGGTATTGATGGAATAAGTAACAATATGCTGATAAACTTGCCCCATATTGCAATTAGAATCCTGTTATTTATTTTTAACGCCATATTACGACCGGAGTATTATCCACAAAGCTGGAAGCTTGCGAAGGTCAAAATGATTCCAAAGCCGGGCAAAGACCTTACCAAGGCTGAGTCATACAGGCCAATAAGTCTGCTATCAACAATGTCAAAACTCTTCGAAAAGCTGCTCATGACAAAATTGTCCCCAATTTTAACTGATAGTGGGTGCATCCCAGACCATCAATTTGGTTTTAGAAGTCAGCATAGCACCATTGAACAAACTCATAGATTGGTGCAATTTATAAGAAGAACTTTTGAAGAAAAAATGTATTGTTCTGCCCTGTTTATTGACGTTTCTCAGGCCTTTGATAAAGTGTGGCATGAAGGCCTTATTTTAAAATTAAAATCATATTTACCAATAAATTTTTTGAATTTATTAGAAAGCTACGTAACTACCCGAAAGTTTACGATTGTGGAAGGAGAATTCATGAGTATGCCCCAATCTATATCATCCGGTGTGCCACAGGGGAGCATACTGGGGCCAGTTTTGTATTTGATTTATACTTGTGATATGCCTGTGAGCAGCAATATCCATACATCTACGTTTGCCGATGATACAGCCTGCCTTAGTATGCACAAAAACCCGCACGAGGCTTCCCGATATTTTCAAGAACATATTACACAGTTGGAAATCTGGTTGAACTTATGGAGAATTAAAGTCAATGAACAAAAGTGTGTCCATACAACGTTTACCCTAAGAAGAGATACTTGTTCCCCCATTCGAATCAACAATCAAAATATTTCTCAACATTCCCAAGTGAAATACCTTGGTATACACCTTGATCGAAGACTTACATGGAAACATCATATTGACTTTAAGCTAACTCAGATGAAACTTAAGTTATCTCAAATTCATTGGTTGATTGGCAGAAATTCAACACTTAGTCTGGACTGCAAACTTTTAATATACAAGTCGCTTTTGAAGCCAATATGGTGTTACGGTATCCAGTTATGCGGCACTGCTTCAGCTTGCAATGTAGAGAGAATTCAACGAAGACAAAACAAAATTTTAAGATTAATAACATCTGCTCCATGGTATATTAAGAATTCAAATTTGCATCGTGATTTAAAAATGCCACTAGTGACTGAAGAAATTGCAAGATACGCAGGCAAATACTTAACAAAACTCGAGTCACATCCTAACCCGCTTGCTCGTAATATTTTGAATTTTAATGGTCACATCCGCCTAAAAAAGAGGGACACAAGGGCTCTTATACTCAACACTCTAGATGGGAATGCTTGAAAATACATTTAATTTTCCTTTTTGATTATCACTACTTTGTATTATTTAAATTATCACTAAGTTTTGGCCGACACTGATCGGGCTAAATAATTATATTTTGGCTTTAAGAGTTGATCACTTATTGTTAGTTCATTTTTGAAGATACAATAAATAAATATATGTATTAAAAATAAGAAAGAAAAAAAATATGCAGGAAGTCGATATCGATTCCTTGTGTGCGCCCAAATACTTTATACCCCATCACAGTGTATTGAAACCAGATAGTTCTACAACTAAGCTTAGAGTGGTTTTTGATGCATCGGCAAAAACCACTTCGGGCTATTCATTGAATGATTTGATGTACACTGGGCCAACTGTTCAGAGCGAATTATTTTCAATCTTACTGCGTTCTCGAAGTCCAAAATATGTTTTCACTACCGATATCGAGAAAATGTATCGGCAAATTCTAATTCATCCTGATGACCAACAATACCAAATAATTATGTGGAGGGAAAACCCTGCGACACCCATAAATTATTACAAGCTCAACACTGTAACATATGGAACACGGGCAGCACCGTACCTGGCAACAAAATGCTTACAGAGGATTGCCGATGAAAATATGGTGGACTTTCCAGAAGGTTCCCAAATGTTGAAACATAATTTTTATGTCGATGACGGCCTGGGTGGTTCGGATAATTTAAATATTGCGATTGAGACACAAAGGCAATTGATTACACTTTTGAGAGCCCATGGCTTCATTTTAAAAAAATGGTGTGCAAATCATCCTCAGCTACTTAAAAATATTCCAGTAGGAGATCAAGAGGTGGACTTGGACTTTAACAATAACAAAAAATCTCCGTACTGCATGGAATACCTTCAGGGAAGACTTAAAAGAGTTAAATAATATGGAAATTCCACGACATATCTTCAAGGGTGAATTGCCAACAGGTCATCAATTACATATATTCGCATATGCATCCGAGAGAGCATTTGGTGCTGTCGCATACGTGCGTGCGAAGCTAAAAGACGGACGAATCATAGTACAATTGCTCTGCGCAAAAAGTCGGGTTGCTCCATTGAAACAACAAACGTTGCCACGGCTTGAACTATGCGCTGCAGTTATGGCTGCACAACTTGCTGATAGAATTAAAGCAGATCTGCAGACTAAGAACCTACCAATATTCCTATGGACTGATTACGAAATTGTGCTGTCCTGGATAAATACACAGTCGACTTTGTATCAAATGTTTGTGGCCAACCGAGTAGCCACAATTCAGTCATTAACAGTGGCAAATCAATGGCGTCACGTGTCTTCAAAAGATAATCCAGCTGACATATTATCCAGGGGCTTGCCAGCACCAAAACTTCGCTCATCCATGTTGTGGTTCTACGGACCACTGCTTCTACATGGAAAAGAAGAAATTTGGCCATCTAATTTCTCTCATCGGTTACAAATCAGCAGCGACATCGAAATGAAGAAAACACGTTCGGTTGCACTTAATACAGTTGCCTCTGACGATTACATATATAAAATTCAACACAAAAATTCCTTCGGAAGATTACAGAGGATAATAGGTTATGGTCTCAGACTCATCCAACATGCAAGAATGAAAAACGAAGAGCGAGCAACACATAAAGCACTTACTCCAAGCGAACTGCATAATTCCTTGTGTGTGATTGTAAAGGCCATTCAGAAATCTGATTTTTTACCGGAAATTGAACAACTTAAGAAAAGTAAGGAGATTGAAAGGAAAAGTTCAATTATTAGTTTGATGCCATTTCTTGACCAGCAAGGTGTTCTGAGAGTTGGAGGACGATTGGAGGCCTCCACGTTGCCGTACGACGTGAAACATCCAATGCTGATTCCATATAATGATCATCTTATAAAGCTTCTATTTAAGATGGTCCATGAAGAAAATAATCATTGCGGACCGCAAGCATTATTGAATATAATAAGACAAAGATTTTGGCCAATAAAAGGCAAAATAATGGCAAGATCCACAGTTCAAAAATGTTTAAGATGTGCTAAGGCACATCCGCAACTGTGCCAACAACTCATGGGCAATTTACCTCATACTCGGATAACTCCGGCACGTCCATTCGTTAATGCCGGAGTCGACTATTGTGAACCATTCTGGATTCATTACAGGGTCCGCGGCAAAAAACAGACAAAGGCATATATAGCGGTATTTTGTTGTTTTGCAACGAATGCTATCCATCTTGAACTGGTCTCCGATTTAACAACCGAAGCTTTTATTGGTGCATTAAAGCGCTTTATAGGTCGTCGATCGCGTTTCAAAATATCTATTCAGATAACGCTACTAATTTCGTAGGAGCTAAGAATCAGTTATCAGAACTAGCTGACGCCATTTACTCTGATAAAGGACGAGAATTGGTTGTCTCCACTGCCAGCGCAACAGGAATACAATTCCATTTTATTCCACCAAGAGCACCGCACTTTGGAGGACTCTGGGAAGCTGCTGTAAAATCAGCAAAGTATTTGCTACTCCGTAGAATTGGAAACAATCATAATAGAAATTGAAGCAATACTGAATTCACGCCCACTCACCCCTATGTCAAATGATCCAAACAGTTTTGAAGCACTGACTCCTGGCCACTTTCTCATAGGCGAACCCCTTGTTTCACAAATAGATAGTAGGGCTATTCCAATCAATAATTCGAGACTTCAGCATTGGAAACTTGTAGCACACCTCAAACAAGAATTTTGGAAAAGATGGTCATAAGTGGAACAAGCAATCCCCTAACCTTAAAATTGGGGACATGGTAATTATAAAAGAGGACAACCTGCCAGTCATGAAATGGCCATTGGCGAGAGTAATAAACACTCATCCTGGTGATGGTATGGTCAGGGTCGTAGAAGTAAAAACAGCTAATGGGCAGTTCAAACGTCCAATACATCCAATCGCGTTACTACCTATTTACCAAGAATCTAAAGCAATAATTGATGACAATAGTAAGGCAACAAGTGATTTCACATCTACGTCAAGTGAAGAACCTGAGGCTAAAAGGCAGAAAAAGGTCAAAATACCAACAAATTATCTAACCATGGCATTAATCACGTTATTATTGCTGGTACTACTTGCTCTTGGAACTCCAGTCGAGAAAAAGAAGTTTGGATCAAAGGTAGGAATCCATTTTGAGCAAATTGGAACTACAGCTATTTCAACTACGGAATGGAATCTATTTGCATACTATGATATAGGTCCTTATTGGTCAGAAACATCAATTCTTGTCAATGGTACACGGTCATTACAAACGTTGTGTAAAATTTTAGAAACAAATTCATCTTGTCTCAGTATCTTTGACCACTTTCAACACATGGAAAGTGAGTTACAACTAGATAACCGACTATTACGAGTTAAAAGAGGGGCGCTGGATATCATTGGTAACGTTGCCCATTCATTATTTGGCGTCCTGGACTCTGAATACGCAGAACAGATGTCAGAAACAATAAAACAAGTCAACGACAATCAATCATATTTGCTAAAATTATTGAAGAATCAAACATCAATTGCTGATTTTACAATTAATATCATCCGGCAGAATCAAATAATAGCTAAGTCAAGATTTGAACGATTGGAGAAAGAAATTAAAATCTATTCAGATGATATAAATAACATCAACAATGCATTAATACAAGTACAACTAAATCAACTATTTCATTCAGCAGTTCTGGAATTAACTCTAATCGCAAACAATATAAGAAAGATACAATCATCAATCCTTGACACCCTAATGGATACTCATCATGGAAAAATCAGTCCATGGCTACTTACTCCAGAACAGTTACAAAGTGAAATTAATCAGATCATCCTCCATTCACCACCATCAGTGAAACTTCCAGTGACAGAAAAAACTGACTTGCTACAATTATTCAGACTCATGAAGGTTAAGGGAAGACTAACACACCACCACGCTGTTTTCAAAATAACCTTACCACTGGTTGAACATGAAATACTCAAGCTGTTTCATTTGATTCCTGTACCCAATATAATGAACAATACCGTGGTAGCCATTAAACCATGTACTGTTTTATTGGCTATATCTACTTTGCGGGAACAATACATTCCTTTTACAAATTCTAAGTTAAGTGCTTGCGACACAATTGAACAAGGCGTTTTCCTATGTTCCAACATTCAAATCCGTTACAACTATGGTTCAGATGTCTGTAGATGTGAAATAAACTTATTCCACAATAAAACAAAACCAAATTGTGTGCTGGAGAAAACTGATATCAGATGGGTACCCCTCAGCAAAGGCAATCAATGGATATATGTAGCGTCACCATTTTCAAGGGCCACATCTGTTTGCAACAGTGAAACCATTCCTATATATCACTAAAGGGCTCCGGTTTGCTGACGCTTGATCCAGAATGTATACTCAAGCAAGATTTTGTCAACATGAATGGACTGAGAGCTATATCAAGCACAGTAAGGTCATCATACACAAGTCTTGGCAAAATTTCAGACTTATCACTACCAAAAAACACTACAGTCTTCATAAATAATAACGAATCAACCTCAACAAATTTAGAGTGTATATGCCAAGAATATTAAGGACCTAACAACTCTACAAAGGTCGCTGGAACAACATAAAATTGCTGAGTTACCTAATAATTTGAAAACCCACCAGACTCACAGTTATATAATTGGATACCTAGCACTCGTAGTAAGCATCATAGCACTAATCATTTTGCTGTCAACATGCAAATCAAGAAAAAATTTAAAAAACCCACATCGAACTACATCAATCGAATCCACTGAAAAGGACATTGAGCTCCAACAATACGCCGAAGAACACAAGATGACCCCTATACCAATGCCACGCCAGCATTCCAAATTTACCATTGATGTTTTAGCAGCAGATGACGAGACTCAATAAATTAATTCACTAACTAACGTAGTTTTAATAACAACACTATGTTCCAATATATTTTAAAATTAATTTTTTTTTATCAAATTAACATGACCAATCAAATTAACTTGACCATGACGACTTCGAACTTTCTTCAATTTTGAACAGTCGTTCAACGCGGGAAAGAATGTTCAAAAACCCGTGAATCCACTTAATAATTATTAATGATAATACAAAAGTTAGTGAATACTATCAATACTGTTTACTTGCACTCAATTAGCTGACAAACAAAAATTGTTAATAAAAAGATATCATATTACACACTGAATTAACTGAGAATATTGTCACTTTAATCTGATTGGTCAATTTAACGTAAATTTTGTTTTAAGCATATTTGTTGACTCAACAATTAATTGTTAATAATTGCAGTATAAATATTCCAATAAAAATTATGTTTGTATCAGTAGTAAAAAACTCAAATTCAAAGTTCAAATTGATATGTTTGAATTGATTCATACTAATAAAACATTATTACTTTCATTCTAAACATTTAGGTGACCCCTATGTTTCAAACTTTAAGAAGTTTTGAAAAACACGCACCAGCGCAACAAAGGCAGAGGATATCATCCGGTCCAACATAATTCATCAAGATAACATATTTGGTAACATTTGGATGATCCCGACAACCATTCAATTCTTTCCTTCACCAAACGTTTGGGGCAGTCTCTGATCATACACAATGGCAACGGCAAATATTTTGGATTCACTGTTGAAAACAGGCGAAGCAATTAAAACGATAGTGCGTAACTTCAAAAAGGATTCTGCGGACAGAAAAACAACCGCAGAGTACTTTGAGGAGCGTAAAAGACGAACTTCGGAGTCCGGGGATATATTTGAAGCCAAGGATACAGAATTGCGTATGCGTGACGATGTTGAAACGCTTAAAACAACGCATGAATATTTTACGTCAGATTATTATGCCAAAATTAGTGAGCTAACAAACTCATACATAAATTTATTCACAACAGAGGCCAATCGTATAATGGCATTAAACCAACAAACGCTACCAGCAACTAAAAGCACTGTTGTTTCAGTGGCTCGTCAAGAGTCCAATGAAAACCAGGGCCTGATTCGCAAGGCACAAGCTAGAATGACAGCCTTAAGAAGGTTTTTAAATAAATTAACCATTACCGATGAAATACAACCACGTCCATTCTACGACATCAAATTGGCAACTATCAACAAACTTTGGGACCAGATCTTGGTCTTATACGACGATATATGTGAGAACTTTGACGATCCATTGATTTCTGGTTTTGGCATTGACAAATTTTATGAATTAAACGACAAGGTTCAAGAGCAGTTGGTCAATCTTTCCATAATGGCTTCAAAGCATCAAACAAGTACTGCAACCCCACAAACTACATCATCAAAAAAGTCGCCAAAATGAAAAAAGAAGCACCAAATTGAAAAAACGCCAAAAACTTTCGCTTCGGAATTCAGTTATGGGGCACTGCTTCGAGTTTTACCCTAATCCCCTTACTCGTAGAATCTTGAATTGTACTGCACACATCCGTTTAAAAAAGATGAGCAGTACGGCTCTAATACGAAACAGTCCAGATGAAACTTCTTGAACATAGTTTTGTGCTTAATATGACATTAATGAACTATTAATTCCTCTCACAATTTTATTCTTAACATTTGACTACTTATTTTTAGTTCATTTTTTGAAGATATGTACAATAAATAAATTTACAGTGTAAAAAAAAATCATTAGAGAAATATCAACCGCAAGAATTTTAAACAATCAAGGCAGAATCAATAAGAAATCTATGGAATCAAGTCCAAACCTTGTATGATGAGTTATGGCAACAGACCGAAGATCCTTCGATATTAGGATAAGATCAAAATGAATACAATAATTTGGAAGACTTAGTGCATTATACATTAATACAACTGACAGTAAATACAAATAAACAAAAGCAGAGCGTAGCGTATTCAACACAATTACGAGCAGAATTATCATCACACAGTTCACTACCACTTCAAAAATTATTAGTTCCTACTTCATGGGAGACTATTTGAAGTGAATCCAAATTTATGAAATATTTCAAGAAATGGTGCACAAGTAACCGCTTTCAAGCGCTCAGAAAATGTAATACCTCAAAACCATTTTGTCACGGGAGGCTGGCAAACTTGAAATTCATCTAGTCTTATCAGAAGAAAACTACACCAGAGTGTGGTCGCTACTTTTTGAACGGTACAACAACAAAAGAGCGCTGGTAGCTACATTGATTGAAAAAATTCTGAATCAACCGAAGGGATCATTATCGACTGCATAAATAAAGGCTCTTCATGATACCACAAAGGAATGCTTGTTGGCTAGCATTAAACATCGACACATTGTCATGGGATATCATACTGATTCAATCATTGGTGGAAAAACTCGAACACACTATTTACATTCGATTCAAGCAGTCACTAAAAAAACCAAAGGAAGTGCCTACAATTAGTGAATTATTGTCGTTTCTAGAGAGGCAATTTGATCCAATGAAATCAATTGGGCAGAAAGAAAAATCAACCAATCATCCAACTACAAACAAGGTTATAACAGCTGTAGCATAAGGAGAAAGTAACATCAACTGTAAGCTGTGCAACAGCAGTAACGATCGTATTCACCATTTTAAACAATTCATTGCAATCACAGAATATGATCGAAATTCAATAATAAAAACACAACACGCTATTACACTTTCCACCAAAATCACAACATACTGGAATCTCAAATTCACTCCTTCAAATGACAAAAACCACATGAGACTACGAGCAACCCATTTGCAGTCTCTTCAGTATCGACAGCATCTATATCTAGGAACCTGACCTACGTCATCTTAGCTACTGCAAGAGTCATCATCAATGCGGCAAATGGTAATTCAAATTAACTTAGAGCCTTACTAGACTCAGGACCACAAGTCAACATTGTGAGTGAACGGCTTATCAAAAAATTATCCCTTTCAACTGCAGAAGCCGCATTATGTATTGATGGAGTTGGAAAAATCCAGAAAAGAGCACATCATCGCATTAATGTGCAAATATTATCCAGAAATCATAACGTCTCAACAGACTAGGAAGCTTTTGTGTTACCCAGCATCATTCCGGAGCAACCGAGTCAAACTATCGATGTTTAAAATCGGAAAATTCCAAAGGACATTCATCTGGCGGACCCCATGTTTAACATGCCAGAGAAAATTGATATTCTTCTTGGCGTCAAGTTTTACTTCAGCCTGATATAGCCTGGAACCATAAAATTAAGCGACAGTCTTCCAATCACTTAGGTGAGCTGTAGATGGATCAATCAAACAGCACACTACATCTTTCTCATCCTCGCCATTGACGTGTGCAGTATTGGGTAAAGAAAATTCATTAGATGAATCAATAGAACAACTATGGAAACTCGATGGAGTATAAATACAAGCAAAAACATTGTCTCCGGCAGAAAATCTGTGTGAAAGTCATTTCAATCAACATGTAAAAATAGTTCTAATGGAAGCTTTGTCGCCAGCCTACCATTTAAAGAAAATCCAACAATACTAGGCAACTCATACCACGCGTACAATAGAGTTATTAGTTCGAAAAATCGACTCCAAAAGAACGAAAATATGAGACGTGAATACATAAATTTTATAAGAGAATATGAGCAACTGGGCCACATGGTAAAGGTTAATATAATATACATAATCCAAAATATTATATTCCTCATCATTGCGTGCTAAAGCCTTAGAGTATAAGAACAGAACTTCTCTTCTTCTTCTTCTTTATCAACAAATAATGAAAAATCTACCACAGGCAGAATCAGACCTGCTTGACCATTTATTAATTCGGGTGTGGACTATTGTGGTCCATTCTGAAAAGACTACAAAGTGAGCGGCAAACAGCCAACGAAAGCTTATAAAGCGGTATTTTGCTGCTTTGCCAAAAAGGCATTTCACTTAAAGCTGGTGTCTGACCTATAGACAGAATCATTCATTGGTGCCCTTAAAAGATTTATAGCTCGTCGTGGTCATTGTCGAAATATCTATTGTGACAACTCAACAAATTTTGTAGGAGCAAGGAACACTTTATCGGAAATATCTGAAGGAATGCATGTTGATAAGGCAAAAGGGGCAGATGTGCAATAGCTTTTCGTGAGCACCTGCCTTGACGGCCTAATCTCACGGGTGCCAAAGCACCGGGTGCTAGGTTAGACGCCAGACCGTCGCCCCCATGCACCCTTTTTAGAATGAACCTATGCCCACTCCTCAAAGGCACACAGGTTGCAATCTTTGTATATAGTTATCCCTGTACTATATTCAAGTACCTTGCTTAGGTACTTTGAACTATCTAAACTCTGCTACTATGTACGTGCCCATATCTGCTTCTGTTGAATGGCAACAGCACCTAGAATAGTGTCTGGCTGACCGCGTCACGCCAATCACTAGCATTGATTTAACACTGGGAAGCCAAGACTATTCTCCCATCGATTTTGGTAGCAACCACAGCCACCACGTTAATTCTCCAGCTTCCACGCTAAGGTGTTGCGGATACACCAATAGCGAAGTCCCCAAGAGAATTCCTCAACCATTGCCGGCACAGCCCAACCACTCATCCGAAATGAACGCATGCCTGTGTCCCCATATATCCAGTGCCTACTCCACACATACCAAAATCATCCCTTAAACCCCGTGGGGTAGGACGAACTCGGCATTTTAGCAAGGAACACTGACGACCGCTACATGTAATCAAAACTTCAAAGCAGCTCGGATGTCGGGCCACCGGCACCTGTGGAACCAGAAGTAGCCTCTGGTGAGACCTCGAAGTTCCACCACAAGCGCTTCACCTCTATCGTCTCTTGAACTCAGGGCAGCTCTAGATGACGCTGCTGAAATTAACAGGATCTGTCTTCCTTTTATAAATATGTGCACATCCTTTGCTCTGTTATTTCAGAGATCGGGTAGTAACACATAAGTTCTATGGGTAATGTACCAAAGGTACGTCAATGGAAAAAGCCACATCACCCCAGCTGGGGCCCCGGGCTTGCCACACCCGTAGTCAAAAATAGACTCCCCTGGGGGGGGGAGGGACAAAAGAGGCAATAGTATCCGTTCGAGCTCTAAAGAGATAAACTTTAATTTTATCCCACCACAAGCTTCTCGCTTTGGAGGCTTATGGGAGGCCGCCGTGAAGAGAGCAAAGCACCTTCTGGTAAACAGTGCGCCAACCGAATATTTAACCCACGAAGAGTTGGATACGATAATTATAGAAATAGAAGCAATATTGAACTCACGCCCGCTAATATCGCTCTCAAATGATCTGAACCATCTCTATACCTTAACTCCTGGTAATTTTCTGATTAGCAAAGCACTAACTGCTTAAGTAGATAGCAGGTCTGAAAATCTCAAGACTTCAGGCGTACCCCACTAAAAGTTAGTTTCAGAATTAAAACACAATGAAACAGTCACGAGGAAGGATTGCCACTATTTATCCTAGAGACGACGGTGAGTGGCGGGGAGTGGCCGAAGTAAAAACAGTAACAGGAGTCTTTAAAGACCTATTCATAGATTGGCTCCACTGTGTCAAGAAGAGGAAAAGGAAACTTCAACAGAGAGTGAAACAATGTTAAAACAATATTTGTCAAAGAACCAGGAAAATGATAACATTGTACTCATATCCTTTCGTCCCCTTTATATGCCCTATGCAACAACTTAGTAGTGCAGCAGTTCCAGGATTGTCCAGGGTTGTATTTTGACGCAATAGGTAACGCGAAGTTGAATACGGCAGGGTGGAAATTAATGGTGTAAAAGACATTTAATACTACACATTTTCACAAAGAAAATGAATAAAATGACAACATAGCTTACAATCATACATACATTCATATACAACTATATTTTGCTGTTGTTCACAAACATGCAATCGTACAAAATTATAAGTTTTATTTTAGAAACATTTAATTGCTTACACATCATAAGGTTCATTAACCATTTGCTTATTAATTAGTGTTTTTTGTGCTTATTAATTAATTGTTTTAAATACACGCCGATTTACCTCATTTGTAAGTTAGGTAATTTTATTGTATTGATTCAAACAATATTAATATTGCATATGTTATTATCCATAACCTTTTCACTTTTATTAATTCTTAATTTTATATAAAGAATATAGAAAGTAAAAATAAAAATATTTTAAGTCGTTTTCAATAAGCATAATAAGAGTGTTTTATTACTGAACGACTTTTTTCAAGTTACAAGTGCTTGTAAGGAAAAACTGTTTGGGAATTTAGTGCTAGTTCAAATTTATGTGTTTGATCTAATCAACACCAGCCCATTCACAAACAGTTTTCAATTTACATACAACTAAATGGAAAAATAAACTTTTATTTTCATTTCAAGAGTGAAGTAAACAATATATTTGTATAAACTTTTTACACTATAAAAAATAACTTTAATTAATTCTGCATCCATAGCTCAAAAGTTATATATTTTGAGTTACGACGTTCTTTGAGTATGTGAGCGAGATATTTCATTATTAAGATAACAATATCAAACTTTCAATTTAAGTTGAGGCTGCAACATTTAACTTTCGAGAGATGTTACTTTAATTATGTATTCTAATCAGAGACGGAAATTAACTTTTGTTTTTTTCTTTCTCGTTTTATCGTCATAGTGATAGGAGGTCTAAGCGGTGTTTTCCTTATTTTGTATATACATACTAAAAATAAATTCAGTGAAGGGCGACTTTGACCGGCGCACGAAGGGTTCCGTACGGACATGAGATATGTAATTCAATACGAAATTTAGCCAATATAAACTATAGTTTTGGCATTTTTACGTTTTTGGGTTTTTTTTCGGTTTTAAGCGTTTATTTTTAGTTTTCAGGTTTTTTGAATTTATTCATGCTTTCTGAATTTTGGCACTTTTTTCCTCGTTTTGGCGATTTTTTTTGGTTTTTGGATTTTTTTAATTTTGGCGATATTTATTATCTTAGAGTTTTTTTATTTTGCCAATTTTTTTATTTTGGCGATTTTTTAATTCTGGAGTTTTTTTCGTATAGGTGATTTTGGTGATTTTTTTAGTTTTGGCAAATTTTTTCCCGTTTTGAAGATTTTTTTTCGGTTTTTGGGGTTTTTTTTAATTTTGGCGATTTTTTTTCGTTTTGGCGATTTTTTTTAATTTTCATGATTTTTTTTTCACATAAGCAATTATTTTGGTTTTGGCGCATTTTTCGCGTTTTGGCGACTCCTTTCGGTTTTTGACGTTTTTTTCATATTGGCGATTTTTTTCATTTGCGCGATTTTTTTGAATTTGGCGATTTATTTTAGTGCTAGAATTTTTTTTTAATTTTGTCGCTTTTTTTCGATTTGGCAATTTTTTTTAAATTTTTGGCTTTTTTTCTGGTTTTGGCGATTTTTTTCGGTTTGGCGATTTAATAATTTTCGGATTTTTTAGTTTTACCGTCTTTGAAAATGTCCAGAGTTTACCTCTTACGGTTTCCAAGATATAGCAAGTTGTCAAAATTACATAGTCAAAATTGCATTAACTGATAGACCACCCTTTAATTTAAATTTTTTAATATTTTAATGTTAATTGTTGTAGTGTATATAAAAATACACTAATTTTACAAATTTCAAGTGTCAATATACATATGTACATACAATTGTATGTATATTACAAGGGATTTTAACATTTTTCGTCGCTCGTTTTAGAAAACCCCTTTAATTTTTAATTGTCATGTATTTGTTGTTGTAGCGGCCAAGGTTCTATATACTCTGTCCAAATTTCAGGTCCGTAGCTCTTAGGGTTCCTTAGAAAATACCGTTTGACGGACAGACGAACAGTGTAGCGAAAACAATAGTGTTCCTTTTTTCACCGTTGGTGTACGCAACCCTAAAAAGAGCCCTATTGTTTTCGATCCGCTGTCCTTCTGTCCGTCACACGCTATTTTCTATTTTGACTATCTATCTTGGAAAACGTAAAAGGTAAACTCTTGAAATTTTCAAAAACGGTAAAATAAAAAAAATTCGAAAATTATAAAATTGTCAAACAAAAAAAAATAATCGCCAAAAATTTAAAAAAAAAATGTCAAAGTTAAAAAAAATATCTAACACTAAAATATATCGCCAAATTCGAAAAAATCACCTAAATGAAAAAATCGCTAGAATGAAAAAACGCCGAAAGCCGAAGAAAATCGCTAAAACGCGAAAAATGCGGTAAAACCAAAATAATCGTTTATATGAAAAAAAAAATCGCCCAAATGAAAAAAGTCGCCAAAATGAAAAAAGAATCACTAAATTGAAAAAACGCATAAAACCAAAAAAATCGTAAATATTAGAAAAAAATATCAAAACTAAATAAAGCGCCTAAATAAATGTAAATGAAAAGCAATCACCAAAATTAAAAAAAAAAAATCGCTAAGATTAAAAAACGTCAAAAGCATAAAAAACCGCCAAAAGAAAAAGAGTGTCAAAACTAAAAATATTTCCAAAATGAAAAATAAAGCACTTTCTCGTTGTACATTCATAGTGAACAGTCGATTTAGCGGAGTTTTTAACTCATTCTAAACAAAAAAAAATTGTACGAAAAAATATTCGGAATACATATTGTTATTGTTAGCTTTATTTGCATTGCTAATATTTTTTACATAGTCATAATTAACAGAAACAAAAAAACCGTAATCAAAAAAAAAAAAACAAACAAACAAACAAAAGTGCCCTTGAGGAATACTCTATATGAGTACCTCAAAAACAAATAACTGTGAAGTGAGTTCTAATGGCAGAAATGCCTATTTTACTGTGAGTTCTGAAGCTCTTAATGAAAATGATAAAAACAAAAAACCTAATGATAGACTTACTGAGAGCTCTGAAGCCCTTAATGATATCAAATTAAATAAGAAATCTGATAGTAGACTTTTTTTAACGGCGAGGCCACTTTTTCGTCAGCGATCAACTTCGCTTTGTCCAATGCCAACTAGTGATTCGTTAACATTACCGTTGCCTAGTACTTCTACATTTAACTCAGCGATATCATCCGCTTCGGGCTCGTGGTCATCACTTAACCAAGTTTTTACTGAAGTTAAGAGCAGCCCAAAACCCAAGGTCCAAGTGGGAATGGAGAGACGCGGACGAAGCCCAAAGTCTTCGAAAATTTCATCTGCTGCAAAAATGTCTAGGGATAACAGCGTATCCTCTATTAACCGCCAAAATCGTTTTCAAATATTACAAGTTGACAACAACGAAGCCGATGTATCTACGAACAAAACATCCAAGCCGCCTCCAATCTATTTGAGAGAAAAAAATTCAAACGCTCTTATAAAAAATTTAATTTTAGTCATTGGTGAGAATAAATTTCACATCGTTCCAATAAAACGTGGTAACATTGATGAAACAAAAATTCAAATTTATGAAGAAAAAGATTTTCGCAAACTGATTACTGAATTTGAAAAAAGTAAGAAAAGTTTCTACACATATCAGCTTAAAAGTGCTAAAGGCCTGCAGATCGTATTGAAGGGCATCGATTCCTATGTTGCTCCAGAAGAAATAAAAGATGCACTCGTCCTCCAGGGATTTAAGGTAAAAAATGTATCTAACATAATAAATAGGGAGAAGATTCCTCAACCTCTATTTCGCGTCGAACTTAAGCCAAACGATATAAAATTGAAAAAAAGCAAGACTCATCCAATTTATAATTTGAAATATCTCTTATATCGAAAAATAACAGTTGAAGAACCACACAAGCGTTCTGGACCCGTACAGTGCCATAATTGTCAAGAATATGGTCACACAAAAACTTACTGCAAGTTAACTTCAGTTTGTGTTATCTGCGGTGAATTGCACGGTACTGCTGGTTGTACCAAACCTAAAGATCTAGCAGAAAAAAAATTTAGTAATTGTGGAGGTAATCACACCGATAACTACAGAGGATGTCCTGTCTATTCTTTCGTTAAACAGACTATGGGGCAAAAGCCTAAATTAGCTCCAGCACAAACAGCAAACGCTTACTCCGCCACTTTTGCTCAAATGAGCCAACCTGTCACTTCACGTGTATCGTATGCCGATGCAGCTAAGACTAGTTATATTCCCACACAAAATATTCCGCCTCAAAATAATTCAACGAATGCAAACTCAAGCTTTAATTTTAGTCGCCTTGAAGCTACTATTGAGAATCTAGTGCTAACTATAAATAATTTTACAACAAATATGACTAGCATGATGCAAGAAATGCTACGAATGCAGTCTACACTGCTTCAAGCATTAGTTAACAAGCCATGAACACGTTAAAGATAAGTTTCTGGAACGCAAACGGCATTCGCCAACATAAAAATGAACTTGAGCACTTCCTCACGGAAAAAAATATTGATATAATGTTGGTTTCTGAGACTTATTTGACTTCAAGAAGCCTATTCAAAATTAATGGCTACATTTTATATGATTCAAAGGACCCAAGAGGAAGAGCTTGCGGGGGATCACCAATTTTAATAAAGTCAAGACTCAAGCATTATATTCTTGACAACATTTGTGAAGAACATCTACAAGCAACGAATATTTGTATCGAAAATTTTTGCACAAATTTTGTCATATCATCAATTTACTCCCCTCCTAGATTCGCAATTACTAAAGATCAATACGAGGATTTCTACAAATCTCTTGGCCCTTGTTTCGTAGCAGCTGGAGACTATAATGCAAAACATACTTTCTGGGGTTCGCGTCTTATCACACCTAGAGGACGAGCGTTGTTCAACACAATTTCAAAAATGGGCTTGGACGTCATTTCGAGTGGGGAACCCACTTACTGGCCTACTGACATACATAAAATTCCGGATATTATAGATTTTGGCGTCATGAAAAATATTTCTAGGGAATTAATTCACATCTAGATCTATCGTCCGATCACTCTCCCACGATCGTTACAATCTGTAGCCCACTGAGAAGTGCTCTACCTCACCCATATGTGAAAATGGTCAGTCGTGTTAATTGGCTGCGATTCAAAAAATATCTTAGTAGTCATTGCACTGAAAACATTAAGCTAAGAACTCATGACGATATTGAATCTAATATTGCTAATCTTAACGAAAATATTAAGCAGGCAGCTGAACATGCCACTTCCTCCCACCCGCAGACTGGGTTTAACAGCATATATTCTACAGATATTGAACTTCTCGTATGTGCAAAAAGAAGAGCTAGAAGAGAATGGCAACAGCACAGATCACCCCAAAATTAAATTAGATTAAAAGATTTCACTAAACGACTCCAAGAACTGCTTGCATATGAAAAAACTGCATCTCTTAAAAACTATCTGGAAAATCTCGATGTCACACCAGCATCTAATTATTCTTTGTGGCGCGCTGCGAAAAGAATTAAAACACCCGTTGAGTTTAAACCACCTCTGCGCACTTCTACCGGAGTTTGGGCCAGGAGTGATATTGAAAAAGGTAACTTGTTTGCAAAGCATTTAAAATCCGTATTTACCCCAAACACATGTACTGGTGTTGTTGATTTCCCGAGTGTAGTTGCGCTACCCCCTCGACCCATAAAATTTAAAATGTGTGATGTACAAAATCTAATTGCTGAACTCAACCCGAAGAAAGCACCGGGTATTGATGGAATTAGTAACCAAATGCTAATAAAATTGCCTCTTATTGTAATTAGAATCATGTTATTCATTTTTAATGCCATTTTACGACTAGAGTATTATCCCCACAGCTGGAAGCTTGTCAAAGTTAAAATGATTCCAAAGCCGGGCAAAGATCTGACCAAGGCAGAATCATACAGGCCAATAAGCCTGCTATCAACAATGTCAAAACTTTTCGAAAAACTGCTCATGTCAAAATTGTCCCCAATTCTAATTGGTAGTGGGTGCATCCCAGACCATCAGTTTGGTTTTAGAAGTCAACATAGCACCATTGAACAAACGCATAGATTCGTTCAATGTATAAGAAGAACATTTGAAGAAAAGAAGTACTGTTCTGCACTGTTTATTGACGTTTCGCAGGCATTTAATAAAGTGTGGCATGGAGGCCTAATTTTAAAATTAAAATCATATCTACCAATAAATTTGGTGAATTTATTAGAAAGTTACATTACTACCCGGAAGTTCACGGTTGTGGAAGGGGAATTCATGAGTGTGCCCGAATCTATATCATCCGGTGTGCCACAGGGGAGCATACTGGGGCCAGTTTTGTATTTAATTTATACTTGTGATATGCCTTTGAGCAGCAATATCCATACATCTACGTTTGCCGATGATACAGCCTGCCTAAGTATGCACGAAAATCCTCATGAGGCTTCCCGATATCTACAAGAACATATTACACAACTGGAACTATGGTTAAAATTATGGAGAATTAAGGTAAACGAGCAAAAGTGTGTTCAGGTAACATTTACCCTGCGAAGAGATACTTTTTCCCCAATTCGAATCAACAATCAAGTTGTTCCTCAGCATTCACATGTAAAATACCTTGGTATACACCTTGATCGACGACTTACATGGAAACACCATATTGACTCAAAGCTAATACAAATGAAACTTAAACTAACTCAGATATATTGGCTGATTGGTAGAAACTCAACACTCAGCCTAGACTACAAACTTTTATTATACAAGTCGCTCTTGAAGCCAATATGGTGCTACGGAATTCAGTTATGGGGCACTGCTTCAGCTTCTAAAGCCGAAAGAATCCAACGAAGGCAAAACAAAATTTTACGTTTGATAACATCGGCTCCATGGTACATAAAAAACTCAAATATACATCGTGATTTGAATATGCCACTAGTGATTGAAGAAATAGCAAAATACGCAGGCAAATATTTAACAAAACTCGAGTCACATCCTTATCCGCTTGCTCGTAACATCTTGACTTTTACTGGCCACATTCGCTTGAAAAAGAAGGACACAAGGGCTCTTTTACTCAACACTCCAGATGGGATTGCTTGAAAATATTTTTTTTTTTTGATTATCACTACTTATGTATTATTTATAACTATCACTAAGTTTATATCCGACAGTGGTCGGGCCTAATACTTATATTTTAGATTTAAGATTTAAATACTTATTGTTAGTTCATAATTGAAGATACAATAAATAAATAAATGTAAAAGAAAAAAAAAAATAAAGCGTTAAAAACGAAAAATTATCCAAGACCTAAAAAAAATAGCCAATATGAAAAAAAATCGCAAAAATTAAAAAAATCGTCAAAATAAAAGAATCGTCATAATTAAAAAACGTCAAAAACTAAAAAAAATCGCCAAAACCAGAAAAAAAGTGCCAAAACTAAAAAAGTGCCAAAACTTAAAAAAATCGCCAAAACCAAAACAAGCACAAGCAAACCCAAAACTAAAAATAAAGCTTAAAATCTAAAAAAAACCTAAAAACAAAAAAAAACCAAAACTATATTTTATATTGGCTAATAAAGTTGGTTTTGAATCTCATATCTAGTGTCCGTACGGAACCCTTCGTGCGCGGGTCAAAGTCGCACTTCACTGAATTTATTTCTTTTTTTTTTTGCAATTTTTTTAGTATTCTCAGCTAAAAAAATTATATATGGTCCATATATTTTTAATATATGAATGTATATAACCATATATGAATATGTATGAATTCATGTATAGAAATATATGGGATTATACATGGCAAAAATATTATATTTGAACTAATATATGGACTAATATATGAAATGTATTATAACATATGAGCTCATATATGAAAATTTAATTATGAAGCTCTTCATATGTGGATCCATATATAAATATGAGATTTTATATATGGAGCCATATAAGAATTTATGTATGAATACATGATATCTCACATAAGACCATTTTTGCAATCATAAAAGCTTGGAATTTTATCACTGCTGAATTGGAAATCCATTAGAAAATACATACGGTATGCAAAGTTTATATGCGTACCCTCAACGTTTAAAAAAGAACAACTTTTTGTTACAAAAAAAACATTCTTGTATGATTTTATACATTGTGGCCCCATTTAATATATCAAATAATCAAAGGGATAATCCAGTCATTAATTTTATAGAAAATAACAAAATTCTCTAGATAAGAAACAAAGTTCATATTACTGTATTGAAAACTATTGTTAGACGGATTATTTTTCTTTTATAATTAATTGCATTAGTTTTTAATCTGATTTCTTAAGCTAAATATTATGTACGAATAAGCTTTATGTGTTTTTTAAATAATTGATGAATGAAATGACTTTTAGTTCAATTTGAATTATTTGTCCAAACAATGCATTAAATACAACCTCTCTCTCAAGTCTAAAAAAATTTAATATTAGTAATTTAATTTATTGCACAGCAGTGCCCTTTTATGAATCAAGAGTGCATGTATATGTATACTGTGGAGGGAATTTACACATACATGTATGAAAATGTATGAACATATATAATCATATATGCCCATATACACTCATTTTTCGGACCCGAACCATATATGGGATATCATATATGCTCCATACATATTTTTTTAGCTGGGTTGTCATTTTTTAATTTCCAATTTTTTTGTTTTAGCATTTTTTTTGGGCTTCTGGCGTTTTTTTTTGTTTTTTACGATACATATTTTTAGTTAAATTTTCATAAAAAATTTTTTTTTAAGAAATTTTAGTTTTTTTTAACATCTTGGCTGACTTACAGAGAAATTTAGTTAAATTTTGTATTACCCAGCTAAAAATATTATATATGGTCCATATATTTTTAATATATGAATGTATATAACTATATATGAATATGTATGAATTCATGTATGGAAATATATGCGATTATACATAGCAAAACTATTATATATGAACTAATATACGGACTAATATATGAAATGTATTATAACATATGAGCTCATATATGAAAATTTAATTATGAAGCTCTTCATATGTGGATACTTATATAAATATAAGATTTTATATATGGAGCCATATAAGAATGTATGCATACATGATATCTCACATAAGATCGTTCTTGCAATCAAAAAAGCTTGGAATTTTATCACTGCTGAATTGGAAATCCATTAGAAAATACATACGGTATGCAAAGTTTATATGCGTACCCTCAATGTTTAAAAAAGAAAAACTTTTTGTTACAAAAAAAACCATTCTTGTATGATTTTATACATTGTGGCCCCATTTAATATATCAAATAATCAAGATAATCCAGTCATTAATTTTATAGAAAATAATAAAATTCTCTAGATAAGAAAAAAAGTTCATATTAATGTATTGAAAACTATTGTTAGAGGGATTATATTTTCTTTTATAATTAATTGCCTTAGTTTTTAATCTGATTTCTTAAGCTAAATGTTATG
Source organism: Tachina fera (assembly GCA_905220375.1). Classification (NCBI taxonomy): domain Eukaryota; kingdom Metazoa; phylum Arthropoda; class Insecta; order Diptera; family Tachinidae; genus Tachina; species Tachina fera. The sequence goes on from LR999967.1 coordinate 51,541,788, forward strand.
TACGAATATGATTTATGTGTTTTTTAAATAATTGATTCACCTTTTGATGAATGAAATGACTTTTAGTTCGTTTGGAATTATTTGTCCAAACAAATGTTTCATTAAATACAAGATCTCTCTCAAGTCTAAAAAAATTTAATTATAGTACCCAGCTAAAAAAATTATATATGGTCCATATATTTTTAATATTTAAATGTATATAACTATATATGAATATGTATGAATTCATGTATGGAAATATACGGGATTATACATTGCAAAACTATTATATATGAACTAATATATGGACTAATATATGAAATGTATTATAACATATGAGCTCATATATGAACATTTAATTATGAAGCTAATATAAATATGAGATTTTATATATGGAGCCATATAAGAATGTATGCATACATGATATCTCACATAAGATCGATTTTGCAATCAAAAAAAGCTTGGAATTTTATCACTGCTGAATTGGAAATCCATTAGAAAATACATACGGTATGCAAATTTTATATGCGTACCCTCAAAGTTTAAAAAAGAAAAACTTTTTGTTACAAAAAAAACCATTCTTATATGACTTTATACATTGGGGCCATATTTAAAATATCCAATAATCAAAAGGATAATCCAGTCATTAATTTTATAGAAAGTAATAAAATTCTCTAGATAAGAAACAAAGTTATGAACTTACTGTATTGAAAACTATTGTTAGACGGATTATTTTTTCTTTTATAATTAATTGCATTAGTTTTTAATCTGATTTCTTAAACTAAATGTTAAGTACGAATATGATTTATGTGTTTTTAAATAATTGATTCATCTTTTGATGAATGAAATGACTTAGTTCGTTTTGAATTATTTGTCCAAACAAATGTTTCATTAAATACAACCTCTCTCTCAAGTCTAAAAAATTTAATTTTAGTAATTTAATTTATTGCACAGCAGTGCGCTTTTGTGAATCAAGAGTGTATAAATATGAACTTTGCATACTGTGGAGGGAATTTACACACAAATGTATGAAAATGTATGAATATATATAATCATATAAGCCCATATACCCTCATTTTTCGGATCCGAACCATATATGGGATATCATATATGCTCCATACATATTTTTTTAGCTATTTATATTATTATTACCTATTTGTTATAGCCGAACTTCACTGTGTATAGATTTTCGGTGGAATTTCGAGAGTTCCAGAAAATTTCCTGAGAAATTTCTTCAGTGAAATTTTACTTTTTGTTAACATCTTTGCTTCTTTTATGAATTTCAATTTAATTTGTAGTGAATGATAACTAATGGCAAATTTTGTTAAAACTTAAACAATTTTTTTTGAATTTTATTTTCTTAAAAATAATATTTTCTTTGTTGTTTAATTGTTTGATTTAAAAAAAAATTTACATAGAATCATTTTTTTGCGAACTATTTGAAAAAATACTGGCATATTACTGTTTTATTTCCACCGCCATAAAACTTTAATTTTAATAACATTTTGCTGAAATAAAAACAATGTAAGAATAAAATTGCTCATCGCTACAAGCCACAAAAACAAATGGTCAAAAATTTTATGGGTTTTTTAATGGCGTTGAGTGTCAAACAGGAGCAAAGAAAATTTTCTGAAAGCAGTTAAGAGTTATAACAACATAGTTGTTGTGCCATTAAAAATCATTAGAGACATTTTATCAAAATAAAGAGTAAGACAAACTCATAAGTCCTACAGTTAAAAATTTGAGCTTTCTTTGAAATAGTTTTGGAACGAAGAAAACAGTAATTCTGCAAAAATATTTTGGAATTTTTTTTATTAAATGCTATAACTCTCGCACATCTCTAAGAGTTAAAAGCATTACGGGTATCTTTATTTATGGCAACCGATCTTCAGTTGCGTTCTTAATTGGCAACGCAAGTGAAATGAAAATTATTATTATATATGGCAACTTTCTAGAGTTGCCTAAAACTTATCAAATAATCTGAGCGTAAATTATAGTAGTCGATGCTAATCTAATTTTTTAAATTGCTCCATATAAGCTCTATTGTTATATTTTGTAATTTCACTCGATATCGAGTGACGTAATTCTTAAAATGATAATGACAGATTGACAGCTGAAAATCATGTAAACAATGTAATGCAAACCAACAAAATCGCCAAAACGAATAAAAGCGCCAAACTAAAATAAAATCTCTAAAATTAAAATTAGTCGCCAAAAACCAAAAAAATCGCAAAAATTAACAAAAGAAACTCGCCACAAAAAATCACCGAAATGAAAAAAATATAAGAAATTAATAAAAAAGAAAAGCGCCAATACAAAAAAACACCTTAAACTAATATAAATCGCCAAAACCGAAAAAACGTAAAAAATCGCAAGAACTAGAAGAAACACCAAGAACGGAAAAATATTGGAAAAACGAAAAAAGCGCCAAACTAAAAAAATCTCTTCGACTAAAATAAATCACCAAAAACTAAAAAATTGCCAAAATGAAAAAAAAATCGCCGAAATGAAGAAAAAAACGCCGAAAACTGAAAATATCTTCAAAACGAAAGAAAAGCACCACACCGAAAAATAATTGCTTAAACCTAAACAAATCGCCATAAACCGAAAAAACGCAAAAAAAATTTCAACATAAAAAATCGGCAAAACGATACAAGCGCCGTACTAAAAAAATCTCTTCAACTTAAATAAATCGCCAAAACCCAAAAAAAAAATTTAAATTGAAAATAAATCGCCAAAATTAAAAAAAAATTGCTGAAACGAGACAAAACGCTAAATGCCAAAAAACTCCAAAACGAAAGAAAAGCGCCGAACTAAATTGTTTTAACTAAAATAAATCGCCATAAACCAAAAAACGCGAAATACGAAAAAAAAACTTCAAAACTAAAAAATCGGCAAACCAAAAAAGCGCGAAACTAAAAACTTTCTTCAATTTAAATAAATAGCAAAAAATCAAATAAATCGAAAAATTGAAAAACGAAATAAAAAAAATCGCCGATATGAAAAAAACGCCACAAACCGATCTCCAAGACTAAAATAAATCGCCATAACCGAAAAAACGCAAAAGGACGCTAAAACTAAAAAAATTCCAAGAACCGAAAAATTCGCCAAACAAAAAAAGAAAAACAACAAAAATTAAAAAAATCTCTTAGACTAAAATAAATTGCCAAAACCGAAATAAATTAAAAAAAAACCCAAAACAAAATAAACCCAAAAAACCGAACAATTTTCCAAAACGAAAGAAAACCGCAAAACCTGTTGTGAATTAGAATTGATCAACCCTCGTACCTGTACATTGCACAACTTCCCAGTGAAAAAAATTTAAGTCATTCTAGTGGAACTACATTTTCATTGCTTCCAAAAAATCGATATTTTTAATTTGCCGAGAGTGAGCAAGAAAACATGTAGAAGCTTACTTTAGTCATACAAAACCTTGTAACTCCTCCATAGTGTTGGAAAATACTCACCAGAATTAAAAAAAAAATAGTTTTTTTGAGAATTTTATGAACTAATTTTAGTCTAAAACTTAAAAGTTATTTGCTTCAATTTACATGAAAACAATGTTTAGGGCTTTAATTTAAAAAGAAACGGATTGTTAAAATAGGTAACTATTTACCATTATTCCTAGATGAAAACATTATCATAGAACACAAAAAAAGGAATTTTCCTTAATATCGCTTCAAATTCAGTGACCAGGCATCGAAAAAGAGAACTTCTTGCAATGACAACCCTATGCAAAAATCATTAGATCGGATCGAAATTTTCACTACTTCCGCATCGCAAACTCTATATTTTCATGACTTTTTTGGAGTCTCTTTTTTACTGCCCAGTAAAGTCATGAAAATGTAGAGTTTACGATGCGGAAGTAGTGCAAATTTCGATCCGATCTAATGATTTTTACATAGGGTTGTCATTGCAAGAAGTTCTCTTTTTCAATGCCTGGTCACTGAATTTGAAGCGATATTAAGGAAAATTCCTTTTTTTGTGTTCTATGATAATATTTTCATTTAGTAAAAAGGGTAAATAGTTGCCTTTTTTAACAATTCGCTTCTTTTTAAATTAAAGCCCTAAACATTGTTTTCATGTAAATTGAAGCAAATAACTTTTAAGTTTTAGACTAAAATTAGTTCATAAAATTCTCAAAAAAATAATTTTTTTTTAATTCTGGTGAGTATTTCCAACACTATGGAGGAGTTACAAGGTCTTGTGTGACTAAAATAAGCTTCTACATGGTTTTTTGCTCACACTCGGCAAATTAAAAATAGCGATTTTTTGGAAGCAATGAAAATATACTTCCGCTAGAATGATTTCCATTTTTTTTCACTGGGTGGGTTTGTTAACGCAGCAGCAACCAGTTCATTCACTTGGTTGTTTGCTAAATTCTTTGCGTTGACAAATTGTGCAATAGTAATATTTCGTAATTGGTTCAAAAGCTTAATAACATTAAACATTTTAGCAAGTTAGCATAATAATAATAGCTGTTAAGCATAATATAACATTTAACAAGTTGAAGTATATTAAATTAGGATGAAGTTTTGTATAAATAGTGCAATATTTATTAAAGAAGATAGTCTTGTTTTTAGTCAAAAGTTAGAGTCATACCTGCGATTCCCACGGGACACTCCAGGTTTAAAATTGTAAAGTAAAATAATAAGATACTAGTTTAATAAGATATACAAAAGAAAAATCCTTTATTATATTCAACACAACATTTTGGCGCAGCCTTTTTGGCAGTTTGAAGGAAGTATATTGATATTGGACAGCTATTTTAGCTCAATTTAATTTTAATATACTGAATTAAATGGTTAAAAGGATACGTTGTTCTGTATACCAACATTAACTACACAACGCAAGGTTTTAATGAGCTATTTTAGCTGCCTTAAGTTGCACAGACTTCGATGGTAAACTCAACGACTATCAAACATTTGCTCGAGACAAATGGGACCAACAATAATTGTAAATATATATATATATATATATAAGTGTTGAATTAGTAAATTAAACTAGATAAACGCATAGTGAAAAATGCAAAAAAAAAATTGCTTAGCAGTATTTAAATAAAAGGAAAGTTTGTTTGTGAAAGTGAACATTGAAAATAAAATTGGACTTAGGGAAATTTGCTTGAGCTATATGGAAGATTTGAAAAAAAAAATTACAAAAGACACAAGAGGAGACCAAGGAAATTTCTGAGCGAGTGTGGAATCTCATAAAGTACCTTAACAATACCAAAGAGTATATAGAGTTAGTAAAGCATGAAGTGAGGAGCCAGGGAAACATAACCGAATTTGAAAAGATAGATATTTTATTGGAAGAAGATGATGGGTAATGGTGGATGCAAATTTCCGTCTCTTTCTAACATTATATCTATAATTTCTGATATCCCATCAATAGGGGATTTGTAGGTTCGTTATTTGGTATTAATAACATAGTGATCATAGAAATTTGGTTCTCCAGTTCAATATATATGAATTTATTAGGGACTTGGAGGTTCGCAATATTGTAATCATAGAAATTTGTGTTCTATAGATATACATACTCACTTACTAAAAATGTATTGTTGGATATATGTATGTATGTATGTGTGTGCTCGTATCAGAGGGGTTGGTTCTTCAGTTACATGCTCGCTCTCCTACTACAAAAAATTATGTAGTGGGTGTGTACAATTTTAGAGTTGGATCTATGTATGTATGTATGCCCGTATCAAAGAGGTATAGATATAGTGTTAGAAAGAGATGGATTTTGCGGGCACTTATTCATAATTGATAGCGCTTAGTTGTATGTGTTCATATGTATTTGTTATATTTACTATTCTATGTCTGGATTAATTTTTTCTCGTGCTCTCAACCAGTAAAATATTTAAATGCTGCTATATTCCTTGAACTACATACTTAGTCCCCGTTCACACTACGCTAGCCTTATTGCTAAGCTTATCACTTTTTCTTATTTGAACTTGTTCTTGTTCTCGACTTAGTATGCTAAACATATTGAAAGTACATGTATGGTGTGAACTGGGACTTCTATTATTTGTTCTTTACTTTTTATATTTTGTGCGTGTGTGGTCCCTTTTTAGCGTTTGATCTAGTTGAATTGCTTGTGTGGTAATTGTATACGTGTAAGTATGTAAGTAAATGTAGATGCGTGTGTGTAGTTCAATAATTTTTGGGTATCATAGGAATGGTTTTGTGCTGGAATAGCTGTTCTCCTAGCTCAAATTTGTTTGCTGATGTTGATTGCTTCTACTGTTGTTATTTCTTTTTCTTCTTTTATTACTCCGAATGGAAGCGCTTGGCTTATGAGTACATACAAATGTACATACATTGATATGTACATACAGTATGTCAAGTAATTGTTTTTACATAGTTAAAATCGTTGTAAATTTTGACTTTTATCGTAACTATTTTTCTCCCTTTTTGCATTATGAAACTTTTTTGTAGTTGACTTCATTTTATATACATTTAAGTGCACATATAGTCGTAAGTTATAAGCAAAATTAAGAATGAGAGCATAAAAATTACATGAAAACCAAAAAAACTCAAAAATTTCTTTGTCAAGAAAATGTTTTTACATCCTTGTATTATATAGTAAGCAAATGGGAAAGATTTTAAGGTGTACAAAAATGAATATTGTTTTTGGCCGCCATTGGCATCAAATAGGCCTGTAAGACGACTTCTCATAAAAAAATTTTTTTTTTCCATTTATGCCGCTGAAATTTGTCGCTTTCCCCTCGTAATACTGTTCTTAACTCCATTTAGTTCTTGAAATATAATTTGGAAACACTATTTTTTAGTTAAACCCATTAATTTTGAATAGGATATAGATCTGGACCTTGAGATGGAGTATCCACAACTTTACCGCAATTGAAAAGACACCATGTTCTTACCCAAAGTGCCTCATGTTTGAGGTCAATACATTGATAAAAATCTAAAACGTCCATACATATCAGCAATAAAGCCAACCTTACTCGCGCTGTCAACCAAAAACCATTTCAACGTATTGAAGTACCGCTCAGTAACACTCTCCCATGAGACAAAGGCAATTGCTAAAAAGATAAATAAATAAATAGATTGTACTTCAAGAACTGCTCGCAAATCCCCGCCTCTTGGAGTGCAGCACAAAGAACAACAATTGCCTTTTGCGATAACGCATACTTGATGGCTACTACGATAACGTGATTTGCTGCGACGAAACCAAACTTCTGCTTTATTAAAGTTACAGATCTAACAAAGTATGGATGAAAAAAAATTTTTAAATATTGGGAAGTGAAACCATTAACCCAACTGTAAAATTTAAAATAATTTGGTTGATGGATTGGAGGTATATATAGTATGTATACGCATATATGTTTATGCTGTAAAAGGAGGAATAAATTTGCTTTATTGAAAATATTATGGATGCGGGGCAGTAGCTCAATATATTGAAGTATTTTTTTGGATGAGAGCTTGAGTAAGGTTGGCGTTATTGCTGGTAAACGTGGAAGTTTTAAATTTGTATTAATGTATTGACCTCAAACATGAGGCACTTTGGGTAAGAACATGGTGTCTTTTCAATTGCGGTAAAGTTGTGGATACTTCATCTCAAGGTCCAGATCTATATCCTATTCAAAATTTATGGGTTTAACTGAAAAATAGTGTTTCCAAATTATATTTCAAGAACTAAATGGAGTTAAGAACAGTATTACGAGGGGAAAGTGAGAAATTTCAGCGGTGTATATGGAAAAAAAATTTTTTTTATGAGAAGTCGTCTTACAGGCCTATTTGATGCCAATGGCGGCCAAAAACAATATTCATTTTTGTACACTTTAAAATCTTTCCCATTTGCTTACTATATAATACAAGGATGTAAAAACATTTTCTTGACAAAGAAATTTTTGAGTTTTTTTGGTTTTCATGTAATCTTTATGCTCTCATTCCTAATTTTGGTTATAACTTACGACTATATGTGCACTTAAATGTATATAAAATGAAGTCAACTACAAAAAAATTTCATAATGCAAAAAGGCAGAAAAATATTTACGATAAAATCACAATTTACAACGATTTTAACTATGTAAAAACAATTACTTGACATACTGTATATACATTCATATGCGTACTTGACAATTTTTGATTTTATGCATATACAAACATACATATTTATGTACATACTTATTAAAATGTGCTGATATTGCTTTTTTCCCATTTTATAATATTCAAGGGAACTTTTTAGTCGTCATGTGGTTTTATGCTCTATTTTTTATCGTTCCTGGTATGTTTATCGGATACTTTTTTTCTAATACGCATGTACATACATGCGTGTGTATATTTTGATATGCAAATTTAATTTGGCTGGATCTTGTTAGAATTTGATGTTTTGTAGCAAATTCAGCGATTTTTTTCTATGTACATATTTGTATAGAATAACGCATAAAGTAAAAAATTAAAATCAGAAATATGGGATCACAGCATATTTTATTATGATAGAAGACATGTACTCCAAGGCCAAATTTATGTGCGATCATGTATGTGTGAGTGTGTTTGGCTTGTTCAATAGTTTTGATTTGAAGAAGTGTCGTCATAGCTTTTGCGATTACTTGTCACTTTTGTTGGGGAAGGTATGGTTTTCAGTTTTCTGTGCAAAGTGAAGCTATATATGTACATACATACATAAATATGTAACATATGTATGTATATATCTGCTAGTTATTATTTATTCTTTCAAATGTTTCGCGATTGTTAGAATCGTTTTATTGGGGAAGGTTAGGGTTTTCCGTTTGCTGTGCAACCTGAAACTATATCCCTGCTAGAAGGGGTGGGGAAGTCTGCAGAACGTTGCTTCCTATTGCTTTCTAGTAAATTTAGTTTTTATATGGTTTTATAAAAATTTCATATTTTTTCTCTTTCTAATTTTTATCCTATTACTTCGCAGTGAACAGTTCTGATCGCACTTAATGAAAAGTAATATTTCAACTCTGATTAGTGTTCTGTAGTACTCCTGTTATGTACAATCCATTTAAAGCGGTGTCCATTATTAAGTAAATACATTTTATTATTAAAAATTTCTAAAATTGTTATAGTGAATTAAAATAAAAACGTAATAAAAGCATTGTAAAACTATTATTATTGAAATTGTGTTAAAAAATAATAGCAACAATAATTAAAGAGAAATGAATTCCACAATTTGCTCAGTTTGCTCGATGACTCTTAGCAGTTTGAAAATGTTGGAGGTGCATATGAAGCTGCATTGCAGTGTTTGCAATAAACTATTCATGTCGCATGGTAAGCTGAAGGATCATACAAAAACGCATTCTTCTGTCAGGATGGAGAATACGAGGAATATTTTATACAGACATTGCAAAGCTTGCAATGACGTGATAGCTCTTTCATTATGGACTGCTCATATTAGAACCACACGGCATAAGAGAAATTCTGAACAAGTAAATGTTAGCCATGATCTGACAAAGCGACTTCAATGGGAGGATTGAAGTATATTCCTTCATAAATAAAAATGAAGGAATATTGTTTCCAGAAGAATTTTTCTCAAATGCAAGAAATAGTGTGACTAAACAACTAAATGAATGTAGCAGGAAGCATGTTACATTTAAATTTAATTTTGAGTTAACCTGCGAATACATGAAACTGGTGAATGATGATATGATTGTTTCTCCACTGGTGCACATATCAAAAATGACATTAGTCACCATTTCGGATGATGTTGAAGAATTATATAGGAAGCATGTGAATGAAATTACAATAAAAATGGATGAATTTCAAGAGAGAGACAGTGGATGGACATTAATCTGTATAAAATATCTTGAAATAAATACAGTCATCGATTATAAGAGGGTCATATTTCATACCCTTGCCAAAAGCTATAGCTAATAAAGGTGCATGCATCAATATAGAGAATGATGATATTTATTGCTTCAAATGGTGCTTAGTTGCTGCTTTATATCAAGATGATGCTAAGTGTGGCACAAAGAAAACTTCACTACTCGTATAACATTGAAAACATAAGAAGTGAAAGGATTGTTTTAGCGGGCTTAGAAATAAATTTTGAAGGGTTAGATTTTCCACTTCCATTAAAACAACTAAAAAAGTTTGAAGTGCAGAATGATATTAGCGTAAACGTTTTTGGACATAATGAATCATCACTAATAGGTCCATATTATGTCACCAATGGAGAAAAACAAAAGCATATAAACTTACTTTTGTCCAATTCAAATGAAAATTTCCACTATGTGTATATCAAAGATATTTCAAAGTAAGTCTTTTCTAATAATCATAAATATTTATATATATTTTTTTTAAATTTATTTTCAAAGTACATAAAGTTTTCTTTAATTCCATCCATACTTTTAAATTTTAGACTTTTACGATCCAGCATTACATCACACAACAACAAAATATTTCTTTGTAACACCTGTTTATACCACACTCACGATGAATATGTTTTTAAACATCACAAGAACGTTTGTTTAAAGAAAGTCATCAAAATGCCTAAGCCCGAAGATGTCTTCAAGAGCTTCAAAAACTTTCAGAAAGAGATAAAGGTTCCGTTTGTAATATATGCTGATTTTGAGTCAATTTTAGAAAGAATTGACGAAAAAGTAAGTAGTAATACTACAAACATCCAAAAGCATATTCCATGTGCCTTCAGCTATTATGTTAAGTGTAGCTTTAAGAAAGAATACAATATGCATAGGTATTACTTTGGGGAAGATGCTGCAAGTGTATTTGTTAAAAAAATAGTGGAAGATGCATCAAACATATTTGATTAACATTTGTCAAAAAATAAATGTATTAATATGACTACCGAAAATATACAAGATCATAATAATGCACAAGTGTGTCATATTTGTAAAAAAGAATTGATTAATGATAAAGTTATAGATCACTGTCATCTTGCGGGTAGTTATCGTGGTGCAGCTCATAATGTATGCAATTTAAATTATAGAATACCTAACTTTTTACCTGTTCTTTTTCACAATCTTTCTGCTTATGATTTACATCTCTTTGTTCATCATCTTTCTTCAATAAAAAATGCTACTATAAAAGTTATACCTCTAAAGAAAGAGCGTTATATTTCCCTCTTAGTTTATATATCATTAAAAAAAATCATGGATTCGAAATACGCTTTATAGACTCTTTCAGGTTTATGGCCTCAAGTCTAGATTCTTTGGCAAAAAATCTTGACGTTACTGATTTGCATACAGTTCGTGAAATATTTCCAAATGACAACCAATTTAAATTATTAAGAAGAAAAGGAGTGTATCCATACTCTTATATGGACTCTATTTTAAAGTTTGATGAAACTGAACTTCCAAGTAGAGAGAAGTTTTTTAATATTTTAAGCAATGAGGAATGTTCTGTTGATGACTATGAACATGCACAAAAAGTCTGGAGTGAGTTCGATTGTAGAACCCTTCTCGATTATACTGAGCTTTACCTCAAAACTGATGTCTTACTTCTTACAGATATTTTTGAAAATTTTCGAAAAATATGTAAGAGTATTTATAATCTCGATCCAGCTTATTACTATACTGCACCAGGACTATCATGGGATGCCATGTTAAGGACTACAGAAGTAACTTTAGAGCTAATAACAGACTGTGAATTGCATTCATTTGTTCAAAATGGTATAAGGGGTGGGCTAGTTCAGTGCTCAAAAAGATATTCAAAATCTAACAACAAATACATGAATGGTTTTGATAATAATAAGCCCTCAGAATATTTGATGATGAATGTCTCAACCTTTACCTTATGGAGGATTCGAATGGTTAAATTCTAGTGAAATTGAAGTCTTTAATATCAATGAAGTTAGTAATACACCAGAAGTCGGATACTATTTGGAAGTAGATATTGAGTATCCAGACTCACTTCACAACGATCATAATGACCTCCCTTTTTGCCCCCAAAACAAAAGAACATCACAGTATAATACTACTAAGAAGTTAATAGCAGACCTAACCTTCAAAAAGAATTACGTTATTCATCATAAAGTCTTACTTCAATGTATTTGAAACGGGCTTGTATTGCGTAAAATACATAGAATATTAAGATTTAAGCAGTCTCCTGGGCTTAAAAAAATACATTGACCTAAATACTTCATATCGTACGAATGCCAAAAATGCATTTGAGAAGGACTTTTTTAAGCTTCTTAATAATGCGGTTTATGGGAAGACAATGGAAAACGTAGATAAAAGAAAAGTTATTCATATTGTGACAGAGTGGGAAACTACAAACAGAAATCATTTGGGATTGAGGGCATTGATTTCTAAACCGAATTTTTTAAGTTTAATAAAATTTGGTGATAATATGTATGCAGTTGAGTTAAAAGAACTGGAACCATATTACGATAAACCCACATATATAGGTCTAGCAGTTTTAGAATTATCTAAGTGGAAGATGTAAGACTTCCACTACGGCTACATGAAACAAAAGTTTAAAGATAAAATTTCTCTTAACTATATGGATACAGATTTTTTCATCTACACAATTCAAACTGAAGATTTTTATGATGATATTCGTAATGATATTGAATCCAATTTCGATACTTCGGATTATTCTGAAGAGAATCAGCTTAGCTTACCTCTAGCAAATAAAAAGGTCTTAGGAATGATGAAGGATGATAATAAGGGTGATATAATAACAGATTTTGTAGGTTTAAGATCCAAAATGTACTCATTTTCAACTCATAGCTCTGAAGAAGTAAAAAAATCTAAAGGAGTTAAAAAATCTGCCGTCAAAAAGTTAACTCTAAACGATTATAAAAATTGTTTATTTGATCAGAAAGTGATATCAGATGAAATGTATTTGATTGGATCAAAAACTCACAAACTGTACACACAAAAGCTATTTAAAGTAGTCCTTAACTACAATGATGATAAAAGAAATATTTAGGAAGATCAAGTAAAAACAAGAGCTTGGGGTCATTATAGAGATCGAGTTAGTGACTCAATGGTAGTTGAGTAAACTATTGAAGTTTATATATATATATATACATATATACAGTGATCTATAAGATATATTACAAAAGAATTAATTAATTAATAAAAATACACACAATATTTAATCGTGAATGTATATTTAATCCAAATATTTTTTTTCTTATGTTTATGTATTACATTCAAATGCTTATGTATTACATTCATTCATTCATTCACTTTTAAACTATGTATACGTTTTTGCGTATTTATTTTTATATATTTTATTTAAATATTATTTTGTATTATGTATACATACATAAGTTTATAAATTGTAACATAAATATAATTACTATTATTGTTTACAAAATTTTTATTTATACACTTTAATTAAATTTAAGATTGTAACATATCAATGTACATATATTAATATATATGTTTAAAATAAAAGAAGTAATATACTAAAAAAAAATAATTCATGCCAATTTGTCTTTATCCTGATGTTTCTTTTCAAGTAAAATTGCATTTCGTAAATCACAAATACTATTGAAGTGATAGCTGCAATAAAATAGACCTGGATACTTTATCCCCATTTGACTAAAGTTGATACATCCAATATCTTCAATATTAAAAACACTTTTTTGCACCATTTTTTCTAACCATTGCCTCTTTTCCTCGCCTTTAACATAGATATATGAATCACCTACATTAGCTCTTAGAAATTCGCAAATGCTTTTAAATGAAACACTCCCATCGTTCCAGCTTAGATGATGATAATGTCTTGTTAACCAGTTTGCTTCTCTTTGCTTTTTTTAAATTTAAAAGGTGGTTTTATGATAAAATTGATGTGTTGGTTATTGTTAAACACGATTGCGAGTTCTTTTGCAATAAAATCGTTTGCATTACTTTTGAAGCCTTGCATGTCTATGAAAACTATATTATTTTTCATCTTTTTTAATTTATAGGATTTTACGAACGCTCCTCTTATAGGTATGTATTCAATTAGACGATCGTGAATAAGAATGCAATAAGCTGATGTTTTGGCTGAAATATTTGTTGCTGTTTCAAATTCAATTTTTATGTCAATTGGTCCGTTATTAAGAGTTTCGTTTTGATAACTAACATCTACTACAATAATGGGTGCGTTATTTTTAAACTCTTGAGAAGTTAGAAGAGGTTGTGACTCCTTCATATAATAGTTTTGTTGAAATCTTACATACATATCATATAGAATTGCGTAGCGTTCATTTTTAAATTTTATGTTAAGATTATCATATGAATATGAAACTGAATTCAAATGTACAATGTACAAACTTGTTTTCTTGTTGAAATGCAATCAATACAAAACGGGGTCGCTCTCTACTTGCAGCCATCTTAACATTCCAGATGTGGCTAGTTCCTGTATTTAATTGCGGATTTACATGACAATCCCAACTGCGGAATGCTATTGGTATAGCAGCAGCATTGTTTATAATTTTAATCATATTCAATTTACTATGATCGGATAAGTGTACATGAGGAATTCTCCATGAGATTAGCGAAATTGTAAGTTTTGGTTTGTCAGTAGAAGTGCTCGATTGTACAAGATCTTCATCATTCTTGTTACGCAAGAGTATTAATTCATGTTTACCATTTAATATTATTTTATTATAGTCCATTTAATATTATTTTATTATAATACATACAAATCTTGATTTTGTACTGAAATACGAATTTCATCATTATTGTTGTATTACTGTAGATATGGTACATATGTATGATAGTCCTTTTTGATTATACTCTCATCAGATAATGGCTTATCTAGTACATCCATCATTTTTTCGTTTTAAATTTAAAGACTTGAGAAAGTTTTGATTTGTTTTAGTTAGATTTTTCCGATGGACTGATCTCTTTAACTGTTGCTCAGGTTCTAGTATAATCTTAGAATTATATACAGCTTTATTTTTTGATATGTTTGTGTTATATATTATCATTATTTAGTTGGTCTCAAATGTATGCGAATGGTTATTTCCTCTCCTCAGAAATTTATTAGGTCACCGTGCTGATCAAAAACGCGTAGAGCTAGTGAACTAATCTCTTGAGAGTTAACTGGTAAATAAATCAGATTTCTAGGGATTTCATCTATTTTATAGCCTGGAGGAACATTAATCGGAAATTCATGTAGTGTATGTGCCTTCGAATTGTTCATGTATGTATTAACAGCGATACTGCTTTCAACTCGCAGGAGATTTACCTTAAATATATTGACTGGAAGATCTGAGTAATGATCATGGTTTGGAGTCAAGATTTTTGTATTAAATCCCAAAAGTCTTCCAATTGTATTTTCTTTATTAAAATCTATTAAATCTGTAGAACTATTCATTTTAACTTGCATTGTATTGTTATTAGCTTCTATTCGAATTTTATTTGTTGGACTGCAGTCTTTATATCGTTTATCTAAGTAATCGACTATATCATTTAATTCATAAGATCCAATTGGTATTTTAATTACATGTCCTCCTATGTGAAACATATTGTTATAGACGTCTACATTCGGTATGCTATTATATGAATGAAAAGCAGTTAAAGCCCACTCATATGGTCCATTTAACTCGATAGGAGGGAAGTAATTTGCAGATAACTCTGATGAGTTAGAGCTCAAAGTAAGTGTTATTGACATTATGACAATCTGATTGCAAATAAACAAAACTTACTGCAATATTGTTTATAAAAACGATTTATTTCTTATTATTAATATATATATATATATATATATATATATATATATATATATATATATATATATATATTATTACATTATGTAATAAATGCAAGTAATGTTGTTGTTGATGTTGTTTTACTCCAACTACAATATATCATCTTTACTTATCCAAGAATTTTGTTGACTAGCAAAACCCCAACCATTTAACATATGCCTCATCTCCTTTAGTTTTAAGAACCCTTTCAACTAGATATGTATTTGAATACTTAGTTTTTGAAATTTCTTCTTCATAGAATCCACCTTTAATAGGATTTCCAAGATAATCTTCTAATATGTATGTTGTAGAATATGTATTTTGAACTTTTTTTATTGTGAAAATTTCTGTTGTCCAATTTGGTGTGTAGCCCTTTTCAAAAGTATGCATATATGTATTTGCTTATGCGTACATGATCTCCAACATTAAATTTTGACATTTTATACATCTTCAAATTGTTGTATACTATGTTTAGCAACTTTTTTTCATTTGTTGCGTTGACTTTAATAGGAGACATTTTAATTGTGGGATGAAATTTTTTATTGTATGCATGAAGTAAATTTTTATATATATCAATCCACTTATATGAACCATTAAAGCTAAATTCTTTCCACATCATCCCTTTTAATGTTCTATTAAATCGTTCTACTATTGATGCTTTCATGCTGCTATATGTTGAGTAGTGATTAATGTTGTATTTCTGCATTAATTTTCCAAAGTGTGTATTGAAAAATTCTTTACCATCATTCGTTTGCAAGTTTTTTGGAACTCGTCCTAATTGAAAAATATTTTCCATTGCTTTGCTTGTTTCGAGTGCAGTTTTTGTTTTCAGCGGTACTGCCCATGCAAATTTTGAGAATGTGTCAATTACAGTCAACAAAAATCTATAATCTCTATTTTGTAATGAATAAATACCCATTTCAACTAAATCAGCTTGTCAAAGATCATCTAATCCTTTCATCACAACTCTACGGCGTACAAAAATTTTTCGGGCTTGCTTATGGAGTTCGTCAACTAAGTTTCTTCTTGGAGACATTGAGTAGTTTTATGGATTTGTGGGAGAGTGTTGTGATCTACTTGATGCACTTTCAGCTATTGATACGAACATATAATTTTCTAATCTGTAAATTCTCTCATTCAACACTTCAATTTGATCTTCAAAAGATGATTTAATTTTTAAAATGTTTTTTTTTTTCAATTTAATAATTGTCCTCTATCTGTAATTTTATTTCCCTTTGTAATTCCTCGATTTGTACTTGAATATTTTCTTGAATTAGATTATTGTCTTCCTTGAAGCTATTTAATAATTTGACTTCTAGTTTTTCGATTTGAGTTTGCAGAAACAATTTATTGACAGCATCGTTTTCCTCCAGAGCTTTTGCAACATTTTTGATTCTTTTGTTTTGGACATCAATGTTGTTGTTCGTATCCATAAAGAACCCCAACAGTTTAGGTGCATATTTAATAGAAATTATATCACTAGTATCGTTTAGATAATGTCCAAACTTATCAACAGACATACTTCATACATATGTAAACACTTTATTAGAGTTAATGTATTATATTCGCTTCACGTAATTCTTCAATAATTGATACAATCTCGTTGTTGTGATTATTATGACCTACAGCTTGTGATGCAATCAGTAGTCGAAGACGATCTACTAACTCATTGGGATCATCCCAATATATATAGTTCTGTTTTCGAGGGTTATGGTGCATCATTCCATCACCTTTATAATTAGGAATTACTGCATTTGCTACTGCACTACTCTTCTGACTATTTTCTTTAAATATTTTTTGAATTATGTGCTTATATTTATAACCTCTCGTCCCCTTGGTCTGACCATCAAGATTATAGTCTCTCCTGCATGCATTAGTTGTAATTAAATTTTTTTTGTAGATTTCAAGTTCGAATTTGTCATAGTTTTTTGGTTTTTTATGAAACATTAAAGAAAACAAACCAGGTGTTAGGGCCCATCTTTGACCACCAACTTGAATTTTATCTTCATTTAGCTCAATGTTACTACTACCAAATTTCCATTCGTTATTCTAATCTCTATGTGGACCATAGTAAGTATCTAATTCATTTCTCGCTTCTAAAAGTGATAAGTTTGTATAATTCTCTTCAGAATTGGAAGTCTGTGAGTAAAACTCATCTTCATCTTTTTCACTGTCGTCATTAAATAATATGTTGTTGTCAAATATTGTTCCTTCTACAAGTTTCTTTGGTGTACTTGTCTCTACCTTCACTGATGCTTTCAAGGAATTTAAACTTTTGTTATTCTCAAGTTTTGTTTGGAATTTACTTTCTTCTTTTTTGGGGATTCTTCCAATATTTTTAGAACTATTTATAAATTCTTTGAGAGGTTCTGTTATAGGTTTAAATGTATCTCTTAGCTGTTCAAGTGTATCTATTTCACCAGATTTTATACTACGGAGCTTTTTCTTCAAGAGATTTCTTGTTGTAACCAGCTCTCTTAAAACTTTCTCATTCATGTTTAGCAGCGTCAACTATCAGATCAGTTATCAGGGGTCAGATCAGTTATCAGCTATCAGATCAGTTATAAGATCAGTTTATCAGATCAGTTATTAGGTATTAAAACAGGTTATCAGACCAGTTAACAGGTATCAGATCACTTATCAGGTACAGGAACAGGTTATCAGATCAGTTATCAGGTATAAGAACAGGTTATCAGATGAGGTATCAGAACAGGTATCTGATCAGTTTATCAGTTAATGTTATCAGACCGGTATTATTAGGTTGCTGATCAGATTATCAGATCAGGTTTTATGCATCTGACCAATTATAAAAATAGATGTATGAAGTTTAAAGCCAGATTAAGAACTAAAGACTACCTTTTATGTGAAGTAATTTATATTGTTATAAAATAGTCAAATTGTTTTCTGTAATGACCATTGTTTAGTTCATTATCTTTGCTTATCATCAAAAATCCATATTTATCCTTCCAACACTCTCGACAAATTTCTTGAAACTTCACAAAATTCATATCGCTTGCCACATGATCACTATAAATATGCTTCATATTTTTCTCATCTTGTTTAAACATTATAACTACATTGGCATTGTCTCTTATCAAATGTTTTGGAATTCTGGTATACGTTTGACATAAGTAAAATGAATCAACATTCTTATGTCGTCCCATGCAAAAATATGCACGTATATTATTTTGCTTTTCGCATGCAACATCGTCAAATATCATGATTGAATTGCTTTTAGCTTCATTAGGGGAAATAACGGATTCATTATCTGTAAATGTGTAATATCCCATTCCTTTTATTGGTAAAATTAAGTTTCTCAGGTATTCATATTTCGGCTGATATAACGATTTTGAGTATAAATAGATGTTTTTAAACTTGAGTCCATTAGGACTTTCTATCAAGCTAATCATAATATTAGTCTTTCCACAATTTGATGGACCAACTATTAGAGCACGAATAGAATTTGGTAAGAGAGCACTGTGCTTTATTTTTGAGCTGACGTTTGATGAAGCATCAATATTACGGATTAAAATATTTTTATCTTGTTTTACTAACTGCATTTTTGTAACTAAATGCAATTCATAAATACTACCTTTTATTATAGAAAATAATATGGTTATACGATATCGGAAATCGTTTAGTCATAAGAAAACTGTCATTGGAGAAGGTTTAGTTAACAATATAGTAAACTCTCTACCTGTTGAACTTCATCTTCCTGGATATCAATACTGTGGACCTGGAACAAAACTACAAAAACGTTTAGGTAGAGGTGATAAAGGAATTAATTTATTGGATTCTGCTTGCAAAGAGCACGATATTGCTTACTCTAAAAACAAGGATTTAAGTACTAGACATAAAGCTGATAGAATACTTGAAAACAAAGCTTGGAACCGAGTTTTTTCAAAAGATAGCACTCTCACAGAAAAATCATTTGCATATATGGTTACTAATGCAATGAAAGTCAAAACAAAGTTTGGTATGGGTGTGGAGAAAAAGAAAAATGTTAAAAAAAATATTTTAAATGCTAAAAAGCTGTTCAGTACATCAATTAGAGATGCATCAAAAATGTTGAAGAAGAAAAAACCGCTGGATATTAACTCATCTATTAAAATTGCACGAAAAACTATAAACAGTTCTTTGAAGGGAAAAAAATCACAAATTAAAGCACCACGTATAATACGTGTTCCAAAAATTGGTGGTTTCCTACCATTAATTCCAATTTTAACTGCTCTGGGCGCAATTGGCAGTCTAGCGACTGGAGATGCTGCTATAGCGAAGACTGTAACTGCAACAAAAAATGCAAAAAGACAACTTGAGGAAGCAGCTAGACATAATAGAGCGATAGAATCTATAGCAGTAGGTGAAGGACTTTTCCTCAAACTTTATAAGAAAGGTTATGGTTTGATTTGTAAGGAAAACTCAAAAAACTAATAAAAATGCTGCCTACTAGACCATTGACCGATGTTGATCTACAAATTTTTTCATCAAAAATTCCATATTTTAGAGGAGTTTATATGTTGAACTCTCTACCAAAACGTGCGAGGAAAAGAGACTGTGGAATAATAAATTTAGATATGTCAACAGGACTCGGCACACATTGGGTAGCATATTTTAAAAACAATAAGGAAATAGAATATTTCGATAGCTTTGTAAACTTACAACCTCCTGCAGAAGTAATCAAATATCTGGGTAAAAATATAAGATACAACTATAATCAATATCAGAAGTTTAACACATTTAATTGTGGTCATTTATGCCTTCAATTTCTTTATGAAATAAATAAAAAGACTAGAATTTAATATTAAATAATTTATATAAAATTTTGTTTTATTATTGGTTGCAAAATGTATATGTATATTACAATAGTTTTACACTATTGCCAAATAGGATATTGGCCATTTGGGATCAAAAACTCCTCCACCTCATCCTTTTCCAAAATTAAATTTTGCTCACCCTGTCTTTGCACACGGAATGTGCCATCTGACAGGTGGTTGAGCTCCTCATCCGATAGGGAGTTGTATCTGTTCGGTAGAAACATGAAATGATCCTCCATTTCCACCTTCACAACGCGATATTTTTTTGAAATATCTAAGTCCTTGATATGAATCAAGGACTTGTTGTTCAATGAGCAGAACTTTTTGATCAGGTTTTGTGATGAGTCCATTTGAAGTTCTTTTCGCTTTGAGTATTTTACTGAAATTGATATTAAATTCAGATTCGATGAGTCTAAGAAGCCTATTTGAAAATATTTATTGTGAAATAGTGAATATCTCTATAGGAGGAAAAGTTGTTGAGAGAAAACGAGAGAGAAAGAAAGACAGGGATAGAGTATGCTAAAAGGGAAAGTAACAATTGATTTGATTCTATGTACATGCACACTTGTTTTAAACATCAGATCTTTCAAAAATTTGTAAAAACAATTAGTAACAAAGCAACCCTCAAAGAACTGTCATCATCTTCATAAATTAAATAAAAGTATGATTGGGATAAGGTGCAAACTAGATCAGTTTTTGAAAGATTTCAAGTGGTTCCAGCTATATGACCACTCGGAGCTTATAAAATTTACGGAGTTACGGAGGATGAAGACAAAGATGACGATCACTTCAAATGCTGTCCCTGGTATTATCCTGACACCTGTAGGTGCTCCATCTACTTTTTAAGAAAGTTAGTAATAAATAATTTAATAGATATTTATTATAAAATATTATTAAAATAATGAATAAAAATGTTTGAATATTTAATTTAGCTTTTTGATCAATTTTCACATATGAAATTATTTTATATTAATATTACACTTTGCACACCAAACCGAAAACCCTAACCTTCCCCAATAAAAAGATTCCAACAATCGCGAAACATTTGAAAGAATAAATAATAACTAGCAGATATATACATACATATGTTACATATTTATGTATGTATGTACATATATAGCTTCACTTTGCACAGAAAACTGAAAACCATACCTTCCCCAACAAAAGTGACAAGTAATCGCAAAAGCTATGACGACACTTCTTCAAATCAAAACTATTGAACAAGCCAAACACACTCACACATACATGATCGCACATAAATTTGGCCTTGGAGTACATGTCTTCTATCATAATAAAATATGCTGTGATCCCATATTTCTGATTTTAATTTTTTACTTTATGCGTTATTCTATACAAATATGTACATAGAAAAAAATCGCTGAATTTGCTACAAAACATCAAATTCTAACAAGATCCAGCCAAATTAAATTTGCATATCAAAATATACACACGCATGTATGTACATGCGTATTAGAAAAAAAGTATCCGATAAACATACCAGGAACGATAAAAAATAGAGCATAAAACCACATGACGACTAAAAAGTTCCCTTGAATATTATAAAATGGGAAAAAAGCAATATCAGCACATTTTAATAAGTATGTACATAAATATGTATGTTTGTATATGCATAAAATCAAAAATTGTCAAGTACGCATATGAATGTATATATGTACATATCAATGTATGTACATTTGTATGTACTCATAAGCCAAGCGCTTCCATTCGGAGTAATAAAAGAAGAAAAAGAAATAACAACAGTAGAAGCAATCAACATCAGCAAACAAATTTGAGCTAGGAGAACAGCTATTCCAGCACAAAACCATTCCTATGATCCCCAAAAATTATTGAACTACACACACGCATCTACATTTACTTACATACTTACACGTATACAATTACCACACAAGCAATTCAACTAGATCAAACGCTAAAAAGGGACCACACACGCACAAAATATAAAAAGTAAAGAACAAATAATAGAAGTCCCAGTTCACACCATACATGTACTTTCAATATGTTTAGCATACTAAGTCGAGAACAAGAACAAGTTCAAATAAGAAAAAGTGATAAGCTTAGCAATAAGGCTAGCGTAGTGTGAACGGGGACTAAGTATGTAGTTCAAGGAATATAGCAGCATTTAAATTTTTTACTGGGGGAGAGCACGAGAAAAAATTAATCCAGACATAGAATAGTAAAAATAACAAATACATATGAACACATACAACTAAGCGCTATCAATTATGAATAAGTGCCCGCAAAATCCATCTCTTTCTAACACTATATCTATACCTCTTTGATACGGGCATACATACATACATAGATCCAACTCTAAAATTGTACACACCCACTACATAATTTTTTGTAGTAGGAGAGCGAGCATGTAACTGAAGAACCAACCCCTCTGATACTAGCACACACATACATACATACATACATACATATATCCAACAATAAATTTTTAGTAAGTGAGTATGTATATCTATAGAAAACAAATTTCTATGATTACAATATTATTGATAGGCATCCCATTGCGAACCTCCAAGTCCCTAATGAATTCATATATATTGAACTGGAGAACCAAATTTCTATGATCACTATGTTATTAATACCAAATAACGAACCTACAAATCCCCTATTGATGGGATATCAGAAATTATAAGGCAACACCTCCATCTCTCTCTCTCTCTCTCCCTCTAATACAACAAAATATTAAAGTCAACGCCCACTCTCTCTCAATTATACACACAGATACTCATTTCCGACGTCACAAACTATGACCTTACACAACAGTCCAAGACATTCTTCTTCCATTACCTATCTACTGAAAAACTACAAGTGCTACAAGAACATCAACAAAATCCAGCTTTATCTAAGGAAATAGAAGAATATTTACACGTTACCCGGATCTTGAAGCAGCAGAACGAAAGCTTAAGAAAAACCGTTGAAGAAGCTGAACAACAGATGCAAGACAGCGATCAGAAGACACAAGCATTTAAGGACTTCGCGCAGCGCGTTAACCCTAACTTGACTCCTGATCAGTTGCAGCAAATCATCGAAAATAAAAAGATGATAGAGGAAAAAACTCAACAAACCGAAACGTTGAAGTCAAATATACGAAACTTACAAGGAGAGACGAGGAAAGTGATTACAATTAACAACACAACAAGTAGTAACAACATGACAACTTTTACCGAACTCTTGAAAACCATATCTCATGTGGTACCAATTTTCTGCGGAACTGATGGGCCAGAACTGGTAAGGGAAGCCAAGAAGTTTATTGAAGGATTTATGATAGCAAAGGATAAACTAGAAGAACCAGGTAATGTGGTCGACATAATCAAATGCATCAAAACTAGACTATTTGGAAATGCTTACTCATATTTGCACAATAAAGAGTTCACAACAATAGAAGCCTTATGTCAGGCTATTAGAGGCAAATTTGTAAAAGGCAAAACTCTAACAGAATTACAAGAACTAATTTTTAGCAATAAGCAAGGTCCAACGGAGACAGCATATGAATTTGGAGAGAGACTAGAAGGACTACTTACAGATGCCACGGAACTAATTGCAGCGCAATGGCAAGAAGTTTCCCATCGAAAATCTATGATAGATCATTGCAACCAATCCGCAGTAAGAAGTTACATAAGAGGCTTACGAGATCCTAGATTGATGTCAAAATTCATCGGACACGAAAACGAAAAGCTATCTGCCCTGCTGAAAATCACCAAGGATGCTCAAAATCTCTTTGGTTCTAATATGAAACCTTCAAATATTATGACAATGCATACCGAGGAACCTTTATATTATACGTTCAAGCAGTTGATAAAATAAGTCCAACAACTATCCATGCATCAGACCTGTAACCATTAAACGCCAAACAGTAATTCACGAGAAAACTCAAAATACTGGAGCCCTATGATAGGCGAATGCTATAACCAAGGAAACAATTTGTGCTATAATCAAAGACAGGGGCATAACGAATACAATTTGAGAAGGAACATGAAACCTCTTGACTATGGAACAAATAGGCAAAATTTTACAAGCTCGAAAGCTCAAAACAAATGTGGAACTAGGTATAACAACAACGAGGAGCGACGCTGTTTTAGATGCAATCAACAGGGTCACATTTCTACTAATTTGCCCAAGAAACAGACGGGGTATAAATAGCGGTAATAAAAATGGCATCAATATGGGCAACAATGATGTAAACAGAAGCAGATTTAATTACAACAGCAAAAATGCGGGAAACGAGAATGGGCCTGGCCAAGATTAATGGACCGGAATGCCGAAAAATGTAGAGAAATTACTAATGAAAAAAATGAGAATAAAACACAACACCCCGTAAGAACTAACTATGAAGATTAAGCTTTTAGTATCATATATTTAGATATTAACAATATACGCTTGACAGTGGAGCAGGATAATCGGAAACAGGAGCACAAGGATAACACCGAACTAATATCTGGTTCAAGACACACAGATTTAGTAAGAAAATCCCTGAATAATATGGCAATGATGACATGTAATGATATAAATAATAGGATAATTAAGGACGGAAACGTCGCAGAACTGAGACTGGAGAATGATGTTAGTAGCATCGAAAGTTGTGAGATAAACGATGCGTATATAAGCTTTCCTTTTAGAGAGGCAAAAGAGGAATAATTTGTACTGTTGGTAGACTCAGGTGCTGATACTACACTAGTAAAGGAAGAAGGTTTGATATCGTGCATAAAAGTTAATGAAAATAAGAAGGAAACCTTGTCAGGAGCCTTTGGAGGAAACATGACTACCGAAGGAACTATAACTGTGAACCATAAATACGTGGACAAACTAAGTTTTAAGATGCACATAGTACCAAAGGGCGCAATTTTGCCAGCAGATGGTTTGCTGGGCCGAGACATAAAAGGACGTTCCCAGGGAGTTGTAGCAGTAGTAATAACCAAGGCTACGGGAGAAATAATAGTAAACAAACTACACATTTTACCAGGAGTTTTTGTGGGCAAAACCCTAACATCAATCAAAGGGGGAATGGCATTTATTCCCACTCTTTTTTTTTAATACATATATTTATTTATTGTATCTTCAAATATGAACTAACAATAAGTGTTCAAATCTTAAAGCTAAAATATAATTATTTAGCCCGACCAGTGTCGACCAAAACTTAGTGATAGTTTAAATAATACAAAGTAGTGAAAATCAAAAAGGAAAATTAAATGTATTTTCAAGCATTCCCATCTAGAGTGTTCAGTAAAATAGCCCTTGTGTCCCTCTTTTTTAGGCGGATCTGTCCAGTAAAGTTCAAAATATTACGAGCAAGCAGATTAGGATGTGACTCGAGTTTTGTAAAGTATTTGCCTGCGTATCTTGCAATTTCTTCAGTCACTAGTGGCATTTTTAAATCACTATGTAAATTTGAATTCTTAATGTACCATGGAGCAGATGTTATTAACCTTAAAATTTTGTTTTGTCTTCGTTGAATTCTCTCTACATTGGAAGCAGAAGCAGTGCCCCATAACTGGATACCGTAACACCATATTGGCTTCAAAAGCGACTCGTATATTAAAAGTTTGCAGTCCAGACTTAGTGTTGAATTTCTGCCAATCAACCAATGAATGTGAGATAACTTAAGTTTCATCTGAGTTAGCTTAAAGTCAATATGATGTTTCCATGTAAGCATTCGATCAAGGTGTATACCACGGTATTTCACTTGGAAATGTTGAGGAATATTTTGATTGTTGATTCGAATGGGGGAACAAGCATCTCTTCTTAGGGTAAACGTTGTATGGACACACTTTTGTTCCTTGACTTGAATTCTCCATAAGTTTGTGGCAACCCACCAACTTAACATAAAAATGCATCACTGTATTAAATACCAATTTTTGTAACTCATATATGTTCTTTTTGATTTAACTTTGACAAAAGCAACTTCCTGTGTCGCTTTCTTCCCTTTCCTTGCAAATCGTCGACACGTAAACACGCATTCATTCTTTTGTACTTATCATTAAATAAATTAATATTAAATTTTAATAATACCAACAATATAATTAGTTTTTTATTAAAACAAACAAACCCCCAAACTGGTGACCCCGACGTACAAGATGCCAGACGAAATCGCAATTGATAACCAGCAATCAACTTCGCACGCGGCGAATGAAGCCTCTATACAACGAGTATCGGTAAAGGTTCCTCCATTTTGGCCCGAAAGGCCAGAGATTTGGTTTGCCCAAGTGGAGGCCCAATTCGACATGGCAAACATCGTAAGAGACATTTCAAAATTTAATACTGTCGTGGCTGCAGTAGAATCAAACGTATTAGCACAAATCTCCGATGCGGTACTGCAGCCACCAGAGACAGGAAAATACCATAACCTAAAAAAGTGTATAATAGAACGGTTTGGCGATAGCGAGCAGAAGAAGACGCAAAAACTCCTATCCGACATGGAATTGGGTGATCGTCGCCCAAGCCAACTACTCAACGAGTTACGCGATTTGGCAAAAGATAAAGTCACTGAAGTCATTGTGGCTACAACGCCTTCCTTCAAACGTTAGAGCCATTCTCCAAGCTTCCGAAGCCAAACTTGTAGAGCTATCTAAACTCGCCGATAAGGTTATGGAAGTCAGCGATTTCCGCCAAGTAAGTATGGTAGACAGAGCACCCGCCGAAGGTGTAATTTCTGAAATAAGCCAGCGGATGTCTCGTCTCGAAAAAAATTTCGACAAATTGCTTAATACCAAACGAACACGGTCATGCTCCAATCGAGCGCGTCATACAGGCCGTTCAGAAATTCCGACTGCACAGCCAACGGCAGAATTTTGCTGGTACCACCAAAAACATGGTAAAAACGCTCAAAAGTGTCGCCCACCATGCAAATTTAGCAACAAACAACAACAAAACTAATTACGACGTCTGAGCCGACTAATAGCAGTTCAGACGTGACGACTAATACCATCGCCCGACTTATCATATACGACAACAATACAAGCGCACAATTTTTAATAGACACCGGAGCCGACGCGTCCGTATTACCACCACGACCATCAGACAAACAAAATGAAACGCACTCTATGCAGTTATACGCCGCAAACGGGTCAAAAATAAAAACCTTCGGAGAGCGACGCATTAAGGTAAATTTAGGCCTGCAAAGAACATTTGAATGGAATTTTGTTATTGCTGACGTAACAAATCCAATAATTGGTAACGATGTTTTTAAAAATTTTTACCTATTAGTCGATGTCAAAAGAAAAATACTAATAGACAGAAGAACACTCTCGAGGGTAAGTGGCGATGCAATCCAAACTAGCGTGCGTTCTGTTTTATCATGCGATAATTATAATGACCAATACGCAAATCTGCTGCAGGAGTACAAAGATTTAGCTACATTTGACCGAGCATACAAGCCGACTGTAGGTAACGTGACACACCACATAGTCACAAGTGGCAGCCCCGTTTTCGCACGCGCAAGAAAACTGACCGGCTCTAAGTTAGTTGCAGCAAAAGCGGAATTTAAATATATGCTAGACAATGGCATATGCCAGGCTTCGAACAGCTGCTGGGCTAGCCCACTACATATGGTAAAAAAACCTAATGGCACTTGGAGGCCATGCGATGATTACCGTGCCTTAAACGCTATCACTGTGCCGGACAGGTACCCGATACCTTTCATTCAAGACGTACGATCGATATTACATGGTAAAAAAATATTTTCGGTAATCGACCTGCAACGAGCCTATCACCAGATCCCAATCGAAAGTGACGACATCCCGAAAACAGCCATCATTACACCGTTCGGACTTTTTGAATTCAAAAGAATGACGTTCGGTTTGAGAAACGCGGCTCAAACTTTCCAACGTCGAATGGACGAAATATTTCGAGGCATAGACTACGTTTTTATATACATCGACGATATCTTGATTGCTTCTCGATCTGAAGATGAGCACAAAAATCATTTACACGCAGTGTTGGAACTACTTCGACAACACACTCTAATATTCAATTTCGAAAAATCTTCATTTGGTAAGACACATATAGATTTTATAGGCCATACGATATCGTCCGAGGGACTCCGGCCAAAAGCAACAAAAGTTCAGGCATTTAAACAATTTCCCTTTGCCTTCAGTGACAAAAGAATTAAAAAGATTTCTTGGGATGCTCAATTTTTATAGGTCATTTATACCTAACGCCGTGGCGGGCCAAATAAAATTGCAAAATTTAATAATAGGAAATATAAAAAACGACAACACGCCGATCGATTGGAGTGAAGAAACACTCGAAGCTTTTCAATCATGCAAGAATGCCTTAGCAAATGCCACTTACTTACTTTAACCGTAGATGCATCAAACGAAGCAGTAGGTGGAGTAGTTCATCAAATTGTTGAAGGTAAAAGTCAACCCTTGGGTTTTTACTCACAAAAACTCACTCCGCAACAACAAGCCTACAGCACATACGACCGCGAACTGCTAGCTATCTTTAAAGCTGTTGAACATTTCCAGTATATGTTAGAGGGAAGAACTTTTACAATTTTTACCGACCACAAGCCCCTCACATACGCATTTAGTCAGAAACGCGACAAAACGTCTCCAAGGAGAATTCGGCAGCTGGATTTCATCAGTCAGTTCTCTACTGACATACGGCATATAGAAGGAAAGAACAACAATACAGCTGATTTTCTTTCTAGGATATGTTACATCGAAAAGTGTTTAAATTTTGAAACACTAGCGAACGAGCAAACTCAAGATACAGAACTGGCTAGTTTCTTACAACTTGGTAATAAAAACTCACTTTTACTAAAAAAGTTCCCTATTCCAGATTCTAATCAATAAATTTTTTGTGACACGAGCAGAAATTTAGTAAGACCCTTCGTTCCAGTATCTCTAAGACAGCAAGTAATTAAAAAAAATGCACAGTTTATCACATCCCGGCAAAAGGGGGACTTTGAAATTAGTATCGGGTCGTTTCGTGTGGCCATCAATGTCCAGAGATGTCACTAAATTTGTTCAATCCTGCCTGAGCTGCCAAAAAAATAAAGTAAATAAGCATAATAAGGCTCCTTTAGGCAATTTTGGTCCGACCGATCAACGTTTTGACCACATCCACATCGACATCATTGGCCCGTTGCCTCCAGCCAAAGGCTACCGTTATTGCCTAACTTGCGTCGACCGTTTTTCTAGATGGCCAGTGGCCATACCAATGACAGACATAACCGCCGAAACAATCGCTTTCACTTTGATAAATGGCTGGATCTCGTCATTTGGCGTACCCCAACGAATCACAAGTGATTTAGGTCGACAATTCGAATCGCAAATTTTCAGAGAATTAATGCAAATACTCGGCATTCGCCATCTTAAAACAACAGCGTACCATCCGCAAGCGAATGGATTGGTCGAGAGGTGGCACCGTACATTAAAGACCGCCATAAAATGCCATTCGACAGAAGACTGGTATTCCATCTTGCCCATCGTTTTACTCGGACTTCGGGCGACAGTAAAATACGACATTAAAGCCAGCCCAGCCGAAATGGTTTTTGGCACCCCACTGCGCATTCCGGGAGAGTTTTTTCCAAATTCGGAAGCAAATGATGATAGAACCGAATTTGTCAAACTATTACGTCACCAAATGCAGTCACTAAAACCTACGAGAGCCTCCCGTCACCATATAGAAAAACCTTTTCTGCAGCCAGATCTCAAAGACTGCAAATACGTTTTTGTACGAAGTGATCACGTCAGAGCACCCCTGGAATCGCCGTACACCGGCCCTTTTGAAGTGATTGAAAAGGGTGATAAGCATTTCAAAGTACAGTTACAGCAGCGAACAGCCAATATCTCTATTGACAGGCTAAAAGCAGCCTATCATCCAAATGGCTGGAGCGCGCAACAAACACATAGTCAAACTTCACACCCAGCAGTACCGGAACCAAACGAAAATACAACAGTTAATAATCAAGCACAGCCAGATCCAACAAATACCCAAAACAATGTTGCCGCAGCTCAACCACAACCAGAACGCCAAGAAAATGTTAAGACAACACGTTCCGGAAGGCGTGTGCATTTTCCAACACGCTACCTGTAACGTTTCCATTGGGGGCGGAGCCCCGTGGCAACCCACCAACTTTACATAAAAATGCATCACTGTATTAAATACCAATTTTTGTAACTCATATATGTTCTTTTTGATTTAACTTTGACAAAAGCAACTTCCTGTGTCGCTTTCTTCCCTTTCCTTGCAAATCGTCGACACGTAAACACGCTTTCATTCTTTTGTACTTATCATTAAATAAATTAATATTAAATTTTAATAATACCAACAATATAATTAGTTTTTTATTAAAACAAACAAACCCCCAAAAGTTCAACCAGATTTCCAACTGTGTAATATATTCTTGAAGATATCAGGAAGCCTCGTGCTGGTTTTTGTGCATACTAAGGCAGGCTGTATCAACGGCAAACGTAGATTTATGGATATTGCTGCTCAAAGGCATATCACAAGTAAAAATCAAATACAAAACTGGCTCCAGTATGCTCCGCTTCATGCCACACTTTATCAAAGGCCTGAGAAACGTCAATAAACAGGGCAGCACAATAAATTTTTTCTTCAAAATGTCTTCTTATAAATTTCACCAATCTATGAGTTTGTTCAATGGTGCTATGCTGCCTTCTAAAACCAAATTGATGGTCTGGGATGCAGCCACTATCAGTTAAAATTGGGGAATTATTTTAACTGATTTGGAATTATTTTAACTTTGGCAAGCTTCCAGCTTTGTGGATAATACTCCAGTCATAAAAGGGCGTTAAAAATAAATAACAGAATTCTAATTGCAAAAAGTTTATCAACATATTGTTACTTATTCCATCAATACCTGGAGCTTTCTTCGGGTTGATTTCAGCAATTAGTTTCTGAACATCACGCGTCTTAAATTGTATGGGTCGTGGGGGGGGGTAGCGCAACTACCCACGGTAAATCAACAACACCAATACATGTGTTTGGGGTAAATACGGATTTTAAATGCTCTAATCTAATTTTATTTTGGGGTAGTAAAAGACGTTCAACGTCTGTAGAATAAATTCTATTAAACCCAGTCTGCGGATGGGAAGTAGTGTCATGTTCAGCAGCCTGTTTAATATTTTCGTTAAGATTTTCAATGTTAGATTCAATATCACCTGGTGTTCTTGGGTTAATATTTTCAGTACAATGGCTACTGAGGTATTTTTTGAACCCCAGCCAATTAACACGGTTGATCATCTTTACATATGGGACAGGGAAGTCACGAATTTCATGATTTCATGACTCCAAAATCTATAACATCCGGAATTTTTTGTATGTCCGTAGGCCAGTAAGTGGGCTCCCCATTTGAAATGACGTCCAAGCCCATTTTTGAAATTGTGTTGAACAATGCCCGACCTCTAGGTGTAATAAGACCCGAACCCCAGAACGTATGTTTTGCATTGTAGTCCGCAGTTGCTACAAAACAAGGGCCAAGAACGTTGTAGAATTCCTCAAACTGATCCTGCGTAATTGCGAATCTGGGAGGAGAGTAAATTGATGATATCACGAAATTTGTAACAAAATTTTCGACACAAATATTTGTTGCTTGTAGATGTTCTTCACAAATGTTATCAAGGACATAGTGTTTGAGTCTTGACTTAATTAGAATTGCTGACCCACCGCATGCTCTCCCCCTCGGGTCCTTTGAATCATATAGAGTGTAACCATTTATTTTAAATAAGCTCTTTGAAGTCAAATGAGTCTCAGAGACCAACATTATATCAATACTTTTTCCCATGAGGAAATGCTCAAGTTCATTTTTATGCTGGCGAATGCCGTTTGCGTTCCAGAAACATATTTTTAACATGTTCATGGTTTGTTAACTAAAGCTTGAAGCAGTGTATTCTGCATTCGCAGCATTTCTTGCATCATGCTAGTCATATTTGTTGCAAAGTTGTTTATAGTTAGCACCAGATTCTCAATAGTAGCTTCAAGGCGACTAAAGTTAAAGCCTGAGTTTGCATTCGCTGAATTATTTTGCGAGGGACTAGAACTAGCCTTAGCAGCATCGGCATACGATACACGTGAAGTAACTGGTTGACTCACTTGAGCAAAAGAAGCGGAGTACGCGTTTAATGGTTGGGTTGGAGCTAATTTAGGTTTTTGACTCATAGTCTGTTTAACAAAAAGAATATACAGGGCATCCTCTATAGTTAGCGGTGTGATTACCTCCACAATTACTACATTTTTTTTCTGCTTGTTCTTTTGGCTTAGTGCAGCTAGCAGTACCATGCAATTCACCGCAGATAACACAAACTGTAGGTAAATTGCAGTAAGTTTTTGTATGGTCATATTCTTGGCAATTATGGCACTGTACAGGACCTGAACGCTTACGTGGCTCTTCAACTGTGATTTTTCGATGTAACAGAAACTTTACGCTATAAATTGGATGGGTTTCATTTTTTTTCAATTGTATGTCATTCGGCTCCAGTTCAATGCGAAATAGGGGTTGGCCGACCTTTTATCTGTTAATTATATTAGTAACATTTTTTACCTTAAATCCTTGGTCTAAAAGTGCACATTTTACTTCTTCGGGCTCAACATACGAATCTATGCCCTTTAGTACTATTTGTAGGCCTTTAGCACTTTTAATGTGGTATGTGTAAAAGTTTGTTTTATTTTTTTCAAAATCATTTAAAATTTTTCGGAAATTGTTTTCATCGTATATTTGGATTTTAGTTTCATCAATATTACCTCGTTTAATTATAATTACGTGAAAAGTATTTTCACCAATGGTCGACAGTAGTTTTGTTAAAAGCGCGTTAGAATTTTTTTCCATCACATATCTAGGTGGTGGCTTAAAAGACTTCTGAGATGATGAAGCGGTCTTGTCGTTATCGTCTTGCAATAATGAAAAACGATTTTGCGGATTCGTGGATGATGCGCTGTTATCCCTAGACATCTTTGGAACAGATGAAATTTTAGAAGAATTCGGGCTTCGCTCATGCTTTACCACGGTGATATATCTGTCCATTCCGACTTGTACCTTTGGTTTTGAGCTACTGTTATCTGGTAGTGATAACTTGGTTAGGTGATGAACAGCCCGAAGCGAATGATTTCAATGGCTTAAGTGACGAAGTACTAAGCAACTGTAATGTTAAAGAATCACTAGTAGGCATTGGACAAAGCGAAGTTGATCGCTGTCGAAAAAGTGGATTTGTTGTTAGAAAAAGTCTATCATCAGATTTTTTATTTTTATTAAGAGCTTCCGAACTCACAGTAAGTCTATCATCTGGTTTTTTATTTTTATTGTTATCATTATGAGCATCAGAACTCACAGTAAAATAGGCGTTTCTGCTGTTATAACTCACTTCACATATATTTGTTTTTGAGGTACTCATATAGAGTATTCCTCAAGGGCACTTTTGTTTGTTTGTTTGTTTTTTTGATTACGGTTTTTTTGTTTTTGTTATTTATGACTATGTAAAAAAATATTAACAAAGCAATTAAAGCTTATTTATCAAAGTTAATAATATGTATTACGAATTTTTTTTTAATGATATTTTTTGTTTAGTATGTATGTAAGAAAAAACTCCGCTATGACGTTAGTTCACTATGAAGGTACAACGAGAAAATTCCATTCTAAAAACCAACAAATATACAGTAGACATAAATAAGAAAACAATGTTAAGTTATGAAAACCCTGAGTACTACCAGATAGAATCAACAACAGCCATTAATACAATAAGCACTGCAGACAACAAAGAAAGAACCAAATGACTATTGGAAACAGTACTGCTTTCCGCAGATTTGAACCCGGAAGAGCGATTATCGATCGAGAGCATTTTGAAATCATACAACGACACGTTTCAATTACCCGGAGATAGTCTAACTCACACAAATGTATTTAAGCATAAAATCCCAACTGATTCTACTCAACCCCCAATAAATACTAAACAATATAGACTACCTGAGGTCCACCGAAATGAAGTGAATAAACAAGTAGGCCAGATGGTCTAAGATGGAATTATCTCTCCCAATACTTCCTCTTGGAATTCACCAATACTCCTAGTACCAAAAAAGGCAGGAAAGGACGGAGAGAGAAAATGGCGCTTATTAGTAGATTTCAGAAAATTGAACGAGGCCACAATAAAGCAAGTCTTCCCGATACCAAGAACTGACGAAATCCTAGACCAACTGGGATACAACCGATATTTTTCTACCCTCGATCTAGCAAGTGGTTACTACCAAGTTTTTATGGACCCACGGGATAGACAAAAAACCACTTTTAGCACCAATTCGGGACATTTCGAGTTTAATCGTATGCCTTTCGGATGAACAGGAGCACCAGCCACTTTTCAAAGAATCATGAACTCAATATTAACGGGTCTACAAGGAAACGACTGTTTCGTCTATCTGGACGATATTGTAATCTACGGCAGAAACCTAGCGGATCACCAATTAAGGCTCAAGAGAGTATTAGATATATTAAGAAGGTACAACCTTAAGTTACACCCCGAAAAATGTAATTTCCTTTAAAGGGAGGTAGTTTATCTGGGCAACCAATGTTCGCAAAATGGAGTCTTACCGGATCCCAATAAAACTAAAGGAGTAAAAGACATTTCACCTCCTAGAAGTATCAAGGACTTGCAAGCATTTCTAGGATTGATCAACTACTACAGGAAGTTTATAGCAAACTCGTCCGAAATTGCCTTGCCCCTAAACAAACTACTAAGGAAGAACGTGAAATTTGAATAGACACAAGAGTGTCAGCAAGCTATGGAAAAATTAAAAGCAACAGTTTCGAATCCACCTCTATTACAATACCCTGACTTTGCGAAACCATTTGTTCTGACGACGGATGCTAGCAATGAAGACCTAGGAGCTATCGTTTCTCAAGTAGAGCCTGGTAGCGATTTACCAGTATATTTTGCAAGCAGAGTACTAAGTGTCACAGAAAAATGATACTTTACAATAGAGAAGGAGTTGCTTGCGATCGTATGGGCAACAAAAACTTTTAGGCCATATTTACTCGGGAGACACTTCACCATTTTTACAGACCACAAACCCCTCAAGGGTATAGCTAATCTGAAAGATCAAGAAGGCAGATTGGGGCGCCTTAGACTAAAACTTTTAGAATATGATTTCGAGATACGGTATAAATCAGGAAAAACTAATCAAAACGCTGACGCCCTCAGTCGCCTTCCAATAGAGAAAATAAATGTAGGTGCAATAACTAGATCAAAAGTTCAAGAATTACAAATCAAGCAGAATGAGGAGAATGAATAAATTATATATCAAACAGAGTTAAACGAGGATATGGGAGAGGAAGATATGGCTGTTTATATAACGAATGCAGAAGATATAAACAAAGTAATGATACACCTTTGAGTGGACACCAAGGGACATTCTAAACTTATTCCCGCATCAGGAATCAATATAAATGTGCCGGCATGTATCGACAAATAAAAAATTATGTAACAACGTGTACCCCATGCCAGAAAAACAAATGTTCGAAAGTTGAATAAATGCCATTGGTAATAACAAGCACTTCAAGTAAGCCTTTCGAAAAAGTTTTCATGGACCTAGTAGGTCCGTTCCCAGAATCAGCTAGGGGAAACAAATACATCGTCACCTTTCAAGACGATTTTTCAAAAATTTTGACATGTGCAGCCGTGCCTGACGCAGAGGCACCAACTGTAGCTTAAGTCTTCTCAAGGAAATAATTTCAAGATAATTTACTCCCAAGGTGTTGGTAACGGATAATGGTTCAAACTTCACATCCAGATTATTCAAGCAAACGTGTAAGATGCTAAGAATAAAGAAACTACTAACTACTCCATATCATCCACAAGCGAACGGTGCTTTAGAACGAGCTCATCGACCATTGGCCGAATTTCTGAGAAATTTCGTTAACCTGGATGGTACCAACTGGGACAACTGGACTCATCACGCCATGCAAGTGTATAATAATAGCAAACATTCAACAACAAAACAAACGCCGACGAGAGTGTTATTCGGGTTTGAATTTGAAATACCCATCTCTTTGAAAATATCCCCGACACCACTATACAACGCGGATGATTATAGCAAAATTCTGAAATATCAAATCCAACGTTCACATGAAATCGTTAGAGAGAACCAAGAGAGGGCGAAATTGAGAGCCAAACAGTATTATGATAAGGGTTCAAAGGACAGAGAGTATAAAATAGGTCAAAAGGTTTGGTTAAATAATCAAACTACAAAAAATAAATTTTCACCCTTATGGTTAGGATCATATGAAGTTATAGACATACCAACATGTGTAAACATAAAATTGAGAGTAAAAAAGTGTGAAAAGGTCTACCATAAGAATTTCGTAAAACCCTATAAGGAACGGCATTTAATATAAGGTATATAGTAATTAATCATCCAGTTACGATCCAGGCTATTTAGTTATAAATTTATAAGGGAGAGCATTGATTTTTAATTATTTTACTTTTTATATAAATTTTGCTTTAAATCTAGAAAATTGTAAAGAATTCGGTTCCGGGTACCTTAAAAAAACAAAAATATGCTTACTAAAACGTTTTTTTAAATAATAAAAAAAAAGAAATTAAACATAAAAAAAGTTAGTTGAATAAACCCTCTAGCTATATGGAACGCTAGACAGCTGATAAATCAACACTTTGAGGTGGTTGATGCCAACGGACATCAAATAATAGAACAAACTAATCAACAGGTCCATATAAACGACAGGTTTAATTCATCTTTTAACAAGATGGTGGAAGCAATCAATGAAAACAGGAGGACTCTGAACAGCTTGACTCAGAGCAAGCAGGAATCAGAGGTTCAGCACTACCGCGATGTTGCGGTTTTCCAGCTATTCAAACTGATGGAAATGAAAAGCCACGTGAAGACCGTACAGGAGTCTGTAGCATTGGCAAAAATAAAAATTTTTAATCCAGCACTTTTGACTATAGAAGAAATTCAGAAATATACATACATGAGATGCAGATGGGAGTGGCATTACACATACAAAATACATTGATGTTCGTTATCAGGATACCTACCGAAACTATATCTTTAAAGAAATCCTTAATAATACCAATTCCAAATGACAGCCACTACCAAATAGATGCTGAAAGAGAACATATGGTGCGTACTGCTAATAAGAGTTTTGGTTATGATGGTGAGAGGGATTTTAAAAGTTTGAGGCCATCGCAAAACTGTATTTTTAGAGGGAAGTGCAACCTGATCTTAGATGAAACGGAAACACTAGAATTAATAGAGGAAGGTACGCTTATAGTAAGCAACGCAGATAAAACCCCAATGTCAACTAAATGCGATGACCTACGGTGAAACCTCTCAGGGAATTTCCTTTTCTCATTTTTCAATTGCAGCATAACAATCGGAGGACAAAGTTTCATTAGCCATGTGATAGATGTAACCCAGAAGTTTCTAATATTAGGAATCAATAGAAGTGTCACCACCGCAGTCAAACCCACCCTGGAGAAACTACACATAATGCAGATTAACAACATCAACACGATCAACGAACTTAAATTTCAACAGAATGTTTTTAATAACATTGCTTACTCCACGGTAGTAATTGTTACAATAGGCGTAATAATATTGATCGTGCTGGTGTTATAACAGAAGACGCGTTCGTATAAAAGTCAAAATAAACAACGGATTCCCGGAACGTGGCCCAGAATTAAACAAAATCGTGGATACCCATCTGCAAGAACATCTTGGAACAGTCCCCACGTATACAACACCTCAGACCACAACCACAACATAAACAGCAACCACACAGGCAAAGACAACAGATATTTTAATAAAACTTAGGATAAGATCAACTAAATTTAAGAGTATAAAATATGTAAAAGCATTTGATCCAATTAGTATACTTGGAAAATAGAAATTTTCTTCCGCCAAGGGCGGAGGGATGTTGTGAATCAGAATTGATCAACCCTCGTACCCGTAGATTGCACAACTTTGTTAACGCAGCAGCAACCAGTTT
This sequence comes from Tachina fera, assembly GCA_905220375.1. NCBI lineage: Eukaryota > Metazoa > Arthropoda > Insecta > Diptera > Tachinidae > Tachina > Tachina fera. The sequence continues at coordinate 51,580,203 of LR999967.1, forward strand.
ATTCACTTGGTTGCTTGCTAAATTCTTTGCGTTGACAAATTGTGCAATAGTAATATTTCGTAATTGGTTCAAAAGCTTAATAACATTAAACATTTTAGCAAGTTAGCATAATAATAATAGCTGTTAAGCATAATATAACATTTAACAAGTTATCATGATAATAATAGCTGTTAAGCATAATGTTGAAGTATATTAAATAAGGATGAAGTTTTGTATAAACAGTGCAGTATTTATTAAAAAAGATATTCTTGTATTTAACAGTCAAAAGTTATAGTCATACCTGCGATTCCCACGGGACCCTCCAGGTTTAAAATTGTAAAGTAAAATAATAAGATACTAGTTTTTAGTTGGCACAACTGTTTAATAAATCCTTTTAATATACAAAAGAAAAATCCGTTTTTAAATTCAACACAACAAACCAAAAAAATGCTCAAACTAAAATCAATCAATAAAACTGAAAAAAACTTCAAATACTCAAAAATTAACCGCTAAGAGACGAAAAATCGCCAAAACAAAAAAGCGAAAAATAAAAAAAAAATCTCTTAACCTAAACCGATAAAAACCTAAAATTCGCAAAAATAATAAAATCGCAAAACTAAAAAAACGCATAAACTAAAATAATTCAACGAAACAATGCCAAACTAAAAACTGCAAAAACTAAAAAAAGCCAAAGACCGAAAAAATTCCCAAAAAATAAAATATTGCAAAACTATATGCTATATGAATTCCACATGCGAAAAATTCCGAATAAAATTTTTCGTTCACATCAATTCCAATAAAATTGAAAACATAAATATTTCCACTTTTTCCAACATAAAAGTCTTTGTGAATAATTTTCTTCATAAATTGTCAAAATATTTCGCAATCGTATGAACTTTTTTGATAGCAATTGTTCACACGTTCAGAAATTTCTATGTGAAATTTTATTTATAATAAGTAGGGAAAGGATTTTCATGCATTTAAAATCATGTTTTATGTACATAAAATATGCAATAAAAACATTGTATGAGAATTTCAGTAAATGAAACGATTTGAACTTTTATTTTTTTTATTTTAATTCTTTACTTTTTTAATTTATAATTCATTAAACTTATTTCCGCTAAATTTACTGTGATCTTATAATTCAAATTTTTTTATTTCATTTCTTTTTAATTTAAACCGTGCATACTTAGTGCAGGCGACAATGTAATGTATTACACATGTATGTAATAATTGTAATGTATTACTATTTTTCAAAGCTAAAAGCAATGAGAAGATCATACCATGGATGGTATGATTTTCTACCTGCTCTTTTTTTATAATATTATAAGTTTTGTTTTACACGCTAAGTACATAAAAGTTAACTGCTTCTATATTTAAGGCCCAACTATAATAGGAATAAGTGAACTTAAGCAACTGTGCGGTTACATATAAAACGTATGTGGCAAACTATAATGTACTTATGGAACTTTTCGTCAAGTTTCGTCAAATGTCATTTGCTTAAGTTAAGTGTCAAAATGAACGCACATTCCGTACGGAAAACACTGTTTTTGCATTTTTTTTAAACTCAAGCAAACAGCAGCAGAAAATATTCATTGATTTTAAATATTTTTTTATTGTTTCTTATTTTAAACTCAGAAAAAAAGCAAAAATTTTATTTTCATTCTTTGTTTTACAATACACATATACACACATACACATGAGATTATTTATGTATGTTCATTGTTGTACTTTTTGGTAGGCAAAACAAATAATAAAGTGGTGGATATAATTAATTAATATAATAATAATATAATTAATTAATTTTTAATAGATTAGGACATTCCAACAAGTTAATTTGATTGAATTGCATTCATTTAGTAATTATAAGAAGAAACAAAATTACTAAAAAAATTTTAACAATACCTATATGTGCAACTGTGGCTAAAGAATACTTAAGTGCATGTAAGTGCATCGTGGCCACTTAAAAGTCACATCTGAATTGCTTAAGCATTTGACAGACTTATCGTTCAATTCTGGCATTAGCTTAAGCCAGCATATTCATATTATAGTTGGGCCTTTAATCTTATGTAAATATGATAAGGAGAGCAAAACCAATATAATTACTGAGAGAGAGATTCTGAGTTAATATACTTACTACAGGGGTCGCGATTAGGGCAAATAACAATAGTTAAGATATGTGATATATTGTACAATATGTCCCATACATTTTCCCCCACTAAGAACGATTGTTCTTAATTCCGCTCAAAGCTTTCATCGGCAATAGTAGAATGGTGTGATATGTCATCATTGCTGGGAAGAAAGCAGATTTTAGCTATAGGACGTTTTACGTATTTTCCGTTGAAATATAAAGTGACGACACGAACATGTCCATCTGGACCTGGATGAATTTCTTCCACTCTAGCTAGTGGCCATGAACCAGGCGAAAACCGCTCATGTAATACCAGTACAATATCACCAACCTGTGCCTCTATTTGAATAGCATTCCATTTAGGCCTGGACTGCAGGCGACAAAGGTACTCCTTTGACCAGCGCTGCCAAAAGTGTTGTCTTAGTTTTTCAACTTGTTTCCATCTTGTCAAACGGTCGATACTGGTATCGAGCAGATCTTCTTCGGGTATGCAGGTTGTGGGCTAACCAATCAAAAAATGAGCAGGCGTCAAAATGCTGAAATCAGATGGGTCGTTTGAAAACGGGGATAGTGGCCTGGAATTCAAGCAGCTTTCAATTTGACACAAAAGAGTTGATAGTTCTTCGTAAGAAAGCAGGCGATCTCACATTATGCGGCGTAGGTGATGTTTCGTTGCCTTCACTCCTGCCTCCCATAAACCACCGAAATGTGGGGAAGCAGGTGGTATAAAATGCCACTTTGTTCCATTATTATGTAGGGTTTCAGCCAGGTCATCAGCCAACGAGGTTCTAGATCGGTAATGTATAGCATGCAGCTCCTTGGAGGCTCCTACAAATGTGGTTCAAAGCTCTCGCAGTATACTTCAAACAGATTACACATTTCCTTTTTACAGCGGTATTAATAGCTCTTGCAGATAGAATCCAATAGTGTGTCAGGGCGTATGCTTGCATTAATTGCATACCACCTTGAAGGGTTTTGAAATGTGTATCTGTAAAAATAAGAAAAGAAATGGGATCCTTTTTAGATAATAAAATGGGATATTTTTTATGGAAAGTCAAGTCTGCATTTTTTATTCTGCCTCCCACACGAAGAATGCCATCATGATCGAGAAAAGGCTGAAGGTTAGAAATCCTGCTATTACCAGGGATTGGTTTTTTCTTCAAAAGACAATTTATTTCGGTGTGAAATGTAATCTGCTGACACTGCTTTACTACTTTCAACTTGGCTCTTTTTAATTCTGCCGTCGTGAGGTACTTGATTGCGCTAAACGCAGTTTCGGAGGTGGCGCTTTCACCACTTCTCTTCTTTATAATGATGTCTTTCAATTTGTCGTACCAACGAAATATGTATGCTGTTACTCGCAGTAATTTTGAAAAAGAGCAAAACTTTGAAAAGAAGTCAGGATAACTTATTTCTTGATCTGTTGTCGTTGATAATATGTTCACGTTGATTTCAGTCGAATTTAGTTGCATGGTATTTCTGAACTTTGTTGCTGGCCAGTTTTCAGGAGGATCTGACAGCCAATGAGGACCTTTCCACCAAATGGTATATGATATAAGTTCTTGTGGCATCAAACCTCGTGTGGCACAATCCGCAGGATTTTCCTTACTAGGAATATATATCCAATCACAAACATTTGTCAATCGTTGGATTTGTGAAACACGATTGGGTTCGTAAACTGGTAGACTCTAAGATTGACATCTGATCCAATTAAGAACTGTAGTGCTGTGTGACCAATATGTGATTTGATTAACCTTGAGGCCAATACTGAGTTTGACTTTATTTGCAAGTTTAGCAGCTAAAACAGCGGCGCATAGTTTTAATTTAGGAATTGTGCGTACCTTCAGTGGCGCCACTTTCATTTTTGTTTGGACAAGATGGACGTGAACAGTACCGTTTTCAGCTACAGTCCTGATGTATAAGACAGAAGCAAATGCTTGCTTGGAGGCGTCACAGAAGGCTTGCAAATCGGCCGTGGCTGTTGAAATACAGTTGAACCATCTTGGCACACGCATCGTTTCGATATCCTTTAAAGCAGTACGAAATTTTAACCATTCGTCACTTAACTCTTTTGGCAAAAGGTCTGCCCAGTCGAGTCCTTCTCTCCATAGCCTTTGAAACATAATCTTGGCCAGTATAGTGGTGGGTGCTAACCAACCAAGTGGGTCAAACAATCTGGCCGAATCTGAAACTTTTTGTTATTTTATCAGAAAATGTGTAATTGATTTTGAATCAAAAGGTATCAGTTTTTGGGTTCCATGATAACCCTAAAGCCTTCACCATATCATGGTTCTGGAGTTGAAAATCGTTGTTTGTTGCCAAGAATTCGTGGAGAATATGTTTCAAAAGTTGAATTGAGTTCGAATTCCATTTACGCAAATTGAATCCGGCGCTATGTAGTAGTGAACGGAGCTGTTTTTGTAGTTGAATTGATTCAGCTGTAGTATCAGCTCCTGATATTACGTCGTCTTTATAGGTATCGGATTGAAGAACTCTGCTGGCCCTAGGATGCGTTGTAACTCCATCTGCAGCGATTTGTTTTAGCACTCTTAAGGCTACGAAAGGTGCACACGTTGTCCCATAGGTTACTGTTTTTAATTTGTAAATATTTAAGTCATTGGTATTTTCGTCGCGCCACAAAATACATTGGTATTGTTGGTGCTCTTCACTAATGCTAATCTGTCTAAACATTTTTTCTAAGTCTGCAGTGAACCCAATTTTAAAACGTCGCCAACGTGTAATTGTTTCTGGCAAATCATTTTGCAATGCCAGACCAGGGCTGAGCTCTTCGTTCAAGTATTTTTCCGAAGTTGACTTATTGCTGTCATCGAACACCACTCGAAGTTTTGTAGTGGCACTGCTTTCACGTAGAACACCATGATGTGGGAAAAAGAAAGAATTAGTGGGCAAATCTTGAGGATATTTACCAATTTTCTCCATGTGGCTTAGAGCTAAGTATTCTGCAATAAAATCTTTGTAGGCCCTTGCATATTGTGGTCGTATCTTAAATGTGGATTCCAAACGTTTAAATCTTTTTAGCGCACTGTAACCAGTATTATTAAAAACAGGTAAATTGTTTCCGAACAGAAAATTTTTAAAAGGTAACTGCACAGTGAACCGACCACCACTATCACGCTTGTAAGTTGCTACAAAAAACGCTTCACACAAGTCTTCTTCTTGCGACCACTTTCTTTCTTCTATCAGCTCCTCTTGTTCCCAGAAAAGTCGTAGTTGATTTTCCAAGTTACAGTTATTTACGTTTACTTGCTGGTCGGTATAACATTTTCCGGTTGGTCCAGAAACGAGCCATCCGAAATGACTTTCTTGTAAATAGACACTATTAGGAAATTTGTATGAATTATCTAGTAAAATCTAACCATACACGTCACTACCGAGTAAAATATCAATTTTTGATGGCAGGTAAAAAGTTTGATCCGAAAGAGAATATTGTTGTAAATTTGGCAAATAATTTTTGTTAAGATTTAATGGTTTGTATGAGGTTAATTTGTTTATTACCAGAGCATCAAGTTCTAAACAGAAGTCTGTGTGATACGATGACATTAACTGTAGGGATACATAATAATGAATTAATGTTTTGTTGTTTCCTCCAATACCAGTTACAGCTGTGTCGTTAATTTTTTGTTTGTTTAATTGTAATAAATTACATAGTTCTGTTGTTACGAATGATGCTTGAGAACCTGGATCCACAAGAGCTTTTACGATATGTTTACCTTTTTTGTAGTTTATCAAAACATTTGCTGTAGCTAGCAGTACTTGACTATGTCAGTTAATTCTGACCGAAGAAATGTTCGAGCTGTAATGTTCGGTTGGAGTAAAGGTCTGCGCTGACTGTTGATTAACATTTTCTGTAGTAGTAGCAGTAGTAGTTTTAACATTTCTAGTTTGATGCATGTTTTGATGTTCTGTTGAGTAAGCAGTATGTAAAATAGTGTGATGATTTTTTTTACATTCTTGGCAACGTGCAGAGATTTAAATTGATTTGCGCAGTGTCCAGTATGTAAACAGTTCGGACAAACATTATGTTGATTAATAATCTTCCTTTTTTCTGCTGGAGGCAGCGACGAAAATTTAAAACATTTATACAGCGGATGCCGACGTTGGAAGCAAGGGCACGAAGCAGTGTCGACAGTCGAAGTATTAGCGTACAAAGGTCTTCTATATGACTTTTGATTTGGTGGCTTTTTTGCACATGTTGTTTTTTCACGTATTAACGGTGAGGAAGATTCTTCGACTGATTCCAGAGTTCTAAAAGCCATTTCTAAAAAATTTAACATACTTGTCATTGAAGGAATTGTAGTACTAGAATTGATGGATTGTTCCCATTCCTTTTTTGTTTGTCTGTCTAGTTTTTGGCTGATCAAGAAAATAAGCATTGCATCACCGACCACGACGTTAAGGGCTTTCAGTTGTGATATTAAAGAACGCGTAGTGTCAACTAAATCTTTTATACTTTTAAAAGAACCATCTAACGGTGGGATACTTACAAATCTCTTGACTATTTGGTCAGTTATTTTTCTCGTATTGTGATACCTTTCTTCTAGTGCTTTCCACGCCACTTTATAGTTACTTTCTGATGCCGGATATTTATTTATAATCTCAAGAGGCGATCCCTTACACGACCCTTTAAGGTAAAAATATTTTTGTATTCCTGTGAGGGACTGATTCTGGTGTACCAAAGTCAGAAACATGTCGCTGTAGGGGATCCAGTCAATGTAGTCGCCACTAAAAGTTGGTATTTCAATTTTTGGTAGCCTTGCACTTGAAGCAACTGAAGTGTTCGGCGTGTTGGACGAAACAAACGTACTTGTCATTTGACCTTAGTAGAGTGGTAATGGGGACAATAGTCCTGTTTTGGGAATTAAAAACCGGGAAACAGGACTATTGTCCCCATTAATACAAAAGTGATGGCAACCCTGTTACAAAAATGGGGGATTTTGGGGATTTTCATGCCGAGATTTTATGTGTGTGTGTGTGTGTGTGGTTGTGTGTGTGTGTGTGGTTGTGTGTGTGTGTGTGTGTGTGTGTGTGTGTGTACACGTGTGTGTACAGCTTATGTTATTGTTGTAAAGAAACGTTGTGCTTACATTTCATGGATGTATGTATATGTGGCTGTTTGTATGTGTGTATGTATGTGTGTGTGTGTGTGTGTGTGCATATGTGTGTGTGTGTGTGTTTATGTATTTAATTGTGAGTCTGCCGGTGTCGGATACTTTTGTTGTAGTGGTGGACAAATATTATATCCCTGTAGGAAATGTCGATTATGAAAAATGTATTGACTCGCTTTTCGACTTGTCACCAGTACTACTATATAATTATCACCCATATAATACTTTGTGTTATAGACATTTAGCATGTGTCATTGAAACCCTACAAATAACACTGAAACAATTAAGTAGGTATTGACTACGAAGTTCTTATGAGATATGGAGACATACCAACCAAACAGTTAGTTCCAGTAATTTGTGTGCATACAAATGCATATATGTATATAGACAAGTTGCTGACAATTCCAACACAAATATACCATATTTGTTTTCTATATTTCTTTTATAATAAGGGATAGAACAAACTTATTATATCAAAATCGCCACTAGAATTTTAATGTTGCTACAAAGACATTTGGTTCCCAGTCTGACTGTAGGGTAGTGACAAGAAATTTGTGTGTATGTAGTAATCGTGATTTGATTGATTTTGGTTTGCTGTTGTGAGTTCTCGTTGCTATGCGTATGTATGGTTATTGTATGTATGTATTAATTTTTATTTTTTATTTGTATCTCTGGGGAAATAATCTAATAGGTGCAGAAAGTGGCAACCCTGTTGTAAATGGCAGTGGATAGGGAATGTATTTGGTAATGTATGTTTATGTTGTTGGATTCGAAGAATATCATTGCTTGTGGGAATTATATCATCACTTTTTCATACATATTTACAAATGAATGTAAATATGTTTTCAGGGCTATTGACGTTGCTATTCTTATGGAGATAGAAAATATTGTGTTGACAAAGGCTTTATATGTGCAAGGGAATTTCAGATGTTAAATGCTTTGAATCCAGTCAGCTTTTGACTAGGGGTAATGTTATTTTTTTTTCTTTTCAATATATTTTACTTTAATGAAACAATTATATAAAATAGCTTTTAGAGCAATATATCAAAAACTGCTCGTACCTTTGTATTACAAACTGATGCTAGCGATTTTTTTTCTGGTTGTTGCTGTGTATATGAATTTCATCATATATCGTAATACCAAAAGAGAATTGTGGAAATGTATATGTGTGTGTGAGTATGTACATTTAAATGTGTGTTCGTGTGTGTATGAATTTCATCATATGTCGTAATAAATTAGATTTGATGACTACTACGCGATTCTCATATAAAGTATATAAGTAGAATAAATAATGTAGACTGTCATCAGTCTGCTCTGATATCTCAACAAGTGACAACCTAGTTTCCCAGTCAAAATTTCTAAAGTGTTAGAAATCCAAAAACTATAAAAGTGATCGAACTAACTACTGTTTGTTAAACAAGTTTATACTGTATAAAAAATAATTAAATAAAGTTAAGTGAAATAAATTGTTTATAAATAAAATAATTAAATCAATTGTTTATAAGTGAAATAAATTGTTTATAAATAAAATAATTAAATAAATTGATTATAAATAAAATAATTAAATAAATTGTTTATAAATAAAATAATTGAATTAATAAACAAATATATAATTAAATAAAATGAATACTACAAGTTGTACCATCTGTAATAAAGTCTTTATGACTCAAACAAAACTAAATCAGCATATGGAAACGCACTCGTATGCTAACCAATCAAAGGCTGCTCTTGGAATCAGTAAGCTAAATCTACAAAACAAATATTGTGAGGATTGCGATGAGATGATCCCATCAAATAGTTATATGGCTCATGTCAGAACCACAAAACACAAAAACAGTTGTCACCAAGAACGGATTGGTGATTTTCTCACTAAAAGAGTGAGCAACTTCAATGGAAGGATCGAGACATATATCCTCCTCAACAAAAATGTGGCTATCTTGTTTCCGGAGGAGTTTCTGAAATCTGCCAAGAGCTCCATAGTACAACAACTCAATGAATGTAGTAGGATACATACTACATTTAAATTTAATATGGAGCTCACATGTGATTATATGAAGATGGTGAATGATGAGATGAATGTTTCCCAACTTGTACATATTTCGAAAATGATGTTGGTGACTTTGTCTGATGACATAGAAGACATGTACAAGAAACAGACGGAGGAGCTTAGAGCCAAAATGGAAGAATTTCAAGAGAGGGATAGCGGATGGACTTTGACTTCAATAAATTTCCTTGAAGTTAATATAAACAAGGCATCGATAATAAGAGGATCGAGCTTTATCCCTCTCCCAAAAAATATTGCAATGAAACGTGCATGCATAAATGTTGAGAATAATGACATTTATTGCTTTAAATGGTCTCTCATTGCTGCTTTGAATGGAAATAGTGGTCTGAGTCCTAAACAACGGAAAAATTATAGAAATTACAATATTGCTGACATTTCTGATGAGAATATTAATATAGGAGCAATTGCATTAAATTTTGAAGGTCTAGAGTTTCCACTCCCATTGAAGCAGATAAAACAATTCGAGAATCAAAATGATATGAGCATAAATGTATTTGGTCACAATGGAATATCGCTTATAGGACCATACTACATAACAAAAGGAGAAAAACACATTCATATTAATCTCTTATTGCTCCAGTCCAATGAGAACTTCCACTATGTGCTAATCAAAGATATATCAAAGTAAGTTTCATTAGTGCATTTATGCAAAATGTGTTCCCTATTTAAAAAGCTACTTCTTATTGTTATATTAATTTACATATTATTTTATTTTCCTCTTTTCCTTAGACTCCTTCGTTCCAACATGACGTCACACAGATGTAAGATTAATATCTGTAACACCTGCCTTTATCATACACATGATGCTTATGTGTACAGTCAACATAAAAATTTTTGTGGTAAAAAAGTCATCAGGATGCCTGAAGATGGATGTATTATTAAGTACAAAAACTACTACAAACAGCTAGATGTACCATTTGTCATCTACGCAGACTTCGAGTCTATTTTAGAAAAACTCCATGATCCTGTAAGTAAAAGCACTACAAATGTACAGAAACACCATGCGTGTGCATTCGGCTATTTTATTACTTGTAGTTTTAAGAAGGAAAATAACTCATATAGACATTATTTTGGTGAAGATTCGGCAAATGTATTTATCAAAAAAATAGTTGAAGATTGTACAGACATCTATTTAAATTATTTACTAAAAGTTAAGAAAATGTTCATGACCCCAATAGAAATAGTTCAATATAACAATGCAAAAAATTGTCATATATGTAAGAAAATATTAAATAACGATAAAGTTAGAGATCATTGTCATCTTACGGGCAATTATCGTGGGGCGGCTCATAGCGAATGTAATTTAAATTATAAAACACCTCAGTTTATTCCGGTTATTTTCCATAATCTTTCTGCATATGATATGCACCTATTTTTCAAAGAACTTTCTACTATAAAAAATGCCACAATAAAAGTGATTCCCCAGAACACAGAACGTTATATTTCTCTTTCAATTTTTATCAGATTATATGAAAAACATGGATTCGAAATAAGATTTATAGACTCGTTTAGATTTATGGCTTCGAGTTTAGATACGTTAGCAAAAAATCTTGATAGCAATGATTTTAATACTATTCGATCATGTTTCGTTGATGAAGCTCATTTCAACCTGATTAGAAAAAAGGGTGTATTTCCGTACTCTTACATGGATTCCATGACTAAGTTTAAGGAAATTAAACTCCCTAGTAGAGAAGAGTTCTTCAATATTCTAACGAATGAAGAATGTGATGTTGTCGAGTATGAACATGCTCAAAAAATATGGAGAGAGTTTAACTGTAAAACCCTCCATGACTATACTGAACTCTACTTAAAGACAGATGTTCTTCTTCTAACTGACGTGTTTGAAAATTTTAGGAAAATTTGTAGAGGTATATACGATTTGGACCCCTGTCATTATTATACAGCAACAGGCTTATCCTGGGATGCAATGTTAAAAACCACAGAAGTTTCACTGGAACAGTTCACTGATTCCGAAATGTATATGTTTATGCAAAACGGAATTAGAGGTGGACTAGTTCAATGCTCGCAAAGATATTCGAAAGCGAATAACAAATATTTGGAAAATTTTGATGGATCAAAACCATCAGAATTTCTCGTCTACTTAGACGCAAATAACCTTTACGGTTGGGCGATGTCGGAATATCTTCCTTACGGTGAATTTGAGTGGGTATGTGATACTGATTTTGATGTTATGAAAATTTCTGATACTGCAGAGTATGGGTACATTTTGGAAGTGGATATAGATTATCCCGATTCAGTGCATGATCTACATAATGATTTGCCATTTTGTCCCCAAAATAAGCCAGTGGGGGCATCCAAAATCAAAAAATTAGTTGCGGACTTACACGCAAAAACAAATTACACCATGCACTATAGAGTTTTAAAACAAGCCATTTCAAATGGACTCATCTTAAAACAAATCCATAGAATACTCAGATTTAAGCAATCCCCTTGGCTTAAAAAATATATTGACTTAAACACATTACATAGGACAAATGCTAAAAATAATTTTGAAAAAGATTTCTTCAAACTTTTGAACAACGCTGTTTATGGGAAGACAATGGAAAACATTGAAAAACGTAGGGATATTAGAATTGCTTCATCTTGGGAAACAACAAACAGGAATCATTTAGGTCTCAGAGCATTAATTTCGAAACCAAATTTTATGCAGTTGACAAAATTTTCTGATGATATGTATGCGGTAGAGTTAGAAATAATGGAACCACTATATGATAAACCCATATATGTTGGCTTTACAGTACTGGAGTTATCCAAGTGGAGAATGTATGACTTCCATTATGGCTTCATGAAGCCTAAATTTGGAGAGAACATTTCTCTCAACTATATGGATACTGACTCGTTTATTTATTCAATTAAAACTGACGATTTTTACGATGACATACGTAATGATATTATTTTGAATTTTGATACGTCAGAATATCCTATAGATAATCAATTTCGTTTGCCGCTGCTCAATAAGAAGGTTTTAGGTATGATGAAAGATGAAAACAGTGGGGATATAATGACAGAGTTTGTTGGTTTAAGAGCAAAAATGTATTCTCTGTCAACTCTTCGCTCGGAAGCTGTTAAAAAATCTAAAGGGGTCAAAAAGTCTGTAATTAAAAAGTTGTCAATTAATGATTACAAAAGTTGCTTATTTGAATCCAAAATTATCTCAGATGAAATGTTTTTGTTTAGGTCTAAAACACATCAACTATATACTCAAAAACTAAATAAAATAGCTCTTAGCTTTTCTGACGATAAAAGAAATATAATGAAAGATAAAATAAAAACGCGTGCATGGGGGCATTACATAGACCGAAATAATGAAACAATGGATGTAGAATAGAATGCTTCCTACTAAATTGCATGTAAGATGACAACAAGAATTTAATTTTGTACTAATTATACTTATTTAATTATTTATTAATTTATTTATTACTTACTTATTTGTATATTAATTTATTTATGTATTTATTTCTGTATTTATTTATTAATTTTCTTATTACTTACTTATTTGTATATTAATTTATTTATATATTTATTTCTGTATTTATTTATTAATTGATTTATTGGTTATATATATATATATATATATTTGTTTATGAATGTATCTATTAATTTTAGTTTTTATTCACACAAAAGCATGTTAAAATTGAATGGTCTTAAACTTTAATAATAATTTTTTTTTTATATATACATAGAGTTAAATTTGTATTAGTACTAAGATTTTTAAGAAAAATTTTTAAATAAAATATTGAAAAAAGAATTAAATACGTGAATGGTTTTTATTTCTTTATTGGCTTTACTTCGTTGGATCATAAATTTTTTGTTTTTCCTTATGTGCAAATTTCTGTTTTTATATTGCTTAAACATGCACAGTCTTGTTTTCAGGTTACTTAAAACATGCGCAATCATGTTTACTTTGAGAGGTTCTATACAAGAGGAATTGAATTCCATAATATTATGAAATTCCATTAAATTTCATCAGATATTTTCTTATCGACACTAACTGCTTTAACACCATATCATTATTCTTTGCTAACAGAAAATAGCAGAATAGGTATCAGCTATCAGATCAGCTTTTTCAGCTATCAGATCAGCTTTTCAGGACCTGATCTGGTTTTCAGATCAGCTTTTCAGGACCTGGTCTGGTTTTCAGATCTGCTTTTTAGGACCTGGTCTGGTTTTCAGATCAGCTTTTCAGGACCTGGTCTGGTTTTCAAATCAGCTTTTCAGGACCTGGTCTGGTTTTCAGATCAGCTTTTTAGGACCTGGTCTGGTTTTCAGATCAGCTTTTTAGGACCTGGTCTGGTTTTCAGATCAGCTTTTCAGGAGCTGGTCTGGTTTTCAGATCAGCTTTTTAGGACCTGGTCTGGTTTTCAGATCAGTTTATCAGGTAGCAGCTCAGCTTATAGCAAATAGATGTATGAAGTTTAAAGTTAGATTAATAACTAAAGTGAATCTTTTATGAGCAGTAATTTTTTTATGAAAACATATAAAACCTGAATAACCTTAAGAAAGTGCTATATTATTTATTCTTCCAACACTCTCTACAAACTTCTTAAAACTTTTAAAAATTCATATTACATACAGCATGATGCCTATAAACGTGCTTAATTTTTTTCTCATCTTGCATAAACATTATAATTACATTTGCATTGTCTCTTATTAAATGCTTACAACCATATTCATAAAAATATTAAACAGCATTTCGAATTTTGTTTAAGCAAAATTCACTAAAATTCTGTTCATAATAGAAATTTAGCTTAAAAAACATCTTTTAAGCCTTATATAAATCACCTAATTTTAAAGTTGACTGCACCTATATTTAAAATCATTTTGAGTTGACCTTTGTATAATTTTGCTTCATGTTTATTTGTATATTTAACTTTGCCTGTATGTATGTACATATGTATGCATGCATGTATTAGGAATAATGCTACAAGTTTGGCACAAGTAGAATGATGACTCATTCTACTTGTGCCCCATACAAAAATATACACGTACATATACATATGTATGTATATTATTCTGCTTTTCAGATGCAACATCAGCAAATATCATAATTAAAATGCTTTAAGCTTTATTATAATATTTCATTCTTTTAAAAATGAAATTAACTTCTTCGGATATTCATATTTGGCTTGATATAGATAATTTGAATATAAATAGAAATATTCGGACTTGATTAGTAGTAGTGGAATGGGCATCCGGCGCTGATTAAAATTGTTTACGTTTTACGTCCACATTACGAAAAATCATTTTTAGGATTTTCCGTTGGCATTAGGAAAAATATTTTTATTTCTTTTCTTAAGTTTTCCCCTTCGGCATTACAAAAATATTTTTGTTTTCACGTTTTTTCCGTCTTAAAGCATTTTTATGATTTTTCGTTGGCATTAGGAAAAATTTTTTTTCACGTTTTTGCCGTCGGCATTACTAAATTTTATTTTTTTTTTTAACTTTTTTTTTCCCGTCCACATTACGAAAAATCATTTGTATGATTTTCCGCTGGCATTAGGATAAATATTTTTTTTCACGTTTTTCCCGTCGGCATTAGAAAAAATTTTTTTTTCACGTTTTTGCCGTCGGCATTACTAAATATTTTTTTTTTCACTTTTTTTTTGCGTCCACATGACGAAAACCCATTTTTATGATTTTCCGCTGGCATTAGGAAAAAACATTTTTTTTCACGTTTTTCCCGTCGGTATTACAATTTTTGTTTCACTTTTTTCCTGGTCCACATGACGAAAAATCATTTTCAGGATTTTCCGTTGGCATTAGGAAAAATATTTTTTTGTTCACATTTTTCCCGTCGGCATTACTAAATTTTTTTTTTCACTTTTTTCCTGGTCCACGCAAAATCATTTTCAGGATTTTCCGTTGGCATTAGGAAAAATAAAATAAAAATTTGGACGGACTTATTGAACCACCCTCGCAGGTATCAAATTTCACAAATTTCCAAGAATTTAACAATTTTCAAATTTTAATTACCCAAATTTAACAATTTCAGCCAACAATTTTGCAAGTTTAATTGACGCCGGATGCCCATTCCACTACTACTAATCAAGTCCGAATATTTCTATTTATATTCAAATTATCTATATCAAGCCAAATATGAATATCCGAAGAAGTTAATTTCATTTTTAAAAGAATGAAATATTATAATAAAGCTTAAAGCATTTTAATTATGATATTTGCTGATGTTGCATCTGAAAAGCAGAATAATATACATACATATGTATATGTACGTGTATATTTTTGTATGGGGCACAAGTAGAATGAGTCATCATTCTACTTGTGCCAAACTTGTAGCATTATTCCTAATACATGCATGCATACATATG
Source organism: Tachina fera (assembly GCA_905220375.1). Classification (NCBI taxonomy): domain Eukaryota; kingdom Metazoa; phylum Arthropoda; class Insecta; order Diptera; family Tachinidae; genus Tachina; species Tachina fera. The sequence goes on from LR999967.1 coordinate 51,595,851, forward strand.
TACATACATACAGGCAAAGTTAAATATACAAATAAACATGAAGCAAAATTATACAAAGGTCAACTCAAAATGATTTTAAATATAGGTGCAGTCAACTTTAAAATTAGGTGATTTATATAAGGCTTAAAAGATGTTTTTTAAGCTAAATTTCTATTATGAACAGAATTTTAGTGAATTTTGCTTAAACAAAATTCGAAATGCTGTTTAATATTTTTATGAATATGGTTGTAAGCATTTAATAAGAGACAATGCAAATGTAATTATAATGTTTATGCAAGATGAGAAAAAAATTAAGCACGTTTATAGGCATCATGCTGTATGTAATATGAATTTTTAAAAGTTTTAAGAAGTTTGTAGAGAGTGTTGGAAGAATAAATAATATAGCACTTTCTTAAGGTTATTCAGGTTTTATATGTTTTCATAAAAAAATTACTGCTCATAAAAGATTCACTTTAGTTATTAATCTAACTTTAAACTTCATACATCTATTTGCTATAAGCTGAGCTGCTACCTGATAAACTGATCTGAAAACCAGACCAGGTCCTAAAAAGCTGATCTGAAAACCAGACCAGCTCCTGAAAAGCTGATCTGAAAACCAGACCAGGTCCTAAAAAGCTGATCTGAAAACCAGACCAGGTCCTAAAAAGCTGATCTGAAAACCAGACCAGGTCCTGAAAAGCTGATTTGAAAACCAGACCAGGTCCTGAAAAGCTGATCTGAAAACCAGACCAGGTCCTAAAAAGCAGATCTGAAAACCAGACCAGGTCCTGAAAAGCTGATCTGAAAACCAGATCAGGTCCTGAAAAGCTGATCTGATAGCTGAAAAAGCTGATCTGATAGCTGATACCTATTCTGCTATTTTCTGTTAGCAAAGAATAATGATATGGTGTTAAAGCAGTTAGTGTCGATAAGAAAATATCTGATGAAATTTAATGGAATTTCATAATATTATGGAATTCAATTCCTCTTGTATAGAACCTCTCAAAGTAAACATGATTGCGCATGTTTTAAGTAACCTGAAAACAAGACTGTGCATGTTTAAGCAATATAAAAACAGAAATTTGCACATAAGGAAAAACAAAAAATTTATGATCCAACGAAGTAAAGCCAATAAAGAAATAAAAACCATTCACGTATTTAATTCTTTTTTCAATATTTTATTTAAAAATTTTTCTTAAAAATCTTAGTACTAATACAAATTTAACTCTATGTATATATAAAAAAAAAAATTATTATTAAAGTTTAAGACCATTCAATTTTAACATGCTTTTGTGTGAATAAAAACTAAAATTAATAGATACATTCATAAACAAATATATATATATATATATATATATATATATATATATAACCAATAAATCAATTAATAAATAAATACAGAAATAAATATATAAATAAATTAATATACAAATAAGTAAGTAATAAGAAAATTAATAAATAAATACAGAAATAAATACATAAATAAATTAATATACAAATAAGTAAGTAATAAATAAATTAATAAATAATTAAATAAGTATAATTAGTACAAAATTAAATTCTTGTTGTCATCTTACATGCAATTTAGTAGGAAGCATTCTATTCTACATCCATTGTTTCATTATTTCGGTCTATGTAATGCCCCCATGCACGCGTTTTTATTTTATCTTTCATTATATTTCTTTTATCGTCAGAAAAGCTAAGAGCTATTTTATTTAGTTTTTGAGTATATAGTTGATGTGTTTTAGACCTAAACAAAAACATTTCATCTGAGATAATTTTGGATTCAAATAAGCAACTTTTGTAATCATTAATTGACAACTTTTTAATTACAGACTTTTTGACCCCTTTAGATTTTTTAACAGCTTCCGAGCGAAGAGTTGACAGAGAATACATTTTTGCTCTTAAACCAACAAACTCTGTCATTATATCCCCACTGTTTTCATCTTTCATCATACCTAAAACCTTCTTATTGAGCAGCGGCAAACGAAATTGATTATCTATAGGATATTCTGACGTATCAAAATTCAAAATAATATCATTACGTATGTCATCGTAAAAATCGTCAGTTTTAATTGAATAAATAAACGAGTCAGTATCCATATAGTTGAGAGAAATGTTCTCTCCAAATTTAGGCTTCATGAAGCCATAATGGAAGTCGTACATTCTCCACTTGGATAACTCCAGTACTGTAAAGCCAACATATATGGGTTTATCATATAGTGGTTCCATTATTTCTAACTCTACCGCATACATATCATCAGAAAATTTTGTCAACTGCATAAAATTTGGTTTCGAAATTAATGCTCTGAGACCTAAATGATTCCTGTTTGTTGTTTCCCAAGATGAAGCAATTCTAATATCCCTACGTTTTTCAATGTTTTCCATTGTCTTCCCATAAACAGCGTTGTTCAAAAGTTTGAAGAAATCTTTTTCAAAATTATTTTTAGCATTTGTCCTATGTAATGTGTTTAAGTCAATATATTTTTTAAGCCAAGGGGATTGCTTAAATCTGAGTATTCTATGGATTTGTTTTAAGATGAGTCCATTTGAAATGGCTTGTTTTAAAACTCTATAGTGCATGGTGTAATTTGTTTTTGCGTGTAAGTCCGCAACTAATTTTTTGATTTTGGATGCCCCCACTGGCTTATTTTGGGGACAAAATGGCAAATCATTATGTAGATCATGCACTGAATCGGGATAATCTATATCCACTTCCAAAATGTACCCATACTCTGCAGTATCAGAAATTTTCATAACATCAAAATCAGTATCACATACCCACTCAAATTCACCGTAAGGAAGATATTCCGACATCGCCCAACCGTAAAGGTTATTTGCGTCTAAGTAGACGAGAAATTCTGATGGTTTTGATCCATCAAAATCTTCCAAATATTTGTTATTCGCTTTCGAATATCTTTGCGAGCATTGAACTAGTCCACCTCTAATTCCGTTTTGCATAAACATATACATTTCGGAATCAGTGAACTGTTCCAGTGAAACTTCTGTGGTTTTTAACATTGCATCCCAGGATAAGCCTGGTGCTGTATAATAATGACAGGGGTCCAAATCGTATATACCTCTACAAATTTTCCTAAAATTTTCAAACACGTCAGTTAGAAGAAGAACATCTGTCTTTAAGTAGAGTTCAGTATAGTCATGGAGGGTTTTACAGTTAAACTCTCTCCATATTTTTTGAGCATGTTCATACTCGACAACATCACATTCTTCATTCGTTAGAATATTGAAGAACTCTTCTCTACTAGGGAGTTTAATTTCCTTAAACTTAGTCATGGAATCCATGTAAGAGTACGGAAATACACCCTTTTTTCTAATCAGGTTGAAATGAGCTTCATCAACGAAACATGATCGAATAGTATTAAAATCATTGCTATCAAGATTTTTTGCTAACGTATCTAAACTCGAAGCCATAAATCTAAACGAGTCTATAAATCTTATTTCGAATCCATGTTTTTCATATAATCTGATAAAAATTGAAAGAGAAATATAACGTTCTGTGTTCTGGGGAATCACTTTTATTGTGGCATTTTTTATAGTAGAAAGTTCTTTGAAAAATAGGTGCATATCATATGCAGAAAGATTATGGAAAATAACCGGAATAAACTGAGGTGTTTTATAATTTAAATTACATTCGCTATGAGCCGCCCCACGATAATTGCCCGTAAGATGACAATGATCTCTAACTTTATCGTTATTTAATATTTTCTTACATATATGACAATTTTTTGCATTGTTATATTGAACTATTTCTATTGGGGTCATGAACATTTTCTTAACTTTTAGTAAATAATTTAAATAGATGTCTGTACAATCTTCAACTATTTTTTTGATAAATACATTTGCCGAATCTTCACCAAAATAATGTCTATATGAGTTATTTTCCTTCTTAAAACTACAAGTAATAAAATAGCCGAATGCACACGCATGGTGTTTCTGTACATTTGTAGTGCTTTTACTTACAGGATCATGGAGTTTTTCTAAAATAGACTCGAAGTCTGCATAGATGACAAATGGTACATCTAGCTGTTTGTAGTAGTTTTTGTACTTAATAATACATCCATCTTCAGGCATCCTGATGACTTTTTTACCACAAAAATTTTTATGTTGACTGTACACATAAGCATCATGTGTATGATAAAGGCAGGTGTTACAGATATTAATCTTACATCTGTGTGACGTCATGTTGGAACGAAGGAGTCTAAGGAAAAGAGGAAAATAAAATAATATGTAAATTAATATAACAATAAGAAGTAGCTTTTTAAATAGGGAACACATTTTGCATAAATGCACTAATGAAACTTACTTTGATATATCTTTGATTAGCACATAGTGGAAGTTCTCATTGGACTGGAGCAATAAGAGATTAATATGAATGTGTTTTTCTCCTTTTGTTATGTAGTATGGTCCTATAAGCGATATTCCATTGTGACCAAATACATTTATGCTCATATCATTTTGATTCTCGAATTGTTTTATCTGCTTCAATGGGAGTGGAAACTCTAGACCTTCAAAATTTAATGCAATTGCTCCTATATTAATATTCTCATCAGAAATGTCAGCAATATTGTAATTTCTATAATTTTTCCGTTGTTTAGGACTCAGACCACTATTTCCATTCAAAGCAGCAATGAGAGACCATTTAAAGCAATAAATGTCATTATTCTCAACATTTATGCATGCACGTTTCATTGCAATATTTTTTGGGAGAGGGATAAAGCTCGATCCTCTTATTATCGATGCCTTGTTTATATTAACTTCAAGGAAATTTATTGAAGTCAAAGTCCATCCGCTATCCCTCTCTTGAAATTCTTCCATTTTGGCTCTAAGCTCCTCCGTCTGTTTCTTGTACATGTCTTCTATGTCATCAGACAAAGTCACCAACATCATTTTCGAAATATGTACAAGTTGGGAAACATTCATCTCATCATTCACCATCTTCATATAATCACATGTGAGCTCCATATTAAATTTAAATGTAGTATGTATCCTACTACATTCATTGAGTTGTTGTACTATGGAGCTCTTGGCAGATTTCAGAAACTCCTCCGGAAACAAGATAGCCACATTTTTGTTGAGGAGGATATATGTCTCGATCCTTCCATTGAAGTTGCTCACTCTTTTAGTGAGAAAATCACCAATCCGTTCTTGGTGACAACTGTTTTTGTGTTTTGTGGTTCTGACATGAGCCATATAACTATTTGATGGGATCATCTCATCGCAATCCTCACAATATTTGTTTTGTAGATTTAGCTTACTGATTCCAAGAGCAGCCTTTGATTGGTTAGCATACGAGTGCGTTTCCATATGCTGATTTAGTTTTGTTTGAGTCATAAAGACTTTATTACAGATGGTACAACTTGTAGTATTCATTTTATTTAATTATATATTTGTTTATTAATTCAATTATTTTATTTATAAACAATTTATTTAATTATTTTATTTATAATCAATTTATTTAATTATTTTATTTATAAACAATTTATTTCACTTATAAACAATTGATTTAATTATTTTATTTATAAACAATTTATTTCACTTAACTTTATTTAATTATTTTTTATACAGTATAAACTTGTTTAACAAACAGTAGTTAGTTCGATCACTTTTATAGTTTTTGGATTTCAAACACTTTAGAAATTTTGACTGGGAAACTAGGTTGTCACTTGTTGAGATATCAGAGCAGACTGATGACAGTCTACATTATTTATTCTACTTATATACTTTATATGAGAATCGCGTAGTAGTCATCAAATCTAATTTATTACGACATATGATGAAATTCATACACACACGAACACACATATATATGTACATACTCACACACACATATACATTTTCACAATTCTCTTTTGGTATTACGATATATGATGAAATTCATATACACAGCAACAACCAGAAAAAAAAATCGCTAGCATCAGTTTGTAATACAAAGGTACGAGCAGTTTTTGATATATTGCTCTAAAAGCTATTTTATATAATTGTTTCATTAAAGTAAAATATATTGAAAAGAAAAAAAAAATAACATTACCCCTAGTCAAAAGCTGACTGGATTCAAAGCATTTAACATCTGAAATTCCCTTGCACATATAAAGCCTTTGTCAACACAATATTTTCTATCTCCATAAGAATAGCAACGTCAATAGCCCTGAAAACATATTTACATTCATTTGTAAATATGTATGAAAAAGTGATGATATAATTCCCACAAGCAATGATATTCTTCGAATCCAACAACATAAACATACATTACCAAATACATTCCCTATCCACTGCCATTTACAACAGGGTTGCCACTTTCTGCACCTATTAGATTATTTCCCCAGAGATACAAATAAAAAATAAAAATTAATACATACATACAATAACCATACATACGCATAGCAACGAGAACTCACAACAGCAAACCAAAGTCAATCAAATCACGATTACTACATACACACAAATTTCTTGTCACTACCCTACAGTCAGACTGGGAACCAAATGTCTTTGTAGCAACATTAAAATTCTAGTGGCGATTTTGATATAATAAGTTTGTTCTATCCCTTATTATAAAAGAAATATAGAAAACAAATATGGTATATTTGTGTTGGAATTGTCAGCAACTTGTCTATATACATATATGCATTTGTATGCACACAAATTACTGGAACTAACTGTTTGGTTGGTATGTCTCCATATCTCATAAGAACTTCGTAGTCAATACCTACTTAATTGTTTCAGTGTTATTTGTAGGGTTTCAATGACACATGCTAAATGTCTATAGCACAAAGTATTATATGGGTGATAATTATATAGTAGTACTGGTGACAAGTCGAAAAGCGAGTCAATACATTTTTCATAATCGACATTTCCTACAGGGATATAATATTTGTCCACCACTACAACAAAAGTATCCGACACCGGCAGACTCACAATTAAATACATAAACACACACACACACACATATGCACACACACACACACACACACACATACATACACACATACAAACAGCCACATATACATACATCCATGAAATGTAAGCACAACGTTTCTTTACAACAATAACATAAGCTGTACACACACGTGTACACACACACACACACACACACACAACCACACACACACACACAACCACACACACATAAAATCTCGGCATGAAAATCCCCAAAATCCCCCATTTTTGTAACAGGGTTGCCATCACTTTTGTATTAATGGGGACAATAGTCCTGTTTCCCGGTTTTTAATTCCCAAAACAGGACTATTGTCCCCATTACCACTCTACTGACCTTGTGATGTAGTGGGTTCGGTTGATAAATCTAAAAGCTTTGTTTTGAAAAACTCATAATAATAGTCATCCTTCAGATAAGGCACATCTTTTTCGGCGATTGACTTCTCCAGGGCCATTTCACATATTTGTTCGTGGTCTTGTTTGAAGGTTTTGTACGTTTGTTCAACTTCTTCTAGAAGACTAAGGATATAACCTTTAGTTATATATTGAGTAGACCTTGTCTCGAACGTTTCTAACAATCGTTTCAGATGGCGAAATGTTTTATGCTGCAATTCCACTATAGTTGAGATGTTCTCCATTTTGTAGACGCGAAAGTAAGTAAAGTTTTGGTTATATTCGTAGAAATATAATTAAACCAATATGTCAAAATTACTACAAATAAAATAAACTGCGTGCTGTAAATATGTTGTGATGAACTATGTAATTATATCCACGTAGGCGGAGTACAGTTTATTAAGTGGTCTAGACGTTTAATAACTTGTCTTGAATTTATAATATATATATACTTTTTTAATTTATAATTCATTAAACTTATTTCCGCTAAATTTACTGTGATCTTATAATTCAAATTTTTTTATTTCATTTCTTTTTAATTTAAACCGTGCATACTTAGTGCAGGCGACAATGTAATGTGTAATAATTTTTCAAAGCTAAAAGCAATGAGAAGATCATGCCATGGATGGTATGATTTTCTACCTGCTCTTTTTTTATAATATTATAAGTTTTGTTTTACACGCTAAGTACATAAAAGTTAACTGCTTTTATATTTAATCTTATGTAAATATGATAAGGAGAGCAAAACCAATATAATTACTGAGAGAGAGATTCTGAGTTAATATACTTACTACAGGGGTCGCGATTAGGGCAAATGACAATTGTTAAGATATGTGATATATTGTACAATATGTCCCATACAAATATAAAAATGTGTGTTTAAAACTAATAAAATATGCGTTAATAACATTTTTTCAACATTTAATAACAATAAAAACTTAAAAAATCAGATGTAGTGCTTTGTTAACAATAATTTTGTCATCAAAAAATAAAAAAACAACAAACAGTAATGATTTAAAATGTCGAAAGCCTATAATTTGGCTATAGTGTGAAGAAGAAATCAATATTATTTGTGCACATATCAATTTATTAAGTTTTTTTTTTACTTTAAAATTTCTTTAATTTCCTTTCTTTAATTTCTTTAAGTTCCCATCTAGTTACTATACGATGTATCAGTATCGCATCAATGGATATTTTTCATTAAAGGCTGCAACACGCATAGGAGCTTTCAAAAACACTTTAAATCCACATGAAATTAATGCGGAACCAGTGGAGAGCGCGAAAAAATTACACAAACATTTTTGGGTTTAAAAGGGCTATTATCCCATGTTCATCTTTCTTTTTTTAATTTTCAATTGCATTGGTATTCTTGACTTAAGCGAAGGTATTGAACTTTTCAAATGAGTTGAAGGAGTCCTACGGTGTTTTTAAATATTGAATATCAGAAAAATACGAATGTAAATTTTTCTCGCTTTCCTCTCTTCTTGTTCTTACACAGTCATAAAAACTGCAGCTTTTAAATACTTTGCAACTAAACAAAATTTGATTTATAGCATGAAAAAACTATAAAATGTATTAAAAATATACATTTATAATGAAATATGCAAAAAATGTATTTATTATAAAATATGCACTAAAAAATCGATGCCATTTTGTCGCAAATTTGTTGATTCGCAAAGATATGTTATTTACGTTTATCTACAACCAACGACAGAAAACATGTATTTACATGAAAATCCTTTCGCTAGTGATAAGCCTGACTATGTAGGCTAAATTTTGTGCAGTATTACGTGATGTCCTTCTTGTGCCAGTCAAAGTCGCTTTTTACTGAATTTATTATAAAATTGTAATTGATATTAAAAGTGCTTAAAAAATTACTTCTCTCAGTGGAACTATTTTTCTATGAAGAGGAGGAGTGAGTGAATGTTATTGATTTCAATTTATCTTTCAGCTTTAACATATCTTTAAGGCTTTGCAAAGAAGGAGCAGTTTGCTTTATTTACTTTAAATTTTGAAAAATAAAATTGTAAGAACTATTCTGGAACTTAAAATTTGTTGTTAACAATATTATTGTAATTTGGCAACTGAGATTAACAGCTGTTAGTTTTCAGTTGCCAGCCATCATAAAATGTTGGCAGCTGGCAACGCCATGAAACATCGGTTGCTATCCATAATCTTCTTATCAGATTCTAGTCTATAAATTCTCAAATTTTTTTCTAAAGCAAATTATGATTTTTTACCTTTATTTTCTGAACAATTTAATAAATTTTAAAATTTCTTATAAAACTTTTTCAAATAACAATTCAGCAATAAAAACAAAAACCAAATATTTAACATAAAATTCCTTTAATATTTAACAACTGCCAAAAGGGGTTTCTTTTTGTAATTTTTTTTCATTTACAGTTTTTATTTATTTTTTTATTTTATTTAACTAACAAGTTCACTTGTTAAGCATATTTAAGAATATTTACCGACTGGAATGCGTGACAAAATGCCATTTTGAAATGAAATGGTTTGACTGCTCGCAATTGCAAAACCGAGTGAGTGAATTGAGAACAAATGGCCCAACAGCCCAGCAAACATCAACAGGTATAAAAAAGGCACAAAAAAGAAGAATTTTTTGAGACACAAAAGAAAAAGAACTTTTCAAATTGCATACAAACATTCATTTCCTTGTAAATACGAGTAGTAAAAGGATTATTATCTTTACAAAAAACAAAAACCTACTGCTAAAAATTAAAACCAAGGAGTTGGCTTGAAGGAAGGCATGAAAACGTATGGCTGGATGAATGAATGAATGAACTGACACAGGGTACGTGACGTGTCAGGACAAATATGGCCGGAAGTGCACAATTGTGAAACTCAGCAATTAGTACTAGAAAACATGAGAGGTGTTATTGAAAAACTTTTAACACACATATGCACTTACACATGCACTTGGCGTCGCAAAAAAAAGTGAGCACACTTCCAAAAAATTCAGTGAAGTGAGACTTTGACCCGCGCACGAAGGGTTCCGTACGGGCACGAGATATGTAATTCAATACGAACAATATAAACTATAGTTTAATATAGGCATTTTTTTCGGTTTTAAGCGTTTTTTTAGTTTGGGGGTTTTTTGAATTTATTGGCGCCTTCTGAGTTTTGGCACTTTTTTCACGTTTTGGCGATTTTTTTGGTTTTTGAAGTTTTTTTAATTTTGACAATTTTTATTATTTTGGCGTTTTTTTTTTATTTTGGCGATTTTTTTATTTTGGAGATTTTTTTTATTATGTCGTTTTTTTCATATAGGTGATTTTTTTTTGGTTTTGGCGATTTTTTTTAGTTTTGGCACTTTTTTTCGTTTTGAGGATTTTTTTTCTGTTTTTGACGTTTATTTAAAATTTTGGCGATTTCTTTCGTTTTGGCGATTTTTTTAAAATTTGGCGATTTTTTTTAATTTAGGCTTTTTTTATTTTGGCGATTTTTTTTTACATAATCAATTATTTTGGTTTTGGCGCATTTTTCGCTTTTTGGCGATTTTTTCATATTGGCGATTTTTTTCATTTAAACGATTTTTTCCAATTATGCGATTTATTTTAGTGCTAGAATTTTTTATTTAATTTTGTCGATTTTTTTTTAACTTTTTGGCGATTTTTTCAGGTTTTGGCGATTTTTTTCGGTTTGGCGATTTTATAATTTTCGGTTATTTTAGTTTTTAAAATTTCAAGAGTTTACCTCTTACGCTTTCCAAGATATAGCAAGTTGTCAAAATTACCTAGTCAAAATTGCATTAAATGATAGACCACCCTTTAATTTAAATTTTTTAATATTTTAATGTTTATTGTTGTAGTCTATATAAAAATACACTAATTTTACAAATTTCGTCGACTTTAAAATTTTTCGTCGCTCGTTTTGGAGCACCCTTTAATTTCTAATTCTCATATATTTGTTGTTGTAGTGGTCAAGGTTCTACATACTCTGTCCAAATTTCAGGTCCGTAGCTTTTAGGGTTCCTGAGAAAATACCGTGTGACGGACAGAAGGACAGACGGACAGCGTAGCGAAAACAATAGGGTTCCTTTTTTCACATTTGGTGTACGGAACCTTAAAAAAATGTACTGCAACAATAACAACATGATGATAACAATTTTGGCATATTTCCATCAAACCGTTACTTGTAACTCGAACAATGCAAAGAAAGCAAAAAAGCTTTTGGGCTGCATATTTCTAAGACAAACTAAAGCTTCGCCTAATGCATTTGATGTCTGTCCAAAATTTTCACTACACACACATCAGTTTTATCATTGAACAAAAAAATAAGCAATGAAACAATAAAATTTATAATGCCAAGCCAGGAATGTATTCGTATTCGCCAAGTTCAGTCGAATACGAATACGAATATTTTTCCAAAGAAATTAAATAAATAAATGCATAAATCCTAAACTAAATTTATATAAATGATTAAAAATTTTAGTTTGTACAAATACATACATTAATTTTTTATATAAATTTGCGCTTGTATCATTTTCAAATATTATTTAATGACGATCAAAGTTTGGGTACTTTTTATTAACTTTAAAGTACGCCAACAAGAGTGTGAAGTCCTTTTTCATAAAATTTTTTTTAATATTTCATATTGCAGGAGTAAATAGAACCCCACACATATAATATTCGTATTCGCAAATATCGTTAAAATATTCGTATTCGTATTCGCGAATATCCAAAATTAACATTCGTTACATGACTAGTACATACATTTGTACGTACCTATTTGTATTGCAAATAGCTGTGAATAAAACGTTTGTTCTCAAAACAAAAAAACGTGATTTCGTATTTTCAACTCGAATTTTTTTGTTTTTTGTTATTTATTAAAAATATTTTTTCCATATATGTACATACATACATACATGTGTACATACATTTGTATATATGTATATACTGTACAGGAGTTTTTCTGAAGAATTTTGGAAAATAATATTAAACAAATATACATACGCCTATTTGAAAATAATCAAACCTTCATCATTTATTGAACTCAGCTGGCGCAACATTCCAGGGCGTCTACTGTGTAATTCGAAACGAAAGAAAATCCTTTCGAATTTATATGTTATTAACATTGCATTTAAAAAGTATTTGCTTTCGTTTCGAATTGCACAGTAAACCCCCAGGCCGATTGTCTAGTACCTTTTAGTTAATTTATTTTAAAAAATCACTCACTCAAATACCCTTAAAGAATCTTGTACATTGTGCATATGTGCCCTTGAAAGTGATCTAAGTCATGTGCATTTTTGCTTCCAAATATCATATAAATCTTTTAAAAACTTCAATAAATATTTAAACATTATTAAATAAATTTATATAAATCGAGACTAGTACATCTCTAAATTTAAATGCTGCATAATATAAAAGCACTTTTTGATTTGTTCATATATAACCTACCAAATATCTCGACCAAATTAATATATGACTAAGACCACTTTCATAATTAAGGGCACATATGTATGTATTTTTTTTTAAATAAATTTATTTATTTATTGTAGCTTCAATTATGAACTAACAATAAGTATCCAAATCTTAAATCTAAAATATAAGTATTAGGCCCGACCACTGTCGGACATAAACTTAGTGATAGTTATAAGTAATACATAAGTAGTGATAGTCAAAAAAAAAGAGAAAAAAAATATTTTCAAGCAATCCCATCAGGAGTGTTGAGTATAAGAGCCCTTGTGTCCCTCTTTTTCAGGTGGATGTGACCAGTAAAATTCAAGATGTTACGAGCAAGCGGATTAGGATGTGACTCAAGTTTTGTTAAATATTTGCCTGCGTATTTTGCTATTTCTTCAATCACTAGTGGCATATTCAAATCACGATGTATATTTGAATTTTTGATGAACCATGGAGCCGATGTTATCAAACGTAAAATATTGTTTTGTCTTCGTTGGATTCTCTTGACATTAGAAGCTGAAGTAGTGCCCCATAACTGAATTTCGTAGTACCATATTGGCTTCAAAAGCGACTTGTAAAGTAAAAGTTTGCAGTCTAGGCTGAGTGTTGAATTTCTACCAATCAGCCAATATATCTCAGTTAGTTTAAGTTTCATTTGTATTAGCTTTGCGTCAATATGGTGTTTCCATGTAAGTCGTCGATCAAGGTGTATACCAAGGTATTTTACATGTGAATGTTGAGGAACAACTTGATTGGTGATTCGAATTGGGGAACAAGTATCTCTTCGCAGGGTAAATGTTACCTGAACACATTTCTGCTCGTTTACCTTAATTCTCCATAATTTTAACCATAGTTCCAGTTGTGTAATATGTTCTTGTAGATATCGGGAATCCTCGTGAGGGTTTTCATGCATACCGTGAACTTCCGGGTAGTAATGTAACTTTCTAATAAATGCACTTAATTCATTGGTAGATATGATTTTAATTTTAAAATTAGGCCTTCATGCCACACTTTATCAAATGCCTGCGAAACGTCAATAAACAGTGCAGAACAGTACTTCTTTTCTTCAAATGTTCTTCTTATACATTGAACCAATCTATGCGTTTGTTGAATGGTGCTATGCTGACTTTTAAAACCAAATTGATGGTCTGGGATGCACCCACTACCAATTAGAATTGGGGACAATTTTGACATGAGCAGTTTTTCGAACATTTTTGCCATTGTTGATAGCATGATGATGTATTTATAAAAAATCAATTCTTTTAAACATATACATATATTAGCAAACGAATTTATACTTACTTGTGCATATTTAAATATATTATATTATATTTGCATGTACCCAGAAAAAATATTGGTTGGAAAATGGTTAAACCAATAAAATATCATTGCATATAGTTTATATTTCAGTTCACGCTATCAATTTTCTATTAAACAAAAAAAAAATACATGTTCATGGCCATGAGGGAATAATTGTAAAAAAGATGATTCTTACAATTCTTAAATTGATTGCATTAACCGAGCGTTTGCTTTTGTCATGACTAATTAACTGATTGGTTAACACAACCGAATGAAATATTATGAATTGGATTTTACTACCAACTTTTGGTATTGGCAACTAAAAAATTGACGTTCCATATTAAGGTTAAAATAAACACTTTCTATCACTTGCTGCAACTAACTAGAGGTTGAGGTTACTATCATAGTTTACAGAAGCAAATTAAAAATTAACTTTTGTGATTTTCAAAGGTAGTATGATTTATGAATTCTCAAATGGTTTATGGAAATCTGTGCATAAGATAACAGGTTTGTGGCTATTCAAAATGTGTGGTTGAAGAAATGCATATAGACATGCTTCACCAGAGGAAATAAATTTCAATTAAAATAAATTTATGACAATATGTCAAATAATAAATTTCTTAAGTTGTGTATATGTATTTTCGTTTATTGTCTATTTTTTATTTCAGCAAGGAAGATCAATTTTTCTTTCACATGCACCAATTATGATATTGTTTTAGTTGTATTAACCATATTTTCGGTAACACGAATAAATTTTATTTGAAATTCCATATTGTTATCAATTTTTTTCTGCTGCTGCAACTATTTGGATATAACCCTAAACCATTAAAATATAGTGGTACCACAACAAAAATTGCAGTCATTATACCAAAATTCTATGATAGTTGGTGCAACTGCCAAAATTCGATTGGCAACAAATTCGGTTGTCTCAACGAATCTGTTTTATCTGTGTATGTATGTATGTACATGTTCACAAAAAAAATTTAAGTTATCATACAACAAAACTTTACTTTACAGTTTTTGCACACAAAAATAAAGCATGGTAATTTTTCTTTTCAATTATTTCCTCAAAAGCGAGGAAAATCGTGGTTATGGTTGAAGTTATGAAGAAAACACAAATAAACAGCCGGCAAATAAACAGTTCAACTTGTGCGACCTCTAAACCTCTTCCGATAGATCTGATAAATATCTCAAAAATACTTGCCCCCATAAGCTTATGCTTGAGCTTCCATTAAAAACCAAAAATAAATTTTTATTGGACACACTAATTTTGTAAACCTAAAGTATTGGCGTATTTTACTTATAAATACGATGTTACGCACAACACATTTTCAGCAGCTGAGATACGCGTTTGCAAAGTCGTAAAAATCGAGTTACGAGTTTGCGTTATTACCATCTATATATATATATATATGTATGTAGTAGCTTTTTTTTTTCTTTGAAAACTCAAGCCTAATTTATTATTTTTGGTCCATGATTAATTTCTTTTTCAAAAATAAGTACATATGTATGTATGTATGTACGAGTATGTATATATTTATGTATGTATGTATACATACTGAAAAAAGCTAAGTTATTGAGCTCAGCCCCCGAAATTTTATCAGGTCGATAGCTTATGCGAGCTTGTTAATTTGTTATATATTTTTACTAAATGTATCAAGAAAACAATACAACTAAATCAAACACACTCAAACAATACTGTCCACTGGAAATACATACATATGTATGTACATACAAGTATTTATAACAAATCGATGCTTTCTAACAAGATCTTATTTACTTATTTACATAAAACCTACTTACATACATACATACATACATTCGCAAACGAATTTATATTTATGCACATTGAATCTATATACATACATATGAATGTATTCACGTTTATATATTTTATGAACACGTGCATTCATTAATACAATATTTTATTTCTACCCTGTCGGAAATTTGGCTAACTTTAAACTAACTTTAAGCTAACTATTTCGCAAGTAGTACTGACTACACTTGGACTACTTCGCAATGTAATCAACTGACTACTTTAACATTGCGATGTCCTAGGCGGTAGTCAATTGGCTCACTCTGCATTACTTTCAGCTAACTTAAAGTTGACTTTTTTAAACCAACTTGTAGTCAATAAATTAAAAAAAATTCTGTGTTTCAAACATGTATCATCACAATTTGTGTACTCAACGCGCTACCACTCAGCTAAGCTACCATCTAAAACAACAACAGCAAAATGTTAACATAAAACTGAAATGAGTTTCAAAGTAGCTGAGAATAAGTTTGTTGGCTCTCATCAAATTCAACTACGTACTCAACTTAAGAATACTTAATTTTAGCTTTGTTCTGGATGACATTGCAGTTAGCTTTTAGTCAATCTAAGAAAAGTTAACTATAAGTTAACTATTTTTGTAGTCAACTACACATTCTCCCATAGGGTACATACATACACGCATATGTACATATGTAGGTGTACATATAAAATGTTTTTGCAACAAACAACTTAAGGCTTCATTAGTCTTTACTTTCTGTTGCTGTTCTGTGCCGTTCTTTTCCGTATAAAATATTTTGCAATTACTTTTTCTGTGGTAAAAATAAGCTGGCAACCTATAGAATTGATTACACTTGTACACAAAGTATCAGAATACACTAATACATACACACTTTTGGCTGTCACTTAACGTTAAATTCTATTTTCTACAGATCTGTCCGCAACAGAACAGAACGAAAAAGGAAAAACTAACCACACATAGAGATTTTCAACTAAACAGAAACTAAACAGCTGATTCAGAACAGAACAGCACGAACAAACTAATTCTGCCTTTAATATTCTTCCCTCAATACGTTTGCTTGCATGTTGTTGCTGTGTTAGTAGAACAGAACAGTTTGTGGGCGAGAGAAGCAAAGAGAGGGGTTTTGTGGTTGGAACAATTTTTCAACCAGACACAACGCCGCATCAGCAGCGCAAAATAAATACACATACAACTTAAAAAACAGCAAATGTTAAAAGCAGCGGTGCCAACCATTTACAAACCAAACCTGCTATTGCCCTTCTCAAAACGCGCTAGAACACGCCAATTTACAACATTGTCAACTATTTATAACCAAAACGCGCTATTTTCTAATGCGCTAAATTAAATTTTTATAAAAGTCGATGTATGTATGTATCAGTAAATAAAATTTTTTAATAACCCTTTTTTTAGATTTTTCAATATTGCTTCTTCGAATTTATTCAGAAAAAATAATATTCGTTTAAAAAATGTTTACGAAAGAAATTTTGAATCGTTTTATAAACTTAAATTATTTTTTTCTGAATAAAGCATTAAATAACCAAAATCATTTAATACGGAATAAGAATCGCCTTCCAAATAATCGTATATATATAAAGTTGTTATTTTAATTTTAATTGCCAAACTTTGCAAATGTTAATTCTTTTTATTTGGTATCAAAATAAAAAGAATCTCTAGTTGAATTAAACTTTAAGCAAAACGCTTACTTCGTTTTTGTTTAGACTTTTTTTTTTTTTTGTTTGTTCATATTTTTGCCAAGTCTCAAGTACAATTAAATTCTTTCCCACAATTTAATTAAAATAAAATTAATTTATTTCTCACACATTTGTCAAGCCAGGTGTGAGAACCATCATGTCAGCATAATTGACGAAATAAATAAAACATTTTATTTTCCACGTGTGTTTCAAATTACCAGCCAGACAGTAGTGAAATTGAATATCTGTTTTGCTTAGCTTACGATGGGAATGAATTTGGCAAGATAATAATGAACAGTTTCTGGCCGTTTTAAATGATGTTTGTATTCTTATTTTTTTCTACTTTTTGTTATTGTATTAGTTTTGTTATTTTTTACATTTCGTATAAATATTAAAATTATTGAATAAAGTTCATGATTGCTACTTAAATCGTCATACACTTCACTTCTTTGAGTCAATTAGATTATTCTGGTGTACCACCTGAACAACTAATTGATTACTCCACAACTTGAATTATCCTTGTGTATCACTTGGGTAAAAACATCAACATTCTTAAATTACTTATCCTTGTGTACCACTTGGATAAGCCCCACCACTTACATCTCAGTTAAGCCAGGCAAACGAGTCTGGTATTAACATTTTTGGCGACCGTGACAGGACCTGAAATCTTCGGATTAACTTTAGTGCCATCACTTCCCTGCTTTCCACAACAACCAATCTACCATGGAAACAACCTCAACAAAACTTCTCCGCCAACTAAAGGAAACTGGAGAACATATTGCAACCATTATTCGAAATTTCACCAAGGATTCAGCCAGCCGGAAAACTGCAACCAATTACCAGGAACGACTATCTCGGCTAAGGACAGCTTGGGCAGAGTTCGACACAGCTGATAATGAATTACGGGAGTTGAAGGACGTAGACACATCTGATGAATACTTTACATCCGACTACTATACTCGAATTGAGGCCATGGCGACGAAATACATAGCGATAATGGAACGTGAACTCGATAATCAAGGTAAGGAATCCGGGAAAAAGAAACTTCCTAATCCCAAACCTGCAACTAAAGGTCAAACGCAAGCCGTGGCAACTGGGGGCATGATCCCAATCCCAAATCGGCAAACACAGGTCAATCGCAAGCCGGAGCAACTGGGGGACACGATGGATTAATCAGCCGGTCACTTGGAAAAATGGCGGCGCTTACTCGACAGCTAGAAGGCCTTCAGTTGCAACCAGGTCAAGATCAATCTTACTACGATGTAAAAAAGGCCACTATCTCTCAGCTGTGGCTTCAATTAGAAAGGCTTAATGATGAATTACTGGACAAATATCCCGACCCAGACATTGCTGGCTATGATACAAGCAGATATGTTCACCTCGAACAAGCTGCACAATCAGCAATCATACAGCTCACGACGGCCAATAGAAGCCTCCACCACTCAACCACAGAAACTACGGCCAGACCATCAACCATACCTTTGCCTACGATCACCATTACAAAATTTGAAGGTGACTACATGAAATGGACATCGTTCTCCGATTTATTTGCAAGAATCGTACATGAGCAACAGATGTCTGACGCGCATAAAATGTGGTATTTAAAAACCAACGTCATTGGTGAATCAGCGAACCTCATTAATCATCTTGCGGTTACTGCAGACAATTATCAGGTGGCGTGGTAATTACTGCAAGATCGATACAACAATAAAAGGGTAATAGTAGCAACAGCAGTTCAGAGACTACTTGACCAGCCATCTGGGGCCATCCACATTAGGTGCTATTAAGCGATTGCACGATACAACAAAGGAATGTTTGGCAGCTCTATCCAACATGGGGCTTCAAATATTATCGTGGGATCCAATCCTTATCCACATCCTGGTCAAAAAGTTAGATAAAACAGTGCATGCTCAATATGAGCAATCAATTTCTCACCCAAAGGAACTACAAACAATCAACCAATTTCTGACATTCCTTGAGAACTATTTTCACACTCTGGAAGCAATGGGACACAAGGAAAAACCTTCGTTTTCCACTAGCAAAATATGCGCGCTTACAGCACAACCTCGACACGAAAACCGGTTGTGCTTAGTTTGCAAGCGAGATTCTCACCCATTGTATCGATGCAAGAAATTCATCGATGTAAACTCAACAAACTGACTAAACATGATACAGAAACATAAATTATGTGTCAATTGCTTTAGTAGTACCCATAGTACCAAACAATGTACCATTTCAGGTCGCTGCCAGAAATGTGGCAAAAAGCACCATACCTTGGTACATCTGGAACCAACCCCACAAGGTAATTCGTCATCAAGAAAAGTTACTCCTCCTAAAAAAGAAATTGACTCAGACAGAGAGGCAGCTACACTTAACAACTCCTCCACAACAAACGTGACATCTCTCGTTAGCACACCACAGGACGAAGCTGAAAGCATGACGGCAAGTTCCGTCGGCAGAAGACCATATGTCCTACTAGGAACACCGTTGGTAAAGGTCAAGGCAAATGGACTAGAAACTGAATGTAAGGCAATTCTCCACTCGGGCTCACAAGTCAACCTCATTACAGAGAGATTAGTCACAACTCTAGGGCTCCCAGCAAGAACCACCTCGATTTCAATAAATGGAATTGGGAAAAACCGCACCAAAGTTCAACACCGTGTCAACATATCACTTCAATCCAGACTCAACAACTTTTCAACACGTCTTGAGGCATTTGTGTTACCACAAATCATTTCTCCTCAACCTGCTCAACAACTTACCATCGATAAGTGGGCGATTCCCAACAATGTCACACTGGCGGACCCAACTTTTAACCGACCAGAAAAATTGACATTTTGTTGGGCGCAGAATATTACCATCAAAACCTTGCTATAGGACAAATTAAACTCGGTGATGACCTCCCAATATTACAAAATACCACCTTTGGCTGGATAGTATCTGGAAAGGTATCTGGAGAACAACTCTCATAAGCAATATGTGGTATTTTAACTGAGGAGGATAAAATGAATACGGCTATTGAACGATTTTGGAAACTGGAAGAGATCGAGAGCACTGGGCATCAATTATCTGCCTATGACGCCCAATGTGAGGCACATTTCAATCAAAACACTATTCGTAACAAAGAAGGACGGTTCGTAGTACGATTTCCATTCTGTACTGAAACATCTTCTTTAGGCGCCTCACATAATATTGCCTTTAACCGCTTCCTCAGCTTGGAACGTCGATTATCAAAAGATGCTTCCCTAAAAACTCAATATATGCAGTTCATGAAGTATTATGAAACAATGGGACATATGTCGAAAATCAACATAAATGAAGTGGAAGGGTCTAAATACTTTATTCCTCACCACTGCATTTTAAGACCTGATAGTAGCACCACTAAACTTCGGGTGGTATTTGATGCGTCGGCAAAAACCTCGTCAGGAAAATCTTTGAATGACATTTTGCACATCGGGCCACCACTACAAAATGAGCTGTTTACAGTGCTTCTGCGATTTCGGATTCCACGTTTCGTGTTCACAACAGACATAGAAAAAATGTACCGACAAATATTGGTCCATCCAAAAGACCAACGGTACCAGATAATTCTATGGAGAAGTAATGTTTCTGAACCCATCAGTTACTTCAAGTTGAATACAGTGACATATGGAACCCGAACTGCACCATACTTGGCAATCAAATGTCTAAAGGAAATAAGCCATGATAACAACATGCAGTTTCCGTTAGCAGCCAATTTCTTGGAAAAGAACTTTTATGTGGACGATGGTTTGGGGGAGCCGATAGCTTGAACATAGCACTAGAAACTCAGCGTCAACTACAAGACGTCATGTCAAAGTACGGATTTCATTTAAGAAAATGGTGTGCAAATCATACCCAATTGCTACGCAATATCCCCAATGATGATCAAGAAGTTAGTCTTGATTTTTCTACAGACGGATATAAAAACGTTGGGATTAGTATGGCTACCCAAGGATGATCTACTGAAAATTAAGGTCAACATACAACCAATCAAGGCTGTGACGAAAAGGACAGTCACCTCAGATTTAGCGCGTATATTTGACCCACTTGGACTACTGTCTCCAGTAGTCGTTAAAGCAAAAATATTCATCCAGGAATTATGGAATTTGAATCTTTCATGGGATGAGGCAGTGCCTTTAGAATTTGAATCACGCTGGCGAAGCTTTAGAAGTAATCTGAATGAACTCAAAACCTTTCAAGCTCATCGGCATATATATAAAGGATCGATTCCACGCAGTACGCAACTCCATGTTTTTACAGATGCCTCAGAAAAGGCGTATGGTGCCGCAGTATATATCAGGACATTCTTGCCAAATAAAACAGTTATTGTATACTTGCTTTGTGCGAAGTCCCGTATAGCCCCTCTCAAGCAACAAACGCTGCCCAGGCTGGAATTATGTGCTGCCCAGTTGGGTGCTAACTTGGCTGCAAAAGTTAAGCACGATCTGGATATGAATACAACGCCAACATTCTACTGGTCTGATTCAAAAATAGTATTAGCATGGATAAATTCACGATCATCTTCGTTGCATACATTCGTAGCAAATCGAATAGCTTCAATTCAAGAAAGCTCGACACCTGATCAATGGCGTCATGTGAGTTCCCAGGACAACCCAGCAGACATAATATCTAGAGGATTGGATCCACAGCAGTTGCAGCATACACCCCAGTGGATGTATGGGCCATTCTTTCTTCATGGTGATGAGAAACATTGGCCTCCGATGTTCTCTCTAACTCCTGACACACCTTTACCTGAACAGAAGAAAATTTCCTATAACATGCTGGTTTCGGTAACGACTGAAAATTTTTTGCATTCTATCAACCATAGAAATTGTTTTAAAACCCTGCAACGTATTATAGGATACATCTTCAGATTCATAAAAAATGCTAGAATTCCCAAGGCAGATCGACAAACTCAAAGAGCTCTGACACTTTTCGAGCTCCACGATTCACTTCTTATAATTATTCGAGAAACTCAAAAATTTGCATTCTCAGAAGACATCAAGCAGTTGCAAAAACGCAAAGAACTAAGGGTGTCAAGTCCGATCAAAAGTTTATCACCATTTTTAGATGAAAATTGCATTTTAAGAGTCGGAGGCAGACTAGAAGAGTCTACTTTGCCATTCGATACAAGACATCCAATGCTCCTCCCTTATAATGAGATAATCAGCAAACTAATATTTGAGTCAATACACAAAGAAAATAAGCATTGTGGAGCTCAGGCTCTCCTTGCAAATGTCAGACAACGATTTTGGCCCATCAAGGGAAAATACTTAGCACGAGAAACCATCCATAAGTGCGTAACTTGCGCAAAATCAAAACCAAAACTTCTCCAGCAGATCATGGAAAATTTGCCTGCAACGAGGGTTACACCAGCAAGACCATTTATAAATGCCGGGGTTGACTATTGTGGTCCAATTTGGGTTCACTTTAAAACTCGAGGAAAACGACCTCAAAAGGCGTACATTGCAGTATTCTGTTGCTTCGCCACAAAAGCAGTGCATCTCGAATTAGTCACAAGCCTAACAACAGAAGCGTTCCTGGGAGCACTAAAACGATTTACCAGTCGCAGAGGTCACTGCCAACAACTTTACTGCAACAATGCAACAAACTTTGTCGGAGCACAAATTATCATCAGCCCTTTTTACCCCCACAGCTCAAGAAGCCATTCAGCGAGAATGTGCAAATAAAACTATTTCCTTTCATTTCATTCCTCCTTGAGCACCTCATTTTGGGGGATTGTGGGAGGCTGCAGTCAAGTCAGCCAAAAGGCTTTTACTCAAAGAAATGGCAAACGCATCCCTAACTTATGAAGAAATGGAAACTGTAGTCATAGAGGTAGAAGCAATACTCAATTCCAGACCTATCACAGCATTATCAAATGATCCTAATGATGCAGCTGCCTTGACTCCTGGCCATTTCCTGATTGGGGAACCTCTCACGGCACAAGTCGATGCAACTGCTCAGTCGATGTCGCCATCACTCGTTCAACGATGGGAATTAGTATCAAAAATAAAACATCATTTCTGGCAACGATGGTCCCACGAGTACCTCACTGAACTCCAGCAGCGTAACAAATGGCAATCAAAGTCACAAAATCTGCCAGTGGGTACTATAGTTATAGTGAAAGACAACACTCCTGTCATGACGTGGCGAATCGGAAAGGTGATCGAAACTTTCCCCGGGCCTGACGGTATCGTGAGGACGGCAACAGTAAAAACATCTACAGGTATCATTAAACGGGCGATTCACTTACTTGCTCCGCTTCCTATCGATACATCCTACACTACTACTGGCAATGAAATCATACCTGATACGCTCCCTCTGGACACAACCTCAGCTTTGTTGGGCAGTGATGGTGTAAAAAGCAGTTCCCTTAAAAAGTACAAATCTACGAACAAAACTAAGGGAAATAGCTCGGAACTCAAGAGAAACGAACCACCTACTGACCAATACAAAGGCTTACCACCCCCAAAACGCTGCACATTATCTCCAACCAGCCTACTAATGGTTCTTGCCTTATTCCTTCCGTTAGTGGTATGCCAGCTAGGTACCTACACAAAGATCACTAGCTCTCCTGGGTTACACTTTGAACATATTGGTCAAGTTAAACCAATTATTTCAGAATGGAAGCTTTTTATCTACTTTGAACTATCACCATTTCTCAATGAAGTACAACTTCTAGCAAACGGAACTAATACGTTAATGAAATGTTGCAACAGTTCAGATCTCAGTCATCAATGTATCGCGCTCGTTTCGCATTTAACAACGTTAAACTTAAAGTTGCTACCAGTCTCCAAAGTCTCTTAAGAAGGAAGAAACGAGGGGCAATTGATTTCATTGGAAATGTAGCAAATTCATTATTTGGAGTTCTCGATTCACAGTATGCCGAAAAAATGACAGACACCATCAACAGCATAAAGAATAACGAGGATCACTTGGCACACCTTCTACGGAATCAAACATCATTCCTCGACTCCACCCTTAACATTATGAAACAAACGGAGGCTCATACTCAGAATAGCCTCGATAAATTAAACTTTCGGCTAAAAAGACTCGAGAACTTTACTGTCAATGAAACCCAGCAGTCTCAACTTATTTTCTCGCTTAGCATTCAGTTGATCATCATCTCAGGCAATGTGCAAACAATGTTAAAGGCCATAATGGATCTGCTAACCGATACATATCATGGCAGAATAAGTCCCTCTCTACTAACACCACAACAATTTTCTTTGGAAGTGGACAATATAAAGGCAAATCTGCCATCGGATTTAATACTACCAGTCACGGATATCATTCATCTGTATGGTTTAGTGAAAGCTAATACAGCCATTTCAAACCAACACATCATTTGCACATTGGAAATTCCACTAGCCCATAAAGAGGATTTCGACCTCTTTTATCTTACACCAGTTCCACAACTAGTAAATGACTCTTTGGTTGCGATCATTCCAACAGCCAAAATGATGGCTCTCAACGGTCACCGAGACAAATATTTCCCGGTTGATGATACCAAACTCCGTGATTGTCACATCCTTGAACACGATACTTTTTTATGCCCAAATATCCAAGCTACGTATTTAAAAAATTCACCAATGTGTCGTTGTGAGATACATTTATTTAACAACGAGTCAGACCTAAGTTGCAATTCCGACGTACTAGCCCATAGTAATGTGTGGTACCAACTTCATAAAAAAAATCAATGGCTAGTCGCAACTCAACATCCACTCAAATTAAGTATGGTATGCAACGGCATCAGTGGTTCTCAGGTCTTACAAGGAACTGGATTGCTTACTTTACCAGCAGGATATTCAATAAAAAATGAGTTGATTACCGTATATGGGCACCAAACAATTACCTCGACTTTGTATCCCTCCTATACAAGCTCTTGAGTTTCATTGCCCCATTTACAACAAAAGGTCTTCAATATAAGCGAAACTTTCCAAGACCTAAGAATCATGGGAAACTTAACCCGACTGCAAGAGGAGGTAAGAGAACAGATGCGGAATATACCCACCCCAACCATTAATCATGGCGTGCATAGCTTGGCAGTCAGCTATGTGGGACTGGCTCTGATTTTAACATTGCTAACCATCCTGTTAATCAAAATATTATTAAAAAGAAGACTCAATACGCATCCAATCGCACCACAGCCATCACCCAGGTCAAACTGGAACATTTCGTTGGACCCTGGCGCTTAATTTACTTCAGCATAAATTGCCGGAAATTGTTCAGTTAAATTGCCTATTGATATTAACAATCCCCCTGGGGGCGCAATATGTTAATTCTTTTGATTCTTTTTATTTGGTATCAAAATAAAAAGAATCTCTAGTTGAATTAAACTTTAAGCAAAACGCTTACTTCGTTTTTGTTTAGACTTTTTTTTGTTTTTTGTTTGTTCATATTTTTGCCAAGTCTCAAGTACAATTAAATTTTTTCCCACAATTTAATTAAAATAAAATTAATTTATTTCTCACACATTTGTCAAGCCAGTGCCTATGTTCTGTAACTTTGGTGAGAACTTTTCCAAACGAAAAGTTTGTTGTCATTCTGTGAAATACAGGATGACTAACAAAAAACTTAGTTGCTTGCTCATGTTTCTTGTAAGCTTATTTCAGGTTGTATGTGAATCAGCCTGTGAAAAACAGGACAACCAGTATAATTGTTTGATTTTTCTCGACGCGAAAACTTCTCGCAAGTTACAGAACACAGGTACAGGTGTGAGAACCATCATGTCAGCATAATTGACGAAATAAATAAAACATTTTATTTTCCACGTGTGTTTCAAATTACCAGCCAGACAGTAGTGAAATTGAATATCTGTTTTGCTTAGCTTACGATGGGAATGAATTTGGCAAGATAATAATGAACAGTTTCTGGCCGTTTTAAATGATGTTTGTATTCTTATTTTTTTTTTTCTACTTTTTGTTATTGTATTAGTTTTAAGTTATTTTTTACATTTCGTATAAATATTAAAATTATTGAATAAAGTTCATGATTGCTACTTAAATCGTCATACACTTCACTTCTTTGAGTCAATTAGATTATTCTGGTGTACCACCTGAACAACTAATTGATTACTCCACAACTTGAATTATCCTTGTGTATCACTTGGGTAAAAACATCAACATTCCTAAATTGCTTATCCTTGTGTACCACTTGGATAAGCCCCACCACTTACATCTCAGTTAAGCCAGGCAAACGAGTCTGGTATTAACAGCAACAACATATACATAATTTGTCGAATAGTTGCGATTCAAATGCTTTTTGTACTTTAGCTAGAATAGGTGCTTAATAAGTTAGGTAAACGTCTTGGTTCATTAACACATATTTTTAGTTGGGAAATTTCCAAAAAATTAGCCGTTTACAGTTTTTAATTTTAAATACAGTCAAGGTAACTTTATTTGCGACAGCTGAATCAATAACAAACTTGAAAATTTTTAGCAGAGTTTCGGATGCCAGATGAATTAGTCTCGTGTGTTCTACAACGAACAAAAATTGTGCCGGCATAAAAATTTGTCTCGTGTGTGACAGGCCATTGGCGTTTAGAAAAATCTAGTTAAGAACAATTAAAATGGTTGGCCACGTTGTTCATGTTTCCTTCTACATAAGTACATACATATGTATGTATGTATGTTTTTGAATTGCTTTTTTTAACTAAAGAATAATTACTATTTTTAGTCCCTGATTAATTTCTTTTTCAAAAATATATTTAAATAAATTCAGTGAAGTTGCACTTTGACCCGCGCACGAAGGGTTCCATACGGGCACGAGATATGTAATTCAATACGAACAATATAAACTATAGTTTTGGCGTTTTTGGGTTTTTTCGCTTTTAAGCGTTTTTTTAGTTGGGTTTTTTTTGAATTTATTGGCGCTTTCTGAGTTTTGGCACTTTTTTCACGTTTTGGCGATTTTTTTTTTGGTTTTTGAAGTTTTTTTTAATTTTGGCAATTTTTATTATTTTGGCGTTTTTTTTTAATTTAGTGATTTTGTTATTTTGGCGATTTTTTTTTAATTTTGGCGTTTTTTTTTTCATATAGGTGTTGTTTTTTTTTGGTTTTGGCGATTTTTTTAATTTTGGCACTTTTTTTCGTTTTTAGGATTTTTTTCGGTTTTTGGCGTTTATTTTAAATTTTGGCCTTTTTTCGTTTTGCCGATTTTTTTTAAATGTGGTGAGTTTTTTTTAATTTTGGCGATTTTTTTTCACATAAACAATTATATTGGTTTTGGCGCATTTTTCGCGTTTTGACGATTTTTTTTCGGTTTTTGGCGTTTTTTTCATATTGGCGATTTTTTTCATTTAAACGATTTTTTCGAATTCGGCGATTTATTTTAGTGCTAGAATTTTTTATTTAATTTTGTCGATTTTTTTAGATTTAGCAATTTTTTTTAAATTTTTGGCGATTTTTTTTCAGGTTTTGGCGATTTTTTTCGGTTTGGCGATTTTATAATTTTCGGTTTTTTTAGTTTTTAAAATTTCAAGAGTTTACCTTTTACGGTTTCCAACATATAGCAAGTTGTCAAAATTACATAGTCAAAATTGCATTAACTGATGGACCCTTTAATTTTTAATTCTCATGTATTTGTTGTTGTAGGGGCCAAGGTTCTATATACTCTGTCCAAATTTCAGGTCCGTAGCTCTTACGGTTCCTGAGAAAATACCGTTTGACGGACAGACGGACAGCGTAGCGAAAACAATAGAGTTCCTTTTTTCACCTTTGGTGTACGCAACCCTAAAAAGAGCCCTATTGTTTTCGATCCACTGTCCTTCTGTCCGTTACACGCTATTTTCTATTTTGACTGTGTAATTTTAACAACTTGCTGTATCTTCGAAACCGTAAAAGGTAAACTCTTGAAATTTTCAAAAGCGGTGAAATAAAAAAATCCGAAAATTATAAAATTGTTAAACAAAAAAAAATAATCGCCACAAATTGAAAAAAGTCGCCAAAGTTAAAAAAAAATATCTAACACTAAAATATATCGCCAAATTCGAAAAAATCACCTAAATGAAAAAATCGCTAGAATGAAAAAAACGCCGAAAACCGAAGAAAATCGCTAAAACGCGAAAAAGGCGGTAAAACCAAAATAATCGTTTATATGAAAAAAAATCGCCCAAATGAAAAAAGTCGCCAAAATCAAAAAAGAATCACCAAATTGAAAAAACGCCAAAAACCTTCGCTTCTATATTCAGTTATGGGGCACTGCTTCGAGTCTTACCCTAATCCCTCGTAGAATCTTGAATTGTACTGCACACATCCGTTTAAAAAAGCAGTACGGCTCTAATACGAAACAGTCCAGATGAAACTTCTTGAACATAGTTTTGTGCTTAATATGACATTAATGAACTATTAATTCCTCACAATTTTATTCTTAACATTTGACTACTTATTTTTAGTTAATTTTTTGAAGATATGTACAATAAATAAATTTACAGTGTAAAAAAAAATCATTAGAGAAATATCAACCGCAAGAATTTTAAACAATCAAGGCAGAATCAATAAGAAATCTATGGAATCAAGTCCAAACCTTGTATTATGAGTTATGGCAACAGACCGAAGATTCTTCGATATTAGGATTAGATCAAAATGAATACAATAATTTGGAAGACTTAGTGCATTATACATTAATACAACTGACAGTAAATACAAATACACAAAAGCAGAGCGTAGCGTATTCAACACAATTACGAGCAGAATTATCATCACACTGTTCACTACCACTTCAAAAATTATTAGTCCCCACTTCATGGGAGACTATTTGAAGTGGATCCAAATTTATGAACTATTTCAAGAAATGGTGCAAAAGTAACTGCTTTCAAGCGTTCAGAAAATGTGATACCTCAAAACCATTTTGTCACGGGAGGCTGGCAAACTCGAAAGTCATCTAGCCTTATCAGAAGAAACCTACACCAGAGTGTGGTCGCTACTTTTTGAACGGTACAACAACAAAAGAGCGCTGGTAGCTACATTGATTGAAAAAATTCTGAATCAACCAAAGGGATCATTATCGACTGCATAAATAAAGGCTCTTCATGATACCACAAAGGAATGCTTGTTGGCTAGCATTAAACAATTTAAACATCGACACATTGTCATGGGATATCACACTGATTCAATCATTGGTGGAAAAACTCGAACACACTATTTACATTCGATTCATGCAGTCACTAAAAAAACCAAAGGAAGTGCCTACAATTAGTGAATTATTGTCGTTTCTAGAGAGGCAATTTAATTCAATGAAATCAATTGGGCAGAAAGAAAAATCAACCAATCATCAAACTACAAACAAGGTTATAACAGCTGTAGCATAAGGAGAAAGTAACATTAACTGTAAGCTGTGCAACAGCAGTAACGATCGTATTCACCATTGTAAACAATTCATTGCAATCACAGAATATGATCGAAATGTAATAGTAAACACAACACGCTATTACACTTGCCACCAAAATCACAACATACTGGACTCTCAAATTCATTCCTTCAAATGACAAAAACCACATGAGACTACGAGCAACCCAGTTGCAGTCTCTTCAGTATCGACAGCATCTATATCTATGAACCTGACCTACGTGATCTTAGCTACTGCAAGAGTCATCATCAATGCTGCAAATGGTAATTTAAATTAACTTAGAGCCTTACTAGACTCAGGACCACAAGTCAACACTGCGAGTGGACGGCTTATCAAAAAATTATCCCTTTCAACTGCAGAAGCCGCATTATGTATTGATGGAGTTGGAAATATCCAGAAAAGAGCACATCATCGCATTAATGTGCAAATATTATCCAGAAATCATAACGTCTCAACAGACTAGGAAGCTTTTGTGTTACCCAGCATCATTCCGGAGCAACCGAGCCAAACTATCGATTGTTTAAAATCGGAAAATTCCAAAGGACATTCATCTGGCGGACCCCATGTTTAACATGCCAGAGAAAATTGATATTCTTCTTGGCGCCAAGTTATACTTCAGCCTGATATAACCTGGAACCATAAAATTAAGCGACAGTCTTCCAATACTTCAAAATACGTCACTTGGCTGAGTTGTAGGTGGATCAATCAAACAGCACACTACATCTTTCTCATCCTCGCCATTGACGTGTGCAGTATTGGGTAAAGAAAATTCATTAGATGAATCAATAGAAAAACTATGGAAACTCGATGGAGTATAAATACACGCAAAAACATTGTCTCCGGCAGAAAATCTGTCTGAAAGTCATTTCAATCAACATGTTAAAATAATTGTAATGAGCGCTTCGTCGTCAGCCTATCATTTAAAGAAAATCCAACAGTACTAGGCCACTCATACCAGGCAAAAAATAGATTTAGTAGTTCGAAAAATCGACTCCATAAGAACGAAAATATGAGACGTGAATATATAAATTTTATGAGAAAATATGAGCAACTGGGCTACATGGTAAAGGTTAATATAATATACATAATCCAAAATGTTTAATTCCTCATCATTGCGTGCTAAAGCCTTAGAGTATGACAACAAAACTTATTGTAGTGTTCGACGCTTCCGCTAAAACGTCAACAGGATACTCGTTAAATGACTTAATGTATACTAGCCCTACTGTACAAAGTGATTTATTTTCGATTCTACTTAGATTACGCATGTCTAAATTCATACTTACAAATGACATCGAGAAAATGTATGGTTAATTATTAATCAACCCATCCGACCATCAATATCAATTCTTCAAAAATTAATTATAACAGACTGAAGACCATTAAATTTTATGCAGGTGATGGTCTTGGCAGCTCAGATAGTCTAAATGTGGCGATTGAAACTCAATGGCAACTACAAATGATACTGCATGAGCATGGTTTCAGCCTAAAGAATGGTGCTCAAATAGTGAAATCCTGATGAAAGAATATAACAAAACGTAATATGATTAACAAAAATAGCTCACTTAACAGTACTCCAATTTATATCAAGATAAAAAACATCGAATAATACTACCGTAAAACGATCCTTTGGCAAGACTTTGGTTTATTATGGTACATGAATACAATAAGCATTGTGAAGACAGAGATTTTGCCCAATAAAAGGGAAAATAACAGCACGTGCCGTCAGTCAAAAATGTGAAATAAGTACCAGAGCACGATCACTTCTTTATCAACAAATAATGAAAAATCTACCACAACCTAGAATCAGACCTGCTTGACCATTTATTAATTCGAGTGTGGACTATTGTGGTCCATTCTGAAAAGACTGCAAAGTGAGGGGCAAACGGCCAACGAAAGCTTCTAAAGCGGTATTTTGCTGCTTTTCCACAAAGGTATTTCACTTAAAGCTGGTGTCTGACCTATCAACAGAATCATTCATTAGTGCCCTTAAAAGATTTATAGCTCGTCGTGGTCATTGTCGAAATATCTATTGTGACAACTCAACAAATTTTGTAGGAGCAAGGAACACTTTATCGGAAATATCTGAAGGAATGCATGTTGATAAAGCAAAAGAGACAGATGTGCAATAGCTTTCCGTGAGCACCTGCCTTGACGGCCTAATCTCACGGGTGCCTAGCACCGGGTGCCAGGTTAGACGCCAGACCATCGCCCCCATGCACCCTTTTTAGAATGAACCTATGCCCACTCCTCAAAGGCACACAGGTTGCAATCTTTGTATATAGTTATCCCTGTACTATATTCAAGTACCTTGCTTAGGTACTTTGAGCTATCTAAACTCTGCTGCTATGTCGAAGTTATAGCTGCTACTATGTCCGTGCCCATAGCTGCTTCTGTTGAATGGCAACAGCATCTAGAATAGTGTCTGGCTGACCGCGTCACGCCAATCACTAGCATTGATTTAACACTGGGAAGCCAAGACTATTCTCCCAGCGCTTTTGGTAGCAACCACAGCCACCACGTTAATTCTCCGGCTTCCACGCTAAGGTGTTGCGGATACACCAATAGCGAAGTCCCCAAGAGAATTCCTCAACCATTGCCGGCACAGCCCAACCACTCATCCGAAATGAACGCATGCCTGTGTCCCCATATATCCAGTGCCTACTCCCCACATACCAAAATCATCCCTTAAACCCCGTGGGGTAGGACGAACTCGGCATTTTAGCAAAGAACACTGACGACCGCTACATGTACTCAAAACTTCAAAGCAGCTCGGATGTCGGGCCACCGGCACCTGTGGAACCGGAAGTAGCCTCTGGTGAGACCTCGAAGTTCCACCACAATCGCTTCACCTCTATCGTCTCTTGAACTCAGGGCAGCTCTAGATGACGCTGCTGAAATCAACAGGACCTGTCTTCCTTTTATAAATATGTGCACATCCTTTGCTCTGTTATTTCAGAGATCGGGTAGTAACACATAAGTAAGGGGTGGAGGGACAAAAGAGGCAATAGTATCCGTTCGAGCTCTAAAGAGATAAACTTTAATTTTATCCCACCACAAGCTTCTCGCTTTGGAGGCTTATGGGAGGCCGCCGTGAAGAGAGCAAAGCACCTTCTGGTAAACAGTGCGCCAACCGAATATTTAACCCACGAAGAGTTGGATACGATAATTATAGAAATAGAAGCAATATTGAACTCACGCCCGCTAATATCGCTCTCAAATGATCTGAACCATCTCGATACCTTAACTCCTGGTAATTTTCTGATTGGCAAAGCACTAACTGCTTAAGTAGATAGCAGGTCTGAAAATCTCAAGACTTCAGGCGTATCCCACTAAAAGTTAGTTTCAGAATTAAAACACAATGAAAAAGTCACGAGGAAGGATTGCCACTATTTATCCTAGAGACGACGGTGAGTGGCGGGGAGTGGCCGAAGTAAAAACAGTAACAGGAGTCTTTAAAGACCTATTCATAGATTGTCTCCACTGTGTCAAGAAGAGGAAAAGGAAACTTCAACAGAGAGTGAAACAATGTTAAAACAATATTTGTCAAAGAACCAGGAAAATGATAACATTGTACTCATATCCCTTCGTCCCCTTTATATGCCCTATGCAACAACTTAGTAGTGCAGCAGTTCCAGGATTGTCCAGGGTTGTATTTTGACGCAATAGGTAACGCGAAGTTGAATACGGCAGGGTGGAAATTAATGGTGTAAAAGACATTTAATACTACACATTTTCACAAAGAAAATGAATAAAATGACAACATAGCTTACAATCATACATACATTCATATACAACTATATTTTGCTGTTGTTCACAAACATGCAATCGTACAAAATTATAAGTTTTATTTTAGAAACATTTAATTGCTTACACATCATAAGGTTCATTAACCATTTGCTTATTAATTAGTGTTTTTTGTGCTTATTAATTAATTGTTTTAAATACACGCCGATTTACCTCATTTGTAAGTTAGGTAATTTTATTGTATTGATTCAAACAATATTAATATTGCATATGTTCCAGGATTGTCCAGGGTTGTATTTTGACGCAATAGGTAACGCGAAGTTGAATACGGCAGGGTGGAAATTAATGGTGTAAAAGACATTTAATACTACACATTTTCACAAAGAAAATGAATAAAATGACAACATAGCTTACAATCATACATACATTCATATACAACTATATTTTGCTGTTGTTCACAAACATGCAATCGTACAAAATTATAAGTTTTATTTTAGAAACATTTAATTGCTTACACATCATAAGGTTCATTAACCATTTGCTTATTAATTAGTGTTTTTTGTGCTTATTAATTAATTGTTTTAAATACACGCCGATTTACCTCATTTGTAAGTTAGGTAATTTTATTGTATTGATTCAAACAATATTAATATTGCATATGTTATCCATAACCTTTTCACTTTTATTAATTCTTAATTTTATATAAAGAATATAGAAAGTAAAAATAAAAATATTTTAAGTCGTTTTCAATAAGCATAATAAGAGTGTTTTATTACTGAACGACTTTTTTCAAGTTACAAGTGCTTGTAAGGAAAAACTGTTTGGGAATTTAGTGCTAGTTCAAATTTATGTGTTTGATCTAATCAACACCAGCCCATTCACAAACAGTTTTCAATTTACATACAACTAAATGGAAAAATAAACTTTTATTTTCATTTCAAGAGTGAAGTAAACAATATATTTGTATAAACTTTTTACACTATAAAAAATAACTTTAATTAATTCTGCATACATAACTCAAAAGTTATATATTTTGAGTTACGACGTTCTTTGAGTATGTGAGCGAGATATTTCATTATTAAGATAACAATATCAAACTTTCAATTTAAGTTGAGGCTGCAACATTTAACTTTCGAGAGATGTTACTTTAATTATGTATTCTAATCAGAGACGGAAATTAACTTTTGTTTTTTTCTTTCTCGTCTTATCGTCATAGTGATAGGAGGTCTAAGCGGTGTTTTCCTTATTTTGTATATACATACTAAAAATAAATTCAGTGAAGGGCGACTTTGACCGGCGCACGAAGGGTTCCGTACGGACATGAGATATGTAATTCAATACGAAATTTAGCCAATATAAACTATAGTTTTGGCATTTTTACGTTTTTGGGTTTTTTTCGGTTTTAAGCGTTTATTTTTAGTTTTCAGGTTTTTTTAATTTATTCATGCTTTCTGAATTTTGGCACTTTTTTCCTCGTTTTGGCGATTTTTTTTGGTTTTTGGATTTTTTTAATTTTGGCGATATTTATTATCTCAGAGTTTTTTTATTTTGCCAATTTTTTTATTTTGGCGATTTTTTAATTTTGGAGTTTTTTTCGTATAGGTGATTTTGGTGATTTTGTTAGTTTTGGCAAATTTTTTCCCGTTTTGAAGATTTTTTTTCGGTTTTTGGGGTTTTTTTTTAATTTTGGCGATTTTTTTTTAATTTTCATGATTTTTTTTTCACATAAACAATTATTTTGGTTTTGGCGCATTTTTCGCGTTTTGACTTTTTTCGGTTTTTGACTTTTTTTTCATATTGGCGATTTTTTTCATTTGCGCGATTTTTTTGAATTTGGCTATTTATTTTAGTGCTAGAATTTTTTTTTAATTTTGTCGCTTTTTTTCGATTTGGCAATTTTTTTTAAATTTTTGGCTTTTTTTTCAGGTTTTGGCGAATTTTTTCGGTTTGGCGATTTAATAATTTTCGGATTTTTTAGTGTTACCGTCTTTGAAAATGTCCAGAGTTTACCTCTTGCGGTTTCCAAGATATAGCAAGTTGTCAAAATTACATAGTCAAAATTGCATTAACTGATGGACCACCCTTTAATTTAAATTTTTTAATATTATTATATTTAATATATGCAACAACAAGTAACATAGACCACTACAATAATACTTACATGCATGTACCGATGGTACATCGAATAAGTAAAAATAATTAATGTGATGATCGTAAAAAGATAAGTAAGAATAGTTAAACATACTGAGGTAGAGTAAAATAATTTCGTGCTAACCTAAATAGAAAAATGAAAAATTGGAAAAAAAAAAAAAAACAGAAAATTAATAGTGATACTTATAAATGTGTTTACCAAAGGTAAATCAATTGTATACACAACAATCGTTTCTCATATTCCGTTCATTGTACATTTAAGTTAAATAGCTGATATTAATAAGAATCTCTACCCAAGTAGATAGACTAGGGTGCTGATGAAGTGCGTGGCTGCACAGAAAAGTATCGGTATTTCCCCCAGCTTAAAAGTCTAAGTTTAATTTTTCTTCTCTTCTTTAGAAACTCACATTAATTAATAAAAATATTTCATTCAATAAGAATTGAAATTACTGAACTTGAGCCTAACTATGAATTATTTCTGATTAAAATTCACTACAGTTCAATTAAAATATCTAAAAATTTTTTCTCACTTAATACATCATGGGCACGTGACAAAAATATGTTCACTTGGCAATCACTGTTCACTTGGCCATCACAGTTTCAGAATGCTGGAAATCCAAGTAAAAACTGTAGAATGCAACAACAAGTAACATAGACCACTACAATAATACTTACATGCATGTACCGATGGTACATCGAATAAGTAAAAATAATTAATGTGATGATCGTAAAAAGATAAGTAAGAATAGTTAAACATACTGAGGTAGAGTAAAATAATTTCGTGCTAACCTAAATAGAAAAATGAAAAATTGGAAAAAAAAAAAAAAAAACAGAAAATTAATAGTGATACTTATAAATGTGTTTACCAAAGGTAAATCAATTGTATACACAACAATCGTTTCTCATATTCCGTTCATTGTACATTTAAGTTAAATAGCTGATATTAATAAGAATCTCTACCCAAGTAGATAGACTAGGGTGCTGATGAAGTGCGTGGCTGCACAGAAAAGTATCGGTATTTCCCCCAGCTTAAAAGTCTAAGTTTAATTTTTCTTCTCTTCTTTAGAAACTCACATTAATTAATAAAAATATTTCATTCAATAAGAATTGAAATTACTGAACTTGAGCCTAACTATGAATTATTTCTGATTAAAATTTTTTAATATTTTAATGTTAATTGTTGTAGTCTATATAAAAATACACTAATTTTACAAATTTCAAGTGTCAATATACATATGTACATACAATGTATGTATATTACAAGGGATTTTAACATTTTTCGTCGCTCGTTTTAGAAAAACCCTCTAATTTTTAATTCTCATGTATTTGTTGTTGTAGCGGCCAAGGTTCTATATACTCTGTCCAAATTTAAGGTCCGTAGCTCTTAGGGTTCCTGAGAAAATACCGTTTGACGGACAGACGAACAGTGTAGCGAAAACAATAGTGTTCCTTTTTTCACCTTTGGTGTACGCAACCCTAAAAAGAGCCCTATTGTTTTCGATCCGCTG
This sequence comes from Tachina fera, assembly GCA_905220375.1. Classification (NCBI taxonomy): domain Eukaryota; kingdom Metazoa; phylum Arthropoda; class Insecta; order Diptera; family Tachinidae; genus Tachina; species Tachina fera. The sequence goes on from LR999967.1 coordinate 51,633,155, forward strand.
TCCTTCTGTCCGTCACACGCTATTTTCTATTTTGACTATCTATCTTGGAAACCCTAAAAGGTAAACTCTTGAAATTTTCAAAAACGGTAAAATAAAAAAATTCGAAAATTATAAAATTGTCAAACAAAAAAAAATAATCGCCAAAAATTGAAAAAAAAAATGCCCAAGTTAAAAAAATATCTAACACTAAAATATATCGCCAAATTTGAAAAAATCACCTGAATGAAAAAATCGCTAGAATGAAAAAACGCGGAAAACCGAAGAAAATCGCTAAAACGCAAAAAAGGCGGTAAAACCAAAATAATAGTTTATATGAAAAAAAATCGCCCAAATGAAAAAAGTCGCCAAAATGACAAAAGAATCACTAAATTGAAAAAACGCATAAAACCAAAAAAATCGTAAATATTAGAAAAAAATGTCAAAACTAAATAAAGCCAAAAATTAAAAAAAAAATCGCTAAGATTAAAAAACGTCAAAAGCATAAAAAACCGCCAAAAGAAAAAGAGTGTCAAAACTAAAAATATTTCCAAAATGAAAAATAAAGCGTTAAAAACGAAAAATTATCCAAGACCTAAAAAAAATAGCCAATATGAAAAAAATCGCAAAAATTAAAAAAATCGTCAAAATAAAAAAATCGTCATAATTAAAAAACGTCAAAAACTAAAAAAAATCGCCAAAACCAGAAAAAAAGTGCCAAAACTAAAAAAGTGCCAAAACTTTAAAAAATCGCCAAAACCAAAACAAGCACAAGCAAACCCAAAACTAAAAATAAAGCTTAAAATCTAAAAAAAAACCTAAAAACGAAAAAAAAATCCAAAACTATATTTTATATTGGCTAATAAAGTTTGTTTTGAATCTCATATCTAGTGTCCGTACGGAACCCTTCGTGCGCGGGTCAAAGTCGCACTTCACTGAATTTATTTCTTTTTTTTTGCAATTTTTTTAGTATTGTCATTTTTTAATTTCCAATTTTTTTGTTTTAGCATTTTTTTTTGGGCTTCTGGCGTTTTTTTTGTTTCTTACGATACATATTTTTAGTTAAAGTTTCATAAAAACTTTTTTTTAAGAAATTTTAGTTTATTTAACATCTTGGCTGACTTACAGAGAAATTTAGTTAAATTTTGTATTATTTATATTATTATTACCTATTTGTTATAGCCGAACTTCACTGTGTATAGATTTTCGGTGGAATTTCGAGAGTTCCAGAAAATTTCCTGAGAAATTTCTTCAGTGAAATTTTACTTTTTGTTAACATCTTTGCTTCTTTTATGAATTTCAATTTAATTTGTAGTGAATGATAACTAATGGCAAATTTTGTTAAAACTTAAACAATTTTTTTTGAATTTTATTTTCTTAAAAATAATATTTTCTTTGTTGTTTAATTGTTTGATTTAAAAAAAAATTTACATAGAATCATTTTTTTGCGAACTATTTGAAAAAATACTGGCATATTACTGTTTTATTTCCACCGCCATAAAACTTTAATTTTAATAACATTTTGCTGAAATAAAAACAATGTAAGAATAAAATTGCTCATCGCTACAAGCCACAAAAACAAATGGTCAAAAATTTTATGGGTTTTTTAATGGCGTTGAGTGTCAAACAGGAGCAAAGAAAATTTTCTGAAAGCAGTTAAGAGTTATAACAACATAGTTGTTGTGCCATTAAAAATCATTAGAGACATTTTATCAACATAAAGAGTAAGACAAACTCATAAGTCCTACAGTTAAAAATTTGAGCTTTCTTTGAAATAGTTTTGGAACGAAGAAAACAGTAATTCTGCAAAAATATTTTGGATTTTTTTTTATTAAATGCTATAATTCTCGCACCTCTCTAAGAGTTAAAAGCATTACGGGTATCTTATAGTTCGTTTATTTATGGCAACCGATCTTCAGTTGCGTTCTTAATTGGCAACGCAAGTGAAATGAAAATTATTATTATATATGGCAACTTTCTAGAGTTGCCTAAAACTTATCAAATAATCTGAGCGTAAATTATAGTAGTCGATGCTAATCTAATTTTTTAAATTGCTTAATATAAGCTCTATTGTTATATTTTGTAATTTCACTCGATATCGAGTGCCGTAATTCTTAAAATGATAATGACAGATTGACAGCTGAAAATCATGTAAACAATGTAATGCAAACCAACAAAATCGCCAAAACGAATAAAAGCGCCAAACTAAAATAAAATCTCTAAAATTAAAATTAGTCGCCAAAAACCAAAAAAATCGCAAAAATTAACAAAAGAAACTCGCCACAAAAAATCACCGAAATGAAAAAAATATAAGAAATTAATAAAAAAGAAAAGCGCCAATACAAAAAAAACACCTTAAACTAATATAAATCGCCAAAACCGAAAAAACGTAAAAAATCGCAAGAACTAGAAGAAACACCAAGAACGGAAAAATATTGGAAAAACGAAAAAAGCGCCAAACTAAAAAAATCTCTTCGACTAAAATAAATCACCAAAAACTAAAAAATTGCCAAAATGAAAAAAAAATCGCCGAAATGAAGAAAAAAACGCCGAAAACTGAAAATATCTTCAAAACGAAAGAAAAGCACCACACCGAAAAATAATTGCTTAAACCTAAACAAATCGCCATAAACCGAAAAAACGCAAAAAAAATTTCAACATAAAAAATCGGCAAAACGATACAAGCGCCGTACTAAAAAAATCTCTTCAACTTAAATAAATCGCCAAAACCCAAAAAAAAAATTTAAATTGAAAATAAATCGCCAAAATTAAAAAAAAATTGCTGAAACGAGACAAAACGCTAAATGCCGAAAAAACTCCAAAACGAAAGAAAAGCGCCAAACTAAATTGTTTTAACTAAAATAAATCGCCATAAACCAAAAAACGCGAAATACGAAAAAAACTTCAAAACTAAAAAATCGGCAAACGAAAAAAGCGCGAAACTAAAAACTTTCTTCAATTTAAATAAATAGCAAAAAATCAAATAAATCGAAAAATTGAAAAAAGAAATAAAAAAAATCGCCGATATGAAAAAAAACGCCACAAACCGATCTCCAAGACTAAAATAAATCGCCATAACCGAAAAAACGCAAAAGAACGCCAACACTAAAAAAATTCCAAGAACCGAAAAAATCGCCAAACAAAAAATTAAAAACAACAAAAATTAAAAAAATCTCTTAGAATAAAATAAATTGCCAAAACCGAAAAAAATTCAAAAAAACCCAAAACAAAATAAACCCAAAAAACCGAACAATTTTCCAAAACGAAAGAAACCCGCAAAACCTGTTGTGAATTAGAATTGATCAACCCTCGTACCTGTACATTGCACAACTTCCCAGTGAAAAAAATGGAAGTCATTCTAGTGGAACTACATTTTCATTGCTTCCAAAAAATCGATATTTTTAATTTGCCGAGAGTGAGCAAAAAAACATGTAGAAGCTTACTTTAGTCATACAAAACCTTGTAACTCCTCCATAGTGTTGGAAAATACTCACCAGAATTAAAAAAAATAGTTTTTTTGAGAATCTTATGAACTAATTTTAGTCTAAAACTTAAAAGTTATTTGCTTCAATTTACATGTAAACAATGTTTAGGGCTTTAATTTAAAAAGAAACGGATTGTTAAAATAGGTAACTATTTACCATTATTCCTAGATGAAAATATTATCATAGAACACAAAAAAAGGAATTTTCCTTAATATCGCTTCCAATTCAGTGACCAGGCATCGAAAAAGAGAACTTTTTGCAATGACAACCCTATGTAAAAATCATTAGATCGGATCGAAATTTTCACTACTTCCGCATCGCAAACTCTACATTTTCATGACTTTTTTGGAGTCTCTTTTTTAATGGGTTTGTTAACGCAGCACCAACCAGTTCATTCACTTGGTTGTTTGCTAAATTCTTTGCGTTGACAAATTGTGCAATAGTAATATTTCGTAATTGGTTCAAAAGCTTAATGACATTAAACATTTTAGCAAGTTAGCATAATAATAATAGCTGTTAAGCATAATATAACATTTAACAAGTTGAAGTATATTAAATTAGAATGAAGTTTTGTATAAATAGTGCAGAAAATTAGGCCTTCATGCCACACTTTATCAAATGCCTGCGAAACGTCAATAAACAGTGCAGAACAGTACTTCTCTTCTTCAAATGTTCTTCTTATACATTGAACCAATCTATGCGTTAAAACCAAATTGATGGTCTGGGATGTACCCACTACCAATTAGAATTGGGGACAATTTTGACATGAGCAATTTTTCGAAAATTTTTGACATTGTTGATAGCATGATGATGTATTTATAAAAAATCAATTCTTTTAAACATATACATATATTAGCAAACGAATTTATACTTACTTGTGCATATTTAAATATATTATATTATATTTACATGTACCCAGAAAAAATATTGGTTGGAAAATGGTTAAACCAATAAAATATCATTGCATATAGTTTATATTTCAGTTCACGCTATCAATTTTCTATTAAACCAAAAAACAATACATGTTCATGGCCATGAGGGAATAATTGTAAAAAAGATATGATTCTTACAATTCTTAAATTGATTGCATCAACCGAGCGTTTGCTTTTGTCATGACTAATTAACTGATTGGTTAACACAACCGAATGAAATATTATGAATTGTATTTTACTACCAACTTTTGGTATTGGCAACTAAAAAATTGACGTTCCATATCAAGGTTAAAATAAACACTTTCTATCACTTGCTGCAACTAACTAGAGGTTGAGGTTACTATCATAGTTTATAGAAGCAAATTAAAAATTAACTTTTGTGATTTTCAAAGGTAGTATGATTTATGAATTCTCAAATGGTTTATGGAAATCTGTGCATAAGATAACAGGTTTGTGGCTATTCAAAATGTGTGGTTGAAGAAATGCATATAGACATGCTTCACCAGAGGAAATAAATTTCAATTAAAATAAATTTATGACAATATGTCAAATAATAAATTTCTTAAGTTGTGTATATGTATTTTCGTTTATTGTCTATTTTTTATTTCAGCAAGGAAGATCAATTTTTCTTTCACATGCACCAATTATGATATTGTTTTAGTTGTATTAACCATATTTTCGGTAACACGAATAAATTTTATTTGAAATTCCATATTGTTATCAATTTTTTTCTGCTGCTGCAACTATTTGGATATAACCCTAAACCATTAAAATATAGTGGTACCACAACAAAAATTGCAGTCATTATACCAAAATTCTGTGATAGTTGGTGCAACCGCCAAAATTCGATTGGCAACAAATTCGGTTGTCTCAACGAATCTGTTTTATCTGTGTATGTATGTATGTACATGTTTACAAAAAAAATTTAAGTTATCATACAACAAAACGTTACTTTACAGTTTTTGCACACAAAAATAAAGCATGGTAATTTTTCTTTTCAATTATTTCCTCAAAAGCGAGGAAAATCGTGGTTATGGTTGAAGTTATGAAGAAAACACAAATAAACAGCCGGCAAATAAACAGTTCGACTTGTGCGACCTCTAAACCTCTTCCGAAAGATCTGAAAAATATCTCAAAAATACTTGCCCCCATAAGCTTATGCTTGAGCTTCCATTAAAAACCAAAAAAAAATTTTTATTGGACACACTAATTTTGTAAACCTAAAGTATTGGCATATTTTACTTATAAATACGATGTTACGCAGAACACATTTTCAGCAGCTGCGATACGGGTTTGCAAAGTCGTAAAACTCGAGTTACGAGTTTGCGTTATTACCATCTATATATATATATGTATGTAGTAGCTTTTTTTTTCTTTAAAAACTCAAGCCTAATTTATTATTTTTGGTCCATGATTAATTTCTTTTTCAAAAATAAGTACATATGTATGTATATATGTACAAGTATGTACATATATATTTATGTATGTATGTATACATACTGATAAAAGCTAAGTTATTGAGCTCAGCCCCCGAAATTTTATCAGGTCGATAGCTTATGCGAGCTTGTTAATTTGTTATATATTTTTACTAAATGTATCAAGAAAACAATACAACTAAATCAAACACACTCAAACAATACTGTCCACTGGAAATACATACATATGTATGTATGTACATACAAGTATTTATAACAAATCGATGCTTTCTAACAAGATCTTATTTACTTATTTACATAAAACCTACTTACATACATACATACATACATTCGCAAACGAATTTATATTTATGCACATTGAATCTATATACATACATATGAATGTATTCACGTTTATATATTTTATGAAAACGTGCATTCATTAATACAATATTTTATTTCTACCCTGTCGGAAATTTGGCTAACTTTAAACTAACTTTAAGCTAACTATTTCGCAAGTAGTACTGACTACTTTAACATTGCGATGTCCTAGGCGGTAGTCAATTGGCTCACTCTGCATTTCTTTCAGCTAACTTAAAGTTTACTTTTTTAAACCAACTTGTAGTCAATAAATTAAAAAAAATTCTGTGTTTCAAACATGTATCATCACAATTTGTGTACTCAACGCGCTACCACTCAGCTAAGCTACCATCTAAAACAACAACAGCAAAATGTTAACATAAAACTGAAATGAGTTTCAAAGTAGCTGAGAATAAGTTTGTTGGCTCTCATCAAATTCGACTACGTACTCAACTTAAGAATACTTAATTTTAGCTTTGTTCTGGATGACATTGCAGTTAGCTTCTAGTCAATCTAAGAAAAGTTAACTATAAGTTAACTATTTTCGTAGTCAACTACACATTCTCCGATAGGGTACATACATACACGCATATGTACATATGTAGGTGTACATATAAAATGTTTTTACAAGAAACAACTTAATATTCTTCCCTCAATACGTTTGGTTGCATGTTGTTGCTGTGTTAGTAGAACAGAACAGTTTGTGGGTGAGAGAAGCAAAGAGAGGGGTTTTGTGGTTGGAACACAAACACCAGACACAACGCCGCATCAGCAGCACAAAATAAATACACATACAACTTAAAAAACAGCAAATGTTAAAAGCAGCGGTGCCAACCATTTACAACCCAAACGGGCTATTGCCCTTCTCAAAACGCGCTAGAACACGCCAATTTGCAACATTGTCAACTATTTATAACCAAAACGCGCTATTTTGTAGCGCGCTAAATTAAATTTTTATAAAAGTCGATGTATGTACTATCAGTAAATAAAATTTTTTTAATAACCCTTTTTTAAGATTTTTCAATATTGCTTCTTCGAATTTATTCAGAAAAAATAATTTTCGTTTAAAAAAGGTTTACAAAAGAAATTTTGAATAGAAATTTGTTTGTTAATCGTTTTATAAACTTAAATTATTTTTTTTCTGAATAAAGCCTTAAATAACCAAAATCATTTAATACGGAATAAGAATCGCCTTCCAAATAATCGTATATATATGTATAAGGTTTTTATTTTAATTTTAATTGCCAAACTTTGCAACAACATATACATAATTTGTCGAATAGTTGCGATTCAAATGCTTTTTGTACTTTAGCTAGAATAGGTGCTTAATAAGTTAGGTAAACGTCTTGGTTCATTAACACATATTTTTAGTTGGGAAATTTCCAAAAAATTAGCCGTTTACAGTTTCTAATTTTAACTACAGTCAAGGTAATTTTATTTGCGACAGCTGAATCAATAACAAACTTGAAAATTTTTAGCAGAGTTTCGGATACTAGCAAATTGTTAAACTTATAAAAAAAAATTAAAAATATATTGAACTGAAATGATGTTATCGAATGAATGAATGAATGAATGAATGTTATCGAATGAATGAATGAATGTTATCGCGTTTTTAATAAAAAGCGCTAAGACTAAAAAAAGCGCGTTTGGCATAGTTAAAACGCGCTAAATCTAGCGCGAAACCGCGCTAAATTGGCATCGCTGGTTAAAAGAATACAAAAAACACTAGTACACAAACAGCTGTGTGTACATACATATATGTATATCTATTTTTATGCCAGATGAATTAGTCTCGTGTGTTCTACAACGAACAAAAATTGTGCCGGCATAAAAATTTGTCTCGTGTGTGACAGGCCATTGGCGCTTAGAAAAATCTAGTTAAGAACAATTAAAATGGTTGGCCACGTTGTTCATGTTTCCTTTTACATAAGTACATACATATGTATGTATGTATGTATGTTTTTGAATTGCTTTTTTTAACTAAAGAATAATTACTATTTTTAGTCCCTGATTAATTTCTTTTTCAAAAATATATTTAAATAAATTCAGTGAAGTTGCACTTTGACCCGCGCACGAAAGGTTCCATACGGGCACGAGATATGTAATTCAATACGAACAATATAAATTATAGTTTTGGCATTTTTTTCGTTATTGGGTTTTTTTCGGTTTTAAGCGTTTTTTAGTTTGGGTGTTTTTTGAATATATTGGCGCTTTCTGAGTTTTGGCACTTTTTTCACGTTTTGGCGATTTTTTATTTGGTTTTTAAAGTTTTTTTAATTTTGGCAATTTTTATTATTTTGGCGTTTTTTTTTAATTTAGCGATTTTGTAATTTTGGCGATTTTTTTAATTTTGGCGTTTTTTTCATATAGGTGATTTTTTTGGTTTTTGGCGATTTTTTTAGTTTTGGCACTTTTTTTCGCTTTGAGGATTTTTTTCGGTTTTTGGCGTTTATTTTAAATTTTGGCCTTTTTTCGTTTTGCCGATTTTTTTTTAATTTTGGCGATTTTTTTTTTAATTTTGGCGATTTTTTTTCACATAAACAATTATTTCGGTTTTGGCGCATTTTTCGCGTTTTGGCGATTTTTTTTCGGTTTTTGACGTTTTTATATATTGGCGATTTTTTTCATTTAAACGATTTTTTCGAATTCGGCGATTTATTTTAGTGCTAGAATTTTTTATTTAATTTTGTCGATTTTTTTCGATTTGGCGATTTTTTAAAATTTTTGGCGATTTTTTTTAGGTTTTGGCGATTTTTTTCGGTTTGGCGATTTTATAATTTTCGGATTTTTTAGTTTTACCGTTTTTGAAAATATCAAGACTTTACCTCTTACGGTTACCAAGATATAGCAATTTGTCAAAATTACATAGTCAAAATGCATTAACTGATGGACGACCCTTTAATTTAAATTTTTTAATATTTTAATGTTTATTGTTGTAGTCTATATAAAAATACACTAATTTTTCTCGTTGTACCTTCATAGTGAACTAACGTCATAGCGGAGTTTTTTTTTACATACATACTTAACAAAAAAATCATATAAAAGAAAATATTCGTAATACATATTATTAACTTTGATAAATAAGCTGCTTTGTTAATATTTTTTTGCATAGTCATAAATAACAAAACAAAAAAAAAACCGTAATAAAAAAAAAACAAACAAACAAACAAAAGTGCCCTTGAGGAATACTCTATATGAGTACCTCAAAAACAAATAAATGTGAAGTGAGTTATAACGGCAGAAATGCCTATTTTACTGTGAGTTCTGATGCTCATAACGATAACAATAAAAATAAAAAACCTGATGACAGACTTACTGTGAGTTCGGAAGCTCTTAATAAAAATAAAAAATCTGATAATACACTTTTTCTAACAACAAATCCACTTTTTCGACAGCGATCAACTTCGCTTTGTCCAATGCCTACTAGTGATTCTTTAACATTACAGTTGCCTAGTACTTCGTCAGTTAAGCCATTGAAATCATTCGCTTCGGGCTGTTCATCACCTAACCAAGTTATCACTACAGATAACAGTAGCTCAAAACCAAAGGTACAAGTCGGAATGGACAGATATATAACCGTGGTAAAGCGTGGGCGAAGCCCGAATTCTTCTAAAATTTCATCTGTTCCAAAGATGTCTAGGGATAACAGTGCATCATCCATGAATCGCCAAAATCGTTTTTCGTTATTGCAAGACGATAACGAGAAGACCGCTTCATCATCTCAGAAGTCTTTTAAGCCACCACCAATATATGTGAGGGAAAAAAATTCTAACGCGCTTCTAAAAAAACTACTGTCGACCATTGGTGAAAATACTTTTCACGTAGTTCCAATTAAAAGAGGTAATATTGATGAAACTAAAATCCAAATATACGATGAAAACAATTTTCGAAAAATTGTAAATGATTTTGAAAAAAATAAAACAAACTTTTACACATACCAACTTAAGAGTGCTAAAGGCCTACAGATAGTACTAAAGGGCATAGATTCATATGTTGAGCCCGAAGAAGTAAAATGTGCACTTCTAGACCAAGGATTTAAGGTAAAAAACGTTACTAATATAATTAACAGAGAAAAGGTCGCCCAACCCCTATTTCGCATTGAACTGGAGCCGAATGACATACAATTGAAAAAAAATCAAACCCATCCAATTTATAGCGTAAAGTTTCTGTTACACCGAAAAATCACAGTTGAAGAGCCACGTAAGCGTTCAGGTCCTGTACAGTGCCATAATTGCCAAGAATATGGCCATACAAAAACTTACTGCAATTTACCTACAGTTTGTGTTATCTGCGGTGAATTGCATGGTACTGCTAGCTGCACTAAGCCAAAAGAACAAGCTGAAAAAAAATGTAGTAATTGTGGAGGTAATCACACCGCTAACTATAGAGGATGCCCTGTATATTCTTTTGTTAAACAGACTATGAGTCAAAAACCTAAGTTAGCCCCAGCCCAACCATTAAACGCGTACTCCGCCTCTTTTGCTCAAGTAAGTCCACCAGTTACTTCACGTGTATCGTATGCCGATGCTGCTAAGGCTAGTTCTAGTCCCTCACAAAATGTTTCACCGCAAAGCAATTCAGCGAATGCAAGCTCAGGCTTTAACTTTAGTCGCCTTGAAGCTACTATTGAGAATCTGGTGCTAACTATAAACAACTTTACAACAAATATGACTAGCATGATGCAAGAAATGCTGCGAATGCAGAATACACTGCTTCAAGCATTAGTTAACAAACCATGAACATGTTAAAAATATGTTTCTGGAACGCAAACGGCATTCGCCAGCATAAAAATGAACTTGAGCACTTCCTCGTGGAAGAAAATATTGATATAATGTTGGTCTCTGAGACTCATTTGACTTCAAGGAGCTTATTTAAAATAAATGGTTATACTCTATATGATTCAAAGGACCCGAGGGGGAGAGCATGCGGTGGGTCAGCAATTCTAATTAAGTCAAGACTCAAACACTATGTCCTTGATAACATTTGTGAAGAACATCTACAAGCAACAAATATTTGCGTCGAAAATTTTGTTACAAATTTCGTGATATCATCAATTTACTCCCCTCCCAGATTCGCAATTACTGAGGATCAATTCGAGGAATTCTACAAATCTCTTGGCCCTTATTTTGTAGCAGCTGGGGACTACAATGCAAAACATACGTTCTGGGGTTCGCGTCTTATTACACCTAGAGGTCGGGCATTGTTCAACACAATTTCAAAAATGGGCTTGGACGTCATTTCAAGTGGGGAGCCCACTTACTGGCCTACGGACATACAAAAAATTCCGGATGTTATAGATTTTGGAGTAATGAAAAATATCGGTAGGGAATTAATTCATGTTGAAGCTTCTGTAGATCTCTCCTCCGATCACTCTCCTACGATTGTTACAATTTGTAGCCCACTAAGAAGTGACTTCCCTGTCCCATACGTAAAGATGACCAACCGTGTTAATTGGCTGGGGTTCAAAAAATACCTCAGTAGCCATTGTACGGAAAATATTAACCTAAGAACACCAGCTGCTATTGAATCTAACATTGAAAATCTTAACGAAAATATTAAACAGGCTGCTGAACATGCCACTACTTCCCATCCGCAGACTGGGTTTAATAGAATTTATTCTACAGACATTGAACGTCTTTTACGTGAAAAAAGGACAGCTAGAAGGGAATGGCAACAGCACAGATCACCCCAAAATAAAATTAGATTTAAAGAGTGCACTAGACGACTCCAAGAGCTGCTGGCATATGAAAAAACTGTATGTCTTAAAAATTATCTAGAAAATCTTGATGCCACACCTGCATCTAATTACTCCTTGTGGCGAGCTGCCAGAAAGCTTAAAACACCCGTTGAATATAGACCACCTCTGCGCACTTCTACCGGAGGTTGGGCCAGAAGCGATACTGAAAAAGGTAACATATTTGTTGAGCATTTAAAATCCGTATTTACCCCAAACACATGTACTGGTGTTGTTGATTTACCAAATGTAGTTGCGCTACCCCCTCGACCTATAAAATTTAAGACGCGTGATGTTCAGAAACTAATTGCTGAACTCAACCCGAAGAAAGCTCCAGGTATTGATGGAATAAGTAACAATATGCTGAAAAACTTGCCCCATATAGCAATTAGAATCCTGTTATTTATTTTTAACGCCATTTTACGACTGGAGTATTATCCACAAAGCTGGAAGCTTGCGAAGGTCAAAATGATTCCAAAGCCGGGCAAAGACCTTACCAAGGCTGAGTCATACAGGCCAATAAGTCTACTATCAACAATATCAAAACTCTTCGAAAAGCTGCTCATGACAAAATTGTCCCCAATTTTAACTGATAGTGGGTGCATCCCAGACCATCAATTTGGTTTTAGAAGTCAGCATAGCACCATCGAACAAACTCATAGATTGGTGCAATTTATAAGAAGAACTTTTGAAGAAAAAATGTATTGTTCTGCCCTGTTTATTGACGTTTCTCAGGCCTTTGATAAAGTGTGGCATGAAGGCCTTATTTTAAAATTAAAATCATATTTACCAATAAATTTTCTGAATTTATTAGAAAGCTACATAACTACCCGAAAGTTTACGATTGTGGAAGGAGAATTCATGAGTCTGCCCCAATCTATAACATCCGGTGTGCCACAGGGGAGCATACTGGGGCCAGTTTTGTATTTGATTTATACTTGTGATATGCCTGTGAGCAGCAATATCCATACATCTATGTTTGCCGATGATACAGCCTGCCTTAGTGTGCACAAAAACCCGCACGAGGCTTCCCGATATCTTCAAGAACATATTACACAGTTAGAAATCTGGTTGAACTTATGGAGAATTAAAGTCAATGAACAAAAGTGTGTCCATACAACGTTTACCCTAAGAAGAGATACTTGTTGCCCCATTCGAATCAACAATCAAAATATTCCTCAGCATTCCCAAGTGAAATACCTTGGTATACACCTTGATCGAAGGCTTACATGGAAACATCATATTGACTTTAAGCTAACTCAGATGAAACTCAAGTTATCTCAAATTCATTGGCTGATTGGCAGAAATTCAACACTTAGTCTGGACTGCAAACTTTTAATATACAAGTCGCTTTTGAAGCCAATATGGTGTTACGGTATCCAGTTATGGGGCACTGCTTCAGCTTCCAATGTAGAGAGAATTCAACGAAGACAAAATAAAATTTTAAGGTTAATAACATCTGCTCCATGGTATATTAAGAATTCAAATTTGCATCGTGATTTAAAAATGCCACTAGTGACTGAAGAAATTGCAAGATACGCAGGCAAATACTTAACAAAACTCGAGTCACATCCTAATCCGCTTGCTCGTAATATTTTGAGTTTTAATGGTCACATCCGCCTAAAAAAGAGGGACACAAGGGCTCTTATACTCAACACTCTAGATGGGAATGCTTGAAAATACATTTAATTTTCCTTTTTTGATTATCACTACTTTGTATTATTTAAATTATCACTAAGTTTTGGCCGACACTGGTCGGGCTAAATAATTATATTTTAGCTTTAAGATTTGATCACTTATTGTTAGTTCATTTTTGAAGATACAATAAATAAATATATGTATTAAAAAAAAAAAAAAAAAAAAAAAAAAATTTTACAAATTTCAAGTGTCAATATACACATGGTCATACACTTGTATGTATATTACATGAGATTTTAACATTTTTCGTCGCTCGTTTTGAAGCACCCTTTAATTTCTAATTCTCATGTATTTGTTGTTGTAGTGGCCAAGGTTCTACATACTCTGCCCAAATTTCAGGTCCGTAGCTCTTACGGTTCCTGAGAAAATACCGTGTGACGGACAGACGGACAGCGTAGCGAAAACAATAGTGTTCCTTTTTTCACCTTTGGTGTACGGAACCCTAAAGACTAAGTATTAATTGAAGTAATGATTAAATTCATTGCTCGAACTCAGTCTGCGAATTTTCACAGTCTGATTACTTATCACGTATCCATGCTAGCTCATTAAATCTTTTGCATTTTTTTACTAAATGTATTGAGGAAACGAAATAACCAAATCGAACTCAAGCAATACTGCTCATTTTGAAATACATACATATTTACATAGTACATACATATGTATGTATGTATGTATAACAACTCCATGCTATTTATCATGCGCTTATTTACTTTTTTCAATAATACCTACTAATACATAAGTATGTACATACATAAGAACATTAGCAAGCGAATTTCTATTTACTTTTGCATTTGAATCTACATACCTATGTACATACATTTACATGTACATCAGCATGTACCTACATTTATCATGAACACTTGCTTCTTCAATACAATACTTTATTTTTACATGCATACATTCATATTTACATCCTTATGTATGTATGTATGTAAATATATATGTGTGTATATAAAATAAGTCTGAGTTTTTACAACAAAAAACTGAATATTATTCTTTCAAAGTAGCATATTATTGTTGTAGTTGTTCAATTCAACACAGAATACTCTTATTTATGCAAGTTAAGAACTTGCGAAATGAAAGTTCCTAAAATATATGTTTTCGGTCAGAATGACCGCACTTTGTTAAATCAAAAGAACAACTAACTTAAACTTAAAAGTACTTCATTTATTGTTCAAAAACCCGTGAATCCACTTAATAATTATTAATGATAATACAAAAGTTAGTGAATACTATTAATACTGTTTACTTGCACTCAATTAGCTGACAAACAAAAATTGTTAATAAAAAGATATCATATTACACACTGAATTAACTGAAAATATTGTCACTTTAATCTGATTGGTCAATTTAACGTAAATTTTGTTTTAAGCATATTTGTTGACTCAACAATTAATTGTTAATAATTGTAAAATAAATATTCCAATAAAAATTATGTTTGTATCAGTAGTAAAAAACTCGCTTTTATTTATTGATCACATTACGTTCAAGTTCCAAGTGCTTGAAAGTAAAAATCTCTAATATTCAAGTTCCAAGTGCTTGAAGACAAAAGAAAACAAAGAATATTAGTACAGTTAAAATTTATGTGTTTGAATTGATTCATACTAATAACACATTATTACTTTCATTCTAACCATTTTGGTGACCCCTAGCTTTCAAACTTTAAGTAGTTTGAAAAACACGCACCAGCACTACAAATAACAGGATACTCGTATCATCCAGTACGACATAATTCACCAAATTAACATTTTGGTGACCCTAGCTTTCAAACTTTAAGTAGTTTGAAAAACACGCACCAGCGCAACAAAGCAGAGGATATCAATTGGTCCAACATAATTCATCAAGATAACATTTTGGGTAACATTTGAGTGATCCCGACAACCATTGAATTCTTTCCCTCACCAAACGTTTGTGGCAGTCCCTGATCATACACAATGGCAACGGCAAATATTTTGGATTCACTGTTGAAAACAGGCGAAGCAATTCAAACGATAGTGCGTAACTTCAAAAAGGATTCTGCGGACAGAAAAACAACCGCAGAGTACTTTGAGGAGCGTAAAAGGCGAATTTCGGAGTCCTGGGATATATTTGAAGCCATGGATACAGAATTGCGTATGCGTGACAATGTTGAAACGCTAAAAACAACGCATGAATATTTTACGTCAGATTATTATGCCAAAATTAGTGAGCTAACAAACTCATACATAAATTTATTCACAACAGAGGCCAATCGGATAATGGCATTAAACCAACAAACGCTACCAGCAACTAAAAGCACTGTTGCTTCAGTGGCTCGTCAAGAGTCCAATGAAAACCAGGGCCTGATTCGCAAGGCACAAGCTAGAATGACAGCCTTAAGTAGGTTTTTAAATGGATTAACCATTACCGATGAAATACAACCACGTCCATTCTACGATATCAAATTGGCAACTATCAACAAACTTTGGGACCAGATCTTGGTCTTATACGACGATATGTGTGAGAACTTTGACGATCCATTGATTTCTGGTTTTGACATTGACAAATTTTATGAATTAAACGACAAGGTTCAAGAGCAGTTGGTCAATCTTTCCATAATGGCTTCAAAGCATCAAACAAGTACTGCAACCCCACAAACTACATCATCAAACTCTTGTGTACAAAGCTCTCTACCATTGCCAAAGGTTACAATCCCACATTTCAATGGAGATTATCTTAAATGGCGACAATTTCATGATTTGTTTTCCGAAATGGTAGACAAACAAGCTATCCCTGCAATAAAAAAATTTAGTATTTGAAATCGAATGTTTCCGGAGAAGCCGAACATTTAATTCGACAGTTTATACTAACAGAAGAAAATTATAACACCGCGTGGCAAACATTACAAGACATATACAATAACAAAAGAGTTCTTGTTGCTACCCTCGTAGAAAGAATAATCAGCCAAACTGCTGTGTCATCATCTATATCATCAATTAAGGCCCTGCATGATACCACTGAGGAATCCTTATTAGCTCTCAATAATTTAGGGATTGCATTCTCATACAACTATTAATAAAAAACTTGACAAAAATACACACGTCAGATATATGCAATCATTAAGCAACCCCAAAGAAGTACCAATAATTTCAGAATTTCTCATATTTCTGGAACTACAGTTTCAATCAATGGAAGCAATTGCTCAAAAAGAAAAAACAACTCATTACAAAGTTGTTTCATCTATTGCAGCTTCGAACGTAAGTGCAGCGTCCAACTTAAAACATAGTGGTACCTGCAAATTGTGCAACAACGGAAACCATAAGCTCTACTTTTGTAGTAAATTTAAACAATTATCAGAATCACAACGATTGCGATGGGTACAGCAACAAAAATTATGCGTAAATTGCTTCAAAGCCGACCACAATGCAAAGGCATGTAATTCGAGTGGCTGCAAATTGTGTGCACAAAAGCATAACACGTTGGTACATTTACCGAAGCGGAAAAACTCAGAAAAGAGAAATAGTTCGGAGACAGACAATAATGCAACAGAATCCTTCAAAAATGAAGTAGCGTTTGCAACGACAGCAACAAAAACAATCATGGCCCACCAGGGCGTTGTGTTATTAGCCACAGCAAGGGTTGTAATTGTGGCTCCAAATGGAATCGCTAGTGAATTTCGGGCTGTATTAGACTCAGGTTCACAGGTGAATATTGTGTCTGAACATTTGATAAAAAAATTGGGAATTTCACCAACAGAAGCATCGCTATGTATTGACGGTGTTGGCAAAGCACAAAAGCGATCATCACAACGAATTAATGTCATCATGAAGTCCCGCGACCACAGTTTCGTGACTAATTTGGAAGCCTATATTCTTCCAGACATAATTCTAGCACAGCCCAGTCAACATATTAATGTTTCATCCTGGAACATTCCAAAACATATTCATTTAGCAGATCCCCATTTTTACAAACAAGAAAAAATCGACATACTACTCGGAGCGGAGTTCTTCTTCAGTTTGACTCAATCAGGTATAATTAAGTTGTCTAATGATCTTCCAATTCTTCAAAATACATCACTTGGATGGATTGTTGGTGGACCTGTGGAACAAAAGTCGATTGCCAGCAAGCCACATACAATAACATGTGCAATATTTCACAAGGCTACATCATTGGAAGAAACTATAGAGCAACTTTGGAAACTGGACGAAGACCATTGTCACCCTCAGACAAACAATGTGAACTACATTTTGGTCAGCATGTACGCACCAACCAAGAAGGTCGTTTTGTAGTTAGAATTCCGTTCAGAGAAAGTCCAGAGGCTCTAGGAGATTCAAACGCGATGACATACAACAGGTTTTTGGGACTAGAACGGACTCTGCAAAAAAATGAGCCCATTCGTACACAGTATGTGCAGTTCATGCAACAATATAAACAATTAGGCCATATGCAGGAAGTCGATATCGACTCTTTGTGTGGGCCTAAATACTTTATACCCCATCACCCAGATAGTTCTACAACTAAGCTTATAGTGGTTTTTGATGCATCGGCAAAAACCACTTCGGGCTATTCATTGAATGATTTGATGTACACTGGGCCAACTGTTCAGAGCGAATTATTTTCAATCTTACTGCGTTTTCGAACTCCAAAATATGTTTTCACTACCGATATCGAGAAAATGTATCGGCAAATTCGAATTCATTCTGATGACCAACAATACCAATTAATTATGTGGAGGGAAAACCCAGCGACACCCATAAATTATTACAAGCTCAACACTGTAACATATGGAACACGGGCAGCACCGTACCTGGCAACAAAATGCTTACAGAGGATTGCCGATGAAAATATGGTGGACTTTCCAGAAGGTTCCCAAATGTTGAAACATAATTTTTATGTCGATGACGGCCTGGTTGGTTCGGATAATTTAAATATTGCGATTGAGACACAAAGGCAATTGATTACACTTTTGAAAGCCCATGGCTTAATTTTAAAAAAATGGTGTGCAAATCATCCTCAGCTACTTAAAAATATTCCAGTAGGAGATCAAGAGGTGGACTTGGACTTTAACAATAACAAGGCCAATACAGTAAAAACGCTTGGATTAATGTGGCTACCTAAATCTGATGGATTTTGCATCAAGGTAAAATTAGACAATATCAAGAGTGTATCTAAACGAACTGCAGCTTCAGACATCGCAAAATTGTTTGATCCCCTCGGACTACTGGCACCAGTAATTGTGAGGGCAATAATATTCATTCAACAATTATAGCATCAAAAACTGGATTGGGATGAGCAACTTCCAGAAAATCTGCATGGAATACCTTCAGGGAAGACTTAAAAGATTTAAATAATATGGAAATTCCACGACATATCATCAATGGTGAATTGCCAACAAGTCATCAATTACATATATTCGCAGATGCATCCGAGAGAGCATTTGGTGCAGTCGCATACGTGCGTGCGAAGCTAAAAGATGGATGAATCATAGTACAATTGCTCTGCGCAAAAAGTCGGGTTGCTCCATTGAAACAACAAACGTTGCCACGGCTTGAACTATGCGCTGCAGTTATGGCTGCACAACTCGCTGATAGAATTAAAGCAGATCTGCAGACTAAGAACCTACCAATATTCCTATGGACTGATTCCGAAATTGTGCTGTCCTGGATAAATACACAGTCGACTTTGTATCAAACATTTGTGGCTAACCGAGTAGCCACAATTCAGTCATTAACACTGGCAAATCAATGGCGTCACGTGTCTTCAAAAGATAATCCAGCTGACATATTATCCAGGGGCTTGCCAGCACCAAAACTTCGCTCATCCATGTTGTGGTTCTACGGACCACTGTTTCTACATGGAAAAGAAGAAATTTGGCCATCTAATTTCTCTCATAGGTTACAAATCAGCAGCGACATCGAAATGAAGAAAACACGTTCGGTTGCACTTAATACAGTTGCCTCTGACGATTACATATATAAAATTCAACACAAAAATTCCTTCGGAAGATTACAGAGGATAATAGGTTATGGTCTCAGACTCATCCAACATGCAAGAATGAAAAACGAAGAGCGAGCAACACATAAAGCACTTACTCCAAGCGAACTGCATAATTCCTTGTGTGTGATTGTAAAGGCCATTCAGAAATCTGATTTTTTACCGGAAATTGAACAACTTAAGAAAAGTAAGGAGATTGAAAGGAAAAGTTCAATTATTAGTTTGATGCCATTTCTTGACCAGCAAGGTGTTCTGAGAGTTGGAGGACGATTGGAGGCCTCCACGTTGCCGTACGACGTGAAACATCCAATGCTGATTCCATATAATGATCATCTTATAAAGCTTCTATTTAAGATGGTCCATGAAGAAAATAATCATTGCGGACCGCAAGCATTATTGAATATAATAAGACAAAGATTTTGGCCAATAAAAGGCAAAATAATTTCAAGATCCACAGTTCAAAATTGTTTAAGATGTGCTAAGGCACATCCGCAACTGTGCCAACAACTCATGGGCAATTTACCTCATACTCGGATAACTCTGGCACGTCCATTCGTTAATGACGGAGTCGACTATTGTGGACCATTCTGGATTCATTAAAGGGTCCGCGCCAAAAAACAGACAAAGGCATATATAGCGGTATTTTGTTGTTTTGCAACGAAGGCTATCCATCTTGAACTGGACTCCGATTTAACAACCGAAGCTTTTATTGGTGCATTAAAGCGCTTTATAGGTCGTCGCGGTCGTTGTCAAAATATCTATTCAGTTACCGCTACTAATTTCGTAGGAGCTAGGAATCAGTTATCAGAACTAGCTGACACCATTTACTCTGATAAAGGACGAGAATTGGTTATCTCCACTGCCAGCGCAAGAGGAATACAATTCCATTTTATTCCACCAAGAGCACCGCACTTTGGAGGACTCTGGGAAGCTGCTGTAAAATCAGCAAAGTATTTGCTACTCCGTAGTGTTGCAACGGCATCTTTGACACAAGAAGAATTGGAAACATTCATAATAGAAATTGAAGCAATACTGAATTCACGCCCACTCACCCCTATGTCAAATGATCCAAACAGTTTTGAAGCACTGACTCCTGGCCACTTTCTCATAGGCAAACCCCTTGTTTCACAAATAGATAGTAGGGCTATTCCAATCAATAATTCGAGACTTCAGCATTGGAAACTTGTAGCACACCTCAAACAAGAAGTTTGGAAAAGATGGTCTTCTGAATATCTAAATAAACTTCAGCAACGTCATAAGTGGAACAAGCAATCCCCTAACCTTAAAATTGGGGACATGGTAATTATAAAAGAGGACAACCTGCCAGTCATGAAATGGCCATTGGCCAGAGTAATAAACACTCATCCTGGTGATGATATTGTCAGGGTCGTAGAAGTAAAAACAGCTAATGGGCAGTTCAAACGTCCAATACATCGAATCGCGTTACTACCTATTTACCAAGAATCTAAAGCAATAATTGATGACAATAGTAAGGCAACAAGTGATTTCACATCTACGTCAAGTGAAGAACCTGAGGCTAAAAGGCAGAAAAAGGTCAAAATACCGATAAATTATCTAACCATAGCATTAATCACGTTATTATTGCTGGTACTACTTGCTCTTGGAACTCCAGTCAAGAATAAGAAGTTTGGATCAAAGGTAGGAATCCATTTTGAGCAAATTGGAACTACAGCTATTTCAACTACGGAATGGAATCTATTTGCATACTATGATTTAGCTCCTTATTGGTCAGAAACATCAATTCTTGTCAATAGTACACGGTCATTACAAACGTTGTGTAAAGTTTTAGAAACAAATTCATCTTGTCTCAGTATCTTTGACCACTTTCAACACATGGAAAGTGAGTTACAACTAGATAACCGACTATTACGAGTTAAAAGAGGGGCGCTGGATATCATTGGTAACGTTGCCCATTCATTATTTGGCGTCCTGGACTCTGAATACGCAGAACAGATGTCAGAAACAATAAAACAAGTCAACGACAATCAATCATATTTGCTAAAATTATTGAAGAATCAAACATCAATTGCTGATTTTACAATTAATATCATCCGGCAGAATCAAATAACAGCTAAGTCAAGATTTGAACGATTGGAGAAAGAAATTAAAATCTATTCAGATGATATAAATAACATCAACAATGCATTAATACAAGTACAACTAAATCAATTATTTCATTCAGCAGTTCTGGAATTAACTCTAATCGCTAACAATATAAGAAAGATACAATCATCAATCCTTGACACCCTAATGGATACTCATCATGGAAAAATCAGTCCATGGCTACTTACTCCAGAACAGTTACAAAGTGAAATTAATCAGATCATCCTCCATTCACCACCATCAGTGAAACTTCCAGTGACAGAAGACTAGCACACCACCACGCTGTTTTCAAAATAACCTTACCATTGGTTGAACATGAAATACTCAAGCTGTTTCATTTGATTCCTGTACCCAATATAATGAACAATACCGTGGTAGCCATTAAACCATGTACTGTTTTCTTGGCTATATCTACTTTGCGGGAACAATACATTCCTTTTACAAATTCTAAGTTAAGTGCTTGCGACACAATTGAACAAGGCGTTTTCCTATGTTCCAACATTCAAATCCATTACAACTATGGTTCAGATGTCTGTAGATGTGAAATAAACTTATTCCACAATAAAACAAAACCAAATTGTGTGCTGGAGAAAACTGATATCAGATGGGTACCCCTCAGCAAAGGCAATCAATGGATATATGTAGCGTCACCATTTTCAAGGGCCACAGCTGTTTGCAACAGTGAAATCATTCCTACATCACTAAAGGGCTCCGGTTTGCTGACGCTTGATCCAGAATGTATACTCAAGCAAGATTTTGTCAACATGAATGGACTGAGAGCTATATCAAGCACAGTAAGGTCATCATACACAAGTCTTGGCAAAATTTCAGACTTATCACTACCAAAAAACACTACAGTCTTCATAAATAATAACGAATCAACCTCAACAAATTTAGAGAGTGTATATGCCAAGAATATTAAGGACCTAACAACTCTACAAAGGTCGCTGGAACAACATAAAGTTGCTGAGTTACCTAATAATTTGAAAACCCACCAGACTCACAGTTATATAATTGGATACCTAGCACTCGTAGTAAGCATCATATCACTAATCATTTTGCTGTCAACATGCAAATCAAGAAAAAATTCAAAAAACCCACATCGAACTACATCAATCGAATCCACTGAAAATGACATTGAGCTCCAACAATCCGCCGAAGAACACAAGATGACCCCTATACCAATGCCACGCCAGCATTCCAAATTTACCATTGATGTTTTAGCAGCAGATGACGAGACTCAATAAATTAATTCACTAACTAACGTAGTTTTAATAACAACACTATGTTCCAATATATTTTAAAATTAATTTTTTTTTTATCAAATTAACCTGACCAATCAAATTATTGGTCAGACTTCGACGACTTCGAACTTTCTTCAATTTTGAACAGTCGTTCAACGCGGGGAAGAATGTTCAAAAACCCGTGAATCCACTTAATAATTATTAATGATAATACAAAAGTTAGTGAATACTATTAATACTGTTTACTTGCACTCAATTAGTTGACAAACAAAAATTGTTAATAAAAAGATATCATATTACACACTGAATTAACTGAAAATATTGTCACTTTAATCTGATTGGTCAATTTAACGTAAATTTTGTTTTAAGCATATTTGTTGACTTAACAATTAATTGTTAATAATTGTAGTATAAATATTCCAATAAAAATTATGTTTGTATCAGTAGTAAAAAACTCGCTTTTATTTATTGATCACATTACGTTCAAGTTTCAAGTGCTTGAAAGTAAAAATCTCTAATCTTCAAGTTCCAAGTGCTTGAAGACAAAAGAAAACAAAGAAAATTAGTACAGTTCAAATTTATGTGTTTGAATTGATTCATACTAATAAAACATTATTACTTTCATTCTAAACATTTATATTGACTTAAATCTAAAGGTGGTGTGATTATTTAGCAATAATTGCACAACTGCAATTAATTAATAAATTTTACTTCGCTTTCTAGCGTTTGTGTCCTATTCATTGATTCTTCCCTAAAGTTATTTATGTAACCACTAATAAGCACTTGCTGCTTATTTATATGTTGCGTAGCGTTATTGATTTGTTCTGATAAGAACTTATTTACATGAATTAAATTTTTAGTGTATTATTAGTAATCCGTTCGTTGTCCCGTATTTGAGTTATAGCTTCGTTTATCAGTACTTCATCGTCATTGTTCATAGATCCTGCAATATATTTCAGTCATTTTCCTAATATATTTACCAGTTCTGGTTTTGATTTTGAGTGCACTTGTAAGCTGTTTAATTTTGCCTATAATAGTATTTAGTTCTTGTTAATAGTTCATAATAGTCGTTTGTCCTCGAGGGTTACGGTTTTTAAGGCATTAGTATTTTCAGAGATTGCTGACATGCATTCATCATACGATTTCAAATTGATGAAGTGTGGAACTTTGTCGTAATGTTTTATGGTTCTGAGTTCTCCTGTTTGAATGGGTATGTAGCCATGGTTAATTGTGAGGTCCTGTATGTCAAGGTGTTGAGCAGTCACTGTTAATACTATCGTCAAGCTTATAATAGTTATCATGTTTCGTCCTGTAACAAAAAGTATTAAAATATAATATATTTAAGGGTGTTTTATCAGGATTGTTTAATGTTATTTTTATGTACAATTCTACCACTCCTAGTTTTGACTGTCGTATTATAATTTTGGGTCACTAACTCTTTCCGATATCTAGGCGATAACTTATTTCCTAATCTTCTATTTACTTTTACAAATATTTCCTGTCCTTCTACATATTTTTTGGGAATATTTTGTTTTTGTTATGGTACGCCAGGTCAGAAATTTGCTTCTGCGAAAGGTTCATAACTGTTTCCTCTCTGTCTTTTGCTAGCAACTCGGGGTCGCTGCTTACTATTCTACCGAAAAATATTTCCATTGGTCTTTTGCCTGTAACCGTGTGGACTGAAAAGTTATACTTTTTTACTGCTCTTTCTAATAATTCCTGGAAAAACCGATCTACTCGTTCACTTTGTAAGCAACGCATTATTTCCTGTAGGGTTGAATGGAATCGTTCCACTTGTCCGTTTGAACAGCTTGTATATGGAGCTGTTCGGAAAATTTGTGTTCCAAACTCATTTTCAATCATAAATTTAATAGATTCCGAATAGAAAGATTTTTCATTATCCATGACCAATGTTTCAGGAACAAGTGAAAAAAGGATGTCCTTTAGAGGCTGGCGTATATCCTCTGCTGCTCTAGACTTTATGGGTTTCGCCACAGCGTACTTAGAGAATTTATCAATTGCTGTCAGCACTAGTTCTTTTCCGGTTACAAATATATCTAGATGAACTAACTGACCGGGAAAATTCGGTATGGGCGTTGGTTGAATTTGAGGCTTCATTGGGTGACGATCATATTTGTTTTCCTTACACGTTATACATCTTTTTGTAACTCTATTGATTTTGCTTGCCATTGAGGGAAAATAGTACCTTTCAAGAATTTGAGCTCGATTTTCTTTACAATTTCTCTGTGCTCTATTATGTACCCTCAATATGATATTTTTTGTTCCTCTTCATTAGTTACATCGTCCACTATTACCTGGGTGAATCTTATCTTATATTTCTGAAAATGCAATGCGTACAATTTCTGTATTTTACCCATTATGTTTTTATACAATTTATCACTGATGGATTTAGATATCTCTTCAAAATGGAAATCATTATGGTCGTTATAGTCTTTTTCTGTAATGATATGACGGTGGTATGTGGGAAAAACTATTTTAAATTGGTATGTTGACATCTCATCCCTGTTCAAAAATTTTTGGTTTTTAAAGGCGTTTATAGGTGCCTCTACACTGTAAATTAAATTTTGTCCCGAACTTTCGGCTGAATTCGTGGCTATTGATAACGTATATAGTTCTGGTTTCGTTATTCTTGAAAGAGCATCTGCCACAACATTTGCCTTTCCAGGTTTGTAAAACATTTCATAATTATACTCCTCGAGTATGGCCTTCCACCTCTTCAATTTGCTGTTATTGTTTTTATTGCTCAATGCAAAGGCTAAAGGCTGGTGGTCTGTACCATAAAGGTAATTCCTCAATGAATGTAAAGCCCATATTATGGCTAGCATTTCCTTTTCATTAGCGGCGTAATGCTCTTCCACTTTATTTAGAGTTCTGGAGATAAATGATAGTGGCCTACCATTTTGCGATAAAACTGCGCCGATCGCAAAGTTTGAGGCATCCGTTACTAGCCCAAAATCTTTGCTGAAATCTGGGTAAGCAAGGATAATATCTTCAGATGCAAGTGAGTGCTAAATTTTGTTAAAGGATTCTTTAGCCTCATTATTTAAACATATTCTGAATTTCGCGGACAAATTTTTGGACGTTTGTCCTCCCTCACATCTTAAAAGGGATGTCAGGGGCTTAGCAAGTTTAGAGTAGTCCTTGATAAACCGACAGTAGTATCCTGACATGCCAAGAAACCTACGAAGCTCTTTTATGTTTTGTGGCTCTGGAAAATTGTTTATGGCCATTACTTTTTCCTGATTTGTTCTTATAAGTAGTTAGTAACTGGCGGTTCAATGGCAATATAAATTGTCAAATTTGGGTAATTAACGTCAAAAATTTTGTAATTTATGGGAAAATTTTAAAATAATGTCAAAGGTGTGAAGTGACGAGGGTCAGTTCACTTCGAGGGTATGTTGGTGCGCATGCTTTGTTTGTATGTATGTTTAAGATTTTTGTTTTAACCAAAGGTGTGAAGTGACGAGGGTACTCGATGGTTTGTAGATGTCTGTCGGTTGATGTGCATACTCGTAGTTTATTTTCGTTGGCGCGCATGCTTTGTTTGTATGTATGTTTAAGATTTTTGTTTTAACCAAAGGTGTGAAGTGACGAGGGTACTCGATGGTTTGTAGATGTCTGTCGGTTGATGTACATACTCGTAGTTTATTTTCGTTAGCGTGCATTCTTTGTATGTATGTATGTTTAAGATTTTTGTTTTAACCAAAGGTGTGAAGTGACGACGGTACTCGATGGTTTGTAGATGTCTGTCGGTTGATGTGCATACTCGCAGTTTATTATGTTGGCGCGCATGCTTTCTATGTATGTATGTTTAAGATTTTTGTTTTAACCAAAGGTGTGAAGTGACGAGGGTACTCGATGGTTTGTAGATGTCTGTCGGTTGATGTACATACTCGTAGTTTATTTTCGTTAGCGCGCATGCTTTCTATGTATGTATGTTTAAGATTTTTGTTTTAACCAAAGGTGTGAAGTGACGAGGGTACTCGATGGTTTGTAGATGTCTGTCGGTTGATGTGCATACTCGCAGTTTATTATGTTGGCGCGCATGCTTTCTATGTATGTATGTTTAAGATTTTTGTTTTAACCATAGGTGTGAAGTGACGAGGGTACTCGATGGTTAGTAGATGTCTGTCGGTTGATGTACATACTCGTAGTTTATTTTCGTTAGCGCGCATGCTTTCTATGTATGTATGTTTAAGATTTTTGTTTTAACCAAAGGTGTGAAGTGACGAGGGTACTCGATGGTTTTTAATCATTTTTTAAAATGTGTGCAACGTCTTTCACGTTATGTTTTTTTTTATAGGGAAAGCAATACCACACAACAAGAAATAATTTCAAAAATGACAAACGTTGACACTAGTACACACTGTTGCGATGTTACAAAATATCATAGTATGTACTCGGCATTTGTTTTTTTGTAATATTCTTTTTACCTGATGGAGCTGGAAGGGTATTTATAGAAAGAAATTATGTATTCTGGTGAGATATTAATGTTTTTGTTGTTGGTTTTATTTAGTTTTATTTATTTTTTGTTTTTTGTGTAAAAAGGCTGACATTTGTCAAACAAACCATGCACACTTATATACATACATTGATATTTTTGAGATCAAGATAGGTGAATGTGATGTCATTCCAAAGAACCAAATGGCATACTTCTATAATGGAAACTTCTCAAATTAAGAAGAAAAGTTTATGGTAGATAAAGATGACGATGCTTTCTTCATACATATGTATGTTGTAACAATGTAAGAATAGAACGTAATTCGTATAAATTGAGACGTTCTCTAATCTAGCAGCAAGTACAGCATTGTATCTAGCAAGTGCATCATCATCATATAAAATCTTAAAAAAATACAATACATTCTATAAATTATTAAAATGGTATATAAATGTAATACGTGCAATAAGATATATAAATACCAAAAGTGTTTCTTGGATCATATCCAAAATCATGGTGTTGAGGACCAATATATATATCCTCAACAACAGCAACAATATCAATATCCTCAACAACAACAACAACAAAAACAACAATATCAATATCCTCAACAACAACAACAACAACAACAATACCAATATCTTCAAGAACAACAACAATATCAATATCCTCAACAGCAACAACAATATCAATATCCTCAACAACAGCTACCATATCCTACGGCCATGCAATGGTACCCAAATACTGACCAACAATTGCAATATCAACTACAACAACAACAACAACAAAAACAAATGTATTGGCAACAACCCTCTACCTGAATGCAATGGTACACAAATACTCATGAACATCAACAACTACAGTATCAACCACAACAACAACAACAACAACAACAACGAGAACTTCAAGGAGCGGATGCTTGTGGAGGTAATTTAATAAATAATACCAGCATTGATGAAGAAACGCAAGGAAGACATGAAGATAATATGAAATTTTACACCATAAGCAAAGCGTTCAAAAATAATATTGTAACGTATGGATTAAATAATAAAAGAGATGAACTTCTACTAGAAGATTTCATTGATGAAAATGAATCAATTTTCATAGATATGCTTGAAAGTCATTTACAAAGCCACACTGTAATAAAATTTAATATGAGTATTGTGGCAGAATATGTAAAAATTGTGGGAGAGGAATTGGAGTTCAATATTATTCATCATAGAGCTAAAATGAATTTGTTGACCAGAGGAGATGAAATATATGAAGTATTTTCTAACCAAATTTCAGAAATTCAAAATAAAATGAGTGAATTTCAAGAGAAGGACTCGAGTTGGACTTTGATACGCATAGTCCGAGCAGAGCTAAGTATTAATAAAGCTTCTCTAGTTAAAGGAGCAAACTGGATGAGTTTACCAGAAAAACTTCAAAAACGAAAAGCTTGCATCAATGTAGAAAACACCGATCAATATTGTTTCAAGTGGTGTCTGATCGCCGCAGTAGATACTTCTCAAATAAAGAGTAAACAGCGATGTACCTCATACAATATTCATGACATAACTGCTGACATCATTTGTACCCAAAATGGTGTAACGCTAGATTTTAAGAATTTAATATTTCCAATATCTTTAAAAGATATTAAAATATTTGAGAAGCGGAATAGTGGAATCAACGTAAACGTATTTGGTTATGATGAGGAAAATAATGTAGTTGTTGGTCCGTATTATATAACAAAGAAGGAAAAATGTAATCATATCAACTTATTGTTGTTGGAAAATATCGTTGGTCATCATTACGTTCTAATACAAAATATGTCTAGGTAAGCTAAAAGTGTCAAGTACTAGGGAATATAAATATATATATATATATATATATATATATATATATATAACTTTTTATAATATTTATTATAAATGATTTAATTTAAATTTTTTACAGATTATTAAGAGGTCAAACGACAAAACATGCACACACTCTTAAATTGTGTAATGTATGTCTGCAATTTACTCACAGTGATAGGATCATTGAGCAACACAAAGCAGAGTGTGGTAAAATTGTAGCCCAGCTACCATCCTATAATAACGCTACCCTTAAATTTAAGGACCACTAACGACAGATGGATGTGCCTTTTGTTGTGTATGCAGATTTTGAGTGCATACTTGAGGACATCCAATGTATAGTAAGTAAAAAAAATAATTTAACTAAAAAGCACACTCCCTGTGCTTTTAGTTATAATATTAAATATATTAACCATAATATAGATAAGTTTAGAATATATACTGGTAGGGACGCTGCAGAAAAATTTGTTGCTTATTTAGTTAAGGATTGTGAAGATATATATACTAATTATTTAATGAGAAAGACACAAATGGATTCTTTATCCTCTTCAGAAATATTCAGTTTTCAAAATGCTGTAAATTGCCACATATGTGATAAATTTTTAGGTAGTGATCGCGTAAGGGATCATTGTCATGTAACTGGCAAATTTAGAGGTGCAGCTCATAATATGTGCAACTTAAAATATCAACAACCAAAATTTATCCCTATTTATTTTCATAATTATTCGTCTTATGGCTCACATCTTTTTGTTAAAAAGTTAGGAGAAAAGTCTGACAACATAAAAGTCCTTCCGCTAAATAAAGAACGTTATATATCTTTATCAACATATACAAAAATGAATGACGATTTCAATCTTGAACTTAGATTTCTAGACACCTTACGTTTTATGCCCGAAAGCTTAGAAACTTTAGCCAATAATCGGATAACGATTTCTGTACAATTAAAGAGCAATTTATATAGCAGAGTAAGGTTTTTCAATATATAAAATGTATAATGTTTATTAGAATGGTAACGAAGATAATAATGAAAATTTAATTTTTTGATAAGTACAATAAATTCAATGTATACTATAACATAATTAATTATATGACTATAGGTAGTATACAAAATATGATTAAACAAGTTAACTCCAATACTCCTCCTTAATTTGTATTTTGTTATCGAATGCCCAATGCCTTACGAAACTTTTCAAATTTGGTTTTATCCAGGGGTTTCGTTAGAACATCTGCAACTTGATGCTCTGTGCTAACGTACATCATTTTAAAATCGCCTTTTGCTAATTTCTCTTGAATGAAATGATGCCGTATGTCAATATGTTTCATTTTGGCATGAAATCCACCAGCTGATGCGATTGATAATGCGCTTTGGTTGTCACAACAAATCTTCAATGATTCTGTATTGTTACCAAAGTGAGATCTTATTCCACTCCACCACAAAGCTTCCTGAGCAGTTGCTGAAAGGGCTATATATTCAGCTTCACAAGATGAGAGTGCAACAGTTTGTTGCCTTTTAGAACACCATGATATGGCTCCTCCTTGGCTTATAAAAACGTAGCCTGTTGTCGACTTGCGATCTTCAAGACTTGATGCCCAATCCGAGTCGGTATAACCAATAACATCTATTTTATTGATATCTTTTGTAGAGTTGTAATATATCTTTAAACTTGATGTACCACATAAGTATCTTAAGAGATGTTTTACAGCAGACCAGTGACGCGGACCAGGGTTTGCATTATAACGACTGAGTTTATTCACCGCAAAGCATATATCTGGTCGTGTACACTGAGACAGATACATTAGGCATCCTATTGCCTCCTGATACGGAATATTACGCATACTCTGAATGTCATCATCCGTTGTAGCACAATCAGTTTTAGAAATTTTTTCACTGGAATTCATTGGTGTAGATACAGGTTTTGCATTTTCCATTCCAAACTTTTCAAGAATGTTTTTTATATAAAGTTCTTGATCTAGAGCAATAAAGTTTTGTCCACGAGTTATCCTCATTCCAAGTATGTGGGTGGCAGCACCTAAATCCTTCATATAAAATTTCTGTTTTAAAAAGTCTTTTATATCTTTAAGCCAGTCATCATTATTGCAAAATAACAAAATATCATCCACATAAACCGCTGTTATTAAAAGCTTTTTGCCTTCATGTTTGTAAAATAAGCACGAATCATATTTTGACTTGCTTAGTCCAAAAGATTCTAGTACATTGTTCAGTTCTTGATTCCATATTCTGCTGGACTGTTTTAAGCCATATAAAGCTTTATGGAGACGACACACCTTTGATTTGTTATTTTGATTTACATAAAGAGGAGGCTGTTCCATGTAAATTTCATCCTTTAACCGTCCTTGGAGAAATGCTGTGACGGCATCCATTTGCTCAATCTTGAGATTCATTTGGGCGGCAATTGCGAAAAGGTATCGCAGCGAACTATGACGAACGACTGGTGAATAAGTCTCTTCATAATCTATCCCCTTTCGCTGTGAATATCCTTTTATAACCAATCGCGCTTTATAGCGATCTATGGAACCAGTTATATCACGTTTCGTGCGAAATACCCACTTACATTTAATTGCCTTACGGTTCGGTGGCAAATCTTGTAGTGACCAGGTTCTATTTCCCATCAGGGACTGATACTCCTCTTCCATTGCTAGCTTCCATTTATCCGCATCCGTATGAGATAATGCTTCCTCTAATGTTTCTGGATCTTGATTAATTGACTGAAATGATTTTGGGGCAGTATTCAATTCATTCGAAATTGAATTATTACAATACTTGCCTGTACAAATGCGCCTTCCAACGCTTAGCTTTGACACTTGTTGATTCGAACAACTTAGTCTATTCTGATGCGATGGAGGCGCTTCAAATTCAGAAAACCGTTGAAAAACATCTGCTATCAACGATGAATTCTCTTCATCCTGTTCAGCTGAGTCATACTCCTCTGATGACGATGTGGAACCAATACCGGCGCAATAATCATTTAATTTGGCTGGCTTTTGTTTGTTCCTTTCGCTCCGTCTTAAATTTGGCAAAGGAATATGATTTGTTTGTTGAGATGATTTCTTTGTAAGAGTCGATTGATTTGAGTTTAAGTTTGTGTTCTGTTGATCTAATTCCTTTTCAGGAATATACGTATCATCGAGTTCCAGTCCTATATTCACTTTTCTATGTTTCATCTCTGATACCGATTTAACCAAACATTCTCCAATATTTTTATTTTCATTAATGAAGGAAACATTTCTGCTTTTAAAAATTATCTTTTTTTCGATATCATAAAAACGGTAACCTTTGGTATTTTCATCGACACCTGTCAATACACATTCATGAGCCTTAGGATCCCATTTTTTACGGTTTGCTTTTGGTATATGTACCATGGACACAGTTCCAAAAATTCTTATATGTGACAAATCGGGTTTTTTGCCACTCCATGCCTCTTCAGCTGTCATACCTGTACCCTTTGAAGGTGAACGATTAAGCAAATATACTGAGTAAGCCACTGCTTCAGCCCAGAATGCTTTCGGCAAGTTCGAGTCGTAAATCATACATCGTGCCTTTTCAACAATGGATCGATTGTTTCTTTCAGCTACTCCATTCTGCTCTGGTGTATGCACGTTTGTGGTTTCATGATGAATACCATTCTTTTTGATTATTTGTTTAAATGTTTTATTTATATACTCTTTTCCATTATCTGTACGAAGGGTTTTTAGTTTTCGGCCACTCTGTTTTTCAGCAAAGCAAATAAATTCTTGAAAAATTTTTGATACTTCCATTTCAGATTTTGTTTTTAAGAAGTAGACAAAAATTTTACGCGTTTTGTCATCTATGAAAGTTAAAAAATAGTGTTTGCCTCCAAGTGACTCTTCTTCCATCGGGCATCATATATCGGAGTGCACCAAATCAAGAATATGTGAGGCTCTCGTACCGTGTTTATTAAATGGTAACCTTGTTTGTTTACCAATTGGACAAATTTTGCAATCAGCCTCATTTATTATTTCAAACTGTATACCAGTTGCCAAACCATTCTGAAGTTTTTGTAAACTTCTGAAATTCAGGTGCCCCATTCGCCTGTGCCATAAATTCTGACTAATTAGAGGATTACACTTAAACACTTTATCTTGTTTACAATTCAGTTCAAATAAGCCATTAATGTGGGAGCCTGTACAAATAACTTTTCCGCTAGAATTTCTAACCTCCACACCTCTATTTTTGAAAATAACTGTGTAGCCATTTTTAACAATTTGACTTACCGACAATAAATTTGTTGATATTTCTGGCACATATTGAACATTGTTTATGTTTATAAGAGAATTATCGATGTCTGATTGAAACGTAGTTTTTCCAGATGCTTTAATTTGCATAATACCTTTATTGGCAGTTGATACAATACCACGACCTTCTTGCATGTTGCTTAACAAGCTTGAGTTAAGTGTCATGTGTGACGTAGCGCCGGAATCGAAATACCAGTTGCTAGCATTTGTACTACCTAATGTTGATAGTGCCACGGTTGAAAATGCATCATGCCTCTTTTCTGTATGATTTACCGGCTGATGTGTTTTTGTACGGCAATATTTCGCAATATGACCGAAATTATGGCATTTCCTACATTTTGGTCCTCGTTTGATTGTTTTTGGCGGCATTTGGCGATTATTTGTATGGAAAGCAGAATTTTCGCATGCATTTGGTAGATCTTGCAATAACTTTATTTTTATGCTGTCACCGCTAATACTAATTCCCGAATTTTCGAGTGCCATGATCATTGGACGATAGCTTTCCGGCAGCTCCGCTAACAAGAGGGATCCAATCCATTCCTCACTAATTGAAAAACCAATGCCGTTCAACGCCTGAGCCGTAGTCACAATTTCTTTTACAAAAATTTCCATAGAATTGCAATTTGAAAGACTCGTTGTGATGAGCTTACGCAAAAGTGCCACGCGACGTGTTAATCCACTATCTTCGTAGGCATCTGCTAATCGTTGCCATAACTCCTTAGCTGTTTTTGCATTTTGAATATGGACATAACACAAAGGGTCAATAATGAGCGTTAACTTACTCCTGGCTCTTCTGTCTTGATCTGGTTTTATTGGGGTCTTTGGGTTTCCATTTTCATCGGTTTCAAAATCGATTGTGGTGGTCCAAAGATTGTCCAAATCCAGATAAGCCTGTGCAGCAATTTTCCATGTTGGGTAATTTTCCCTGCCAAATAATTTATCGATGGTCAAACCACTGCTTTCCGGCTTCGACATATTTATAAAATATTTTTCACAATCTATTATATTATAATTTTCAAATTTTCTTGGGTCTCTGGGCCCATAACCTATAGCAGAGTAAGGTTTTTCAATATATAAAATGTATAATGTTTATTAGAAAGGTAACGAAGATAATAATGAAAATTTAATTTTTTGATAAGTACAATAAATTCAATGTATACTATAACAGAATTAATTATATGACTATAGGTAGTATACAAAATATGATTAAACAAGTTAACTCCAATAATTTACATCAAAATAGAGTTTGATCTGGTTAGAAGGAAGGGTGTTTTCCCTTACAACTATCTCAAGATTATGAGCATGCAAAAAAAATTTGGTACACATTTGATTGCAAAACTTTACAAGACTACATGGAGTTTTATTTAAAAACAGACGTTCTATTGCTAACTGATGTATTCGAACATTTTCGAAAAGTTTGTAAGGGAAAATATAACCTAGATCCAAGCCAGTACTATACTGCTCCTGGACTGTCGTGGGATGCTATGTTGAAGTACACAAATATAGAATTGGAGTTGTTAACTGATATAGATATGTATAATTTCTTTAAAAAAGGGATACGTGGGGGGATTGTACAATGTAGTAAAAGGTATTCAAAAGCAAACAATAAATATCTAGAGGATTTCGATAAAGAGAAACCTTCAGAGTTTCTAATGTATCTAGATTCCAATAACCTTTACGGTTGGGCTATGTCCGAATATCTTCCATATGGAGGATTCAGATGGTTATCAAGTGATGAGCTAAATCTGGATCCAAATCGGATAGAGAATAATTCAAATGATGGTTATGTGTATGAAGTTACTTTAGAATATCCCTCCATTTTACACGAATCGCACAATGATCTACCTTTTTGTGTGGAAAATAAAAAACCTTACGGAAAGAATCAAACTAAATTAATTGCTGACTTTTCTACTAAACATTCATATATTATTCACTACAGAATTCTTAAGCAATGTTTAGAGTATGGTTTGATTCTAAAAAAAATACATCGGATTCTCACTTTTAAACAATCTCCATGGTTAAAATCATATATAGACTTAAATACCAAGCATAGAGCTAACGCTAAAAATACGTTTGAGAAAAACTTCTTCAAATTGCTCAATAATGCGGTATATGGTAAGACTATGGAAAATGTAGATAAGAGAAAAGATGTTAGAATTGTAACAAACTGGAACAGAACGAATTGCAATCATTTGGGAGCCCAAGATTGGATATCTAAGCCCAATTTCCATAGTTTGTCTATATTTTCAGAAGACATGGTGGCGAATCAAATGAATAGGCTCCAGACATATTATAATAAGCCTATTTACTTAGGATTTTGTGTGCTAGAACTTTCCAAATGGAAAATGTATAATTTCCATTATGGCTACATGCAGCCCAAATTTAAATCAAAATTGTCATTAAACTATATGGATACTGATTCATTCATATATACAATACGGACTGATGACTTCTATGCTGACATAAAAATGGACATACAGGATGAATTTGACACATCTGATTATCCTTCAGATAACATGTATGGTATTCCTCGTTTAAACAAAAAGGTGCTGGGTATGATGAAAGACGAAAATAGTGGAAAAATAATGAAAGAGTTTGTTGGGTCGCGATCTAAAATGTATTCATTTAGTGTTCAAGATCAAAATGATGTAAAGAAATTGAAGGGGGTCAAGAAAACCATTTTAGATAAGTATAGCCTAAGTTCATATAGAGATTGACTGTTTAACAAATCAAATGTATTTGATAATATGCTTACCTTTAAGTCGAGTTTGCATCAATTATATACTATGCAACTACATAAAATAATACTAAGTTATCAATATGATAAAAGAAAAATCAAAAGTGATGGTATAAGCACATATGCATGGTACCATTCAGCAATAAAGGAAACCAATCCTGATTATGAGCTTGACATGATTTTAATGGAAATTGATAGACTTCAAGAAGAAGAAGAAAATTAAAATAAATGTAAATTATTGTAAAGTTTTATTATTAAAATAAGTGTAAATATTAGTTATTAAGAAAAATTCTTTTGTTAAAAAATAAATGTAAATATTAATAATTAAAAAATTTTATGAAAAAAACAAAAAAATATAACCAATAAAAAACAATAAAAACATATATTCTTGTGTAAATTTTTTATTTATTTACTATCCATTCTTAAATATAATTTATGAATTTTCACATCTGTTAGAATCTTGTGTTGCATTTTTTCCCCAATCTCATAACAAAGTCGTGTCAGTTCAATCTTTACATCCCTTTCATGTATTCCTTGTATTTAATTGAATTGGAGTTTTGTTTTGTTTAAAGTGGAGCAGGTTGGTATATAATATTCAAAATAGAAATGAAGAATTTGTTTTCTTAGAATGTTGTTCCAACATAAAATTGATGTAAAACATACTCGAATTTGAGTTAATGATCTCCAAGTGTCAGAATCGATTTTTATATTAGAGTTTCCTTGTTTGATAACTAAAAAACAAACACAACTTTTATATTTAAACTTATATTCAACATCTCTCTCACTTTCATTATCAATTATATTTATAGAATTTAAAAAATCTCGACGATTAAGCATATCATGAATATAGTCCTTATAGCACATGAGGTGTAACCACTCTTCCCGGTCCAGTCCAATGTATTGCTTATTTTTATAATTCAGCCATATCATTGGCTTAAAACCAAAAGCTGTTGAAAATCCACATGCAATCTTCAATTTCCAATTGAGCAAGTATTCAAACTCAAAAACCAAATCATGTATTTGAGGTTTTCGTTCTTCATTGTGGTGAAATATATTCTTTAAAGTACATTTATCCATCCTCAATGAATATAATATTTAAACTAATAGTTTTTCGCTCTATTAATCTATATATATATATATATATATATATATATATATATATATATATATATATATATATTAAAAAAACAATAAAAAACTAAATAAAACCCATACACACATATATATTCTATATTTGTTCATTATTTAATTTTGACAAATTTTTATAAGTTTCAATAATCTTAAAAATAATTTTTTTCCTTATGTGGAACATGGTGCATCGACATGTGTCCGGCACTTCCTCGCATCCTTCGCTATACCAGGGGCAGCTGGCAAAATGCCCACTATCAGAGTCCTCTTGTTCTATAATTCCATACTCCTCATTTTCATTGAGCACGGAGACGAAAAAATTTATGGTTTCTTTATGCTCAAGAAGCAATAAGTCCTCAAAGGAATTAAGAAACTCAAATAACCGTTCACGTACTTGGCTCATTTTTTAATTGTTATTTTAATTTTCTTTTTTTAAAGAATACTTTTTTCTTGAATGCTATTTTTATACTAGTACTCTTGAAAGTTTTACATTCTTATTTATAGTAAAATATTCTTGTAAAATTAAAATGTTACAAATACTTTTGAGTGCTTTTTGAAATATTTTGTTCCAGTTACACTTTAGAACATCAATATAACTATCTCTCCGATCTTTGTTTTGCCATTTTTTGTTTCAGTTACGCTTAGGAACGTCAATACAACTACTATCTCTTTCACTACAATTCTATAATTAACAAAAAATATTTTACATCAAAAATAATTACAATATGAGAAAAAGAGATAGCTACGATACTGATCTTTCTTTTAAGAATTATTTTTTACCTATTTAAAGATTGGTAGAAATATTTAATACATCAGTTTACAAAAGCAGATTGAGCTATCTATCAAAGAAGAAAAAAAAAATACAAAGAAAAATTAAATTTAATTAATATAGTGATAATGAATCCTCCAGATTTGATCACAAAATTCAACACATTAAATAAAAAAATAATACATATAAAAGAGCTCCAGGACTCAACTAAGTATGCAGTTAAAAACGCTAAGCGTGTGACTAGTAAATATGGCACCACTATTCAAATTGAACTTGAAAACAACATAATGTTTTTACCAAATCGGTACAACACGCTATCGGATGATGATATAATAGAACTGGCATCTGGGATATATTGCATATGTAAGCAAGGAGACAGTGGATTAAAATTGGATACTGTTGCTGAATTAAATATCTTTTTAACAAATTCTCAATACCCACAGTGGGAATAATATGTAAAAAAACTATATTTTATAAACTTTTTTTATTAATAAAACAAAACAAAATTTAAAAATTGTTTGTGTGTGTTATTTATTTATTCTTTTCACTTATTTTGTAAAGAAATTGAAGACATAAATGTCCACATTTAAATGAATCGTAATCTTGATATTGATTGTAATTATATTTTATATTTTTACCTAGATATTTAACTAATTCTAATGGAGGTTGTAAATTTCCAAAACTGTCGAAATATTCCTTATGTTCATTGTTTTTATAATATGCTACCCAATGGGTTCCAGGACCTCTTGATAAATCCAAATTAATGATTCCGCATTCTCGTTTTCTCGATCGTTTTGGTAGTGTATCCAACATGAAAACTCCTCTAAAGTATGGAATGTTTGTTGAAAAGTTTCTCAAATCAACAGATAGGGGTTTATTGGGCAGCTTTATGAAAAATTTGGTTTTTGTTTTTCTTGACAAACCAATCCATATCCTTTCTTATATGGTTTAAAGTAAAAACCTTTCCCCATTGCTACTGCTTCCATTGTTTTATTATGTCTAGTTGCTTCATCAAGTTGTTGTTTGGCATTCTTAGCAGCATTTATTGCTTTTGCTATAGCTGCTACGCCAGTAGAAAGACTACCAATTGCACTCAGAGCAGTAAGAATAGGAATAGAATCTTTGGAACATTAATTACGCGTGGTATTACAACTTGCGATTTCTTCCCCCTTAACGAATTGTTGATAATCTTACGTGCAATCCTAATGGCAGAGTTAATGTCTTGAGGTTTTTCCTTCTTCAATATTTTTGTTGCACTTTTAATTGATGTACTGAACAGCTTTTTTCCATTTTGTTCACTTTTTTTGCAACCTTCTTCTTCAATCCCATACCAAATTTTTTTTTGACTTTCATTGCGTAGTAACCATGTATGCAAACAATTTTTCTGCAAGACTGCTATCTTTTGAAATAACTCGTTCCCAAGCTTTATTTTCAAGAATTTTATCAGCTTGATGTCTACTATTTAAATCATTTGTTTTGGAATAAGCAATATCGTGATTTTTACATGCAGCGTCTAATACATTAATTCCTTTGTCACAGCGATCTAAACGTTTTTGTAATTTTGTTCCGGGTCCACAAAACTGATATCCAGGAAGGTGTAATTCAACAGGCAGAGAGTTAATTACTCTATTCAATAAACCTTTTCCAACGGCTGGTTTTTTATAACTAAACGTTTTGTTATAATGTATTAACATCTTATTTTATTTTTTCTTCTATAATAAAAGTAACATTTATGAAATGCAATTAGTTATGAGAATGCAATTAGTAAAACAACATAAAA
Organism: Tachina fera; assembly: GCA_905220375.1. Taxonomy (NCBI): domain Eukaryota; kingdom Metazoa; phylum Arthropoda; class Insecta; order Diptera; family Tachinidae; genus Tachina; species Tachina fera. The sequence continues at coordinate 51,673,058 of LR999967.1, forward strand.
ATATTGTGATTCGCAATATTGATGCTTCAACGAAAATCAGATCTAAAATAAAACATAGCTCTCTCTTACCAAATTCTTTTCGTGCTCTAAAAGTTGGACCATCAAATTGTGGAAAGACTAATGTTATGATTAGCTTGCTAGAAAGTCCTAATGAACTCAAGTTTGAAAACATCTATTTATACTCAAAATCCCTTTATCAACCAAAATATGAATACTTAAAGCGATTAATTTCACCAATTAAAGGGATGGGATACTACACATTTACAGATAACGAAAAAGTTATTCCTCCTGAGGAAGCGAAAACTAATTCTATTATTATTCGTAGTATAAAAGTTGATGAAGCAGATACACATGAACAATTCAAAGATACATTTAAACCAATAATAGAACCATTAACAGAATTTGTGAACAATTCTAAAAATAATAAAAGAAGTGATGAACTTAAAACGAAAGTTTATAAAAATTCAAATTTTCCATTCAACAAACAATCAGTTAAGTTAGAGACAAGTACTCCAAAGAAACTTGTTGAAGAAACATTATGCAATAAAAATATCTCACTTAGTAATCGAAACGCAAACAAGGTTGATAATGTTGATACTGATGATGATGATGATGATGACAACGATGATTTTTACTCTCAATCGGAAACTCTAGACAATTCACATAATAATAAGAGTTATACTGACCTAGCACTCTTGGAAAGCAGAAACGAATTAGATACTCTATATGGCCCACATAAAGATTTTAATAATGAATGGAAGTTTGGCAATAGTAGTATTAAACTTACTGAAGATAAAATAGCGATTGGAAATCAAATATGGGCCTTTACACCAGGTTTATTTTCTTTACTGTTTCACAAAACACCAAAATATTATGATAAACATGAATTAGATATATATAAGAAAATTTTAGTGAGCACAAATGCTTACAAAAGAGATTATAGACCTGACGGACAAATCAAAGGAACGAGAGCATATAAATATAAGCATATTATCAGTAAATTGTTTAAGAAAGAAAGTGAAAAAAACTCATCAACTTCGTCATCACTACATGCAATAAAAAGTCCTTACAAGGGTAAGGGTTTGATGAAACTAAACCCATACAAAGCTAACTATATATACGGGGTTGATCCTAATGAGTTAGTAGATCGCCTTAGGCTATTGCTAGCATCACAAGCTGCAGGTCATACTAATCACAATAACGAAATTGTCTCAATTATCGAAGAATTATATGAAGCAAAAATTATAGAATAATAATTATCTACATAAATCATGTCTATCGATAAGTTTGGACACTATCTTAATGATACAAGTGGCAGAGTTTTTGTGAAAAATGTTCCTAAGCTGCTGGGCTTCGTTATGGATACAACTAATAACATTGATGTTCAAAACAAAAGAATCAAAAATGTGGCAAAAGCTTTGGAGGAAAACGACGTTGTTAATAAATTGTTTCTGCAAAGTCAAATTGAAGAGGTACGAGATGAAATCAATATAATTTTAAGTCAGAAACTAAATGAAATTAGGGAAACAATTTCAAGTATGAAATTATTCTTTGAAAAAGAAATTAGAAAGATAAATGAGTTAATTTATGGGTATGTAAGAAATATGATGGTCAACAGTACTTAAATGAACTCGCACTGAACTCAGCTTATCCCGTCAAATTCTAAATACGTTAAATAATGACTTCAAAAAGAAATTTAATAAATGAACTACATAAGCAAGCACGAAAACATTTTCCACGTCGAAGAGTTGTTATGAAAGGAATAGATGATCTTTGGCAAGCTGATTTAGTTGAAATGGGGAACTATTCTACAGACAATAGAGATTATCGATTTTTGCTGACTGTAATTGATACATTTTCAAAATTTGCTTGGGCAGTACCCTTGAAAAGAAAGACTGCATTGGAAACAAGCCAGGCTATGCAGAATATTTTTCAACTGGGACGAATACCAAAAAACTTGCAAACAGACGATGGTAAAGAGTTTTTCAATAAACACTTTGGAAAATTGATGAATAAATACAACATTAATCACTACTCAACATATAGCAGAATGAAAGCATCAATAGTAGAACGATTTAACAGAACATTAAAAGGAATGATGTGGAAAGAGTTTAGCTTTAATGGGTCTTATAACTGGCTCGACATTTACAAAGACTTGATTAATACATATAATAAAAAAATTCATCGCACCATCAAAATGCCACCGATTCAAGTTAACTATAAAAATGAGAAAAAATTATTAAACACTGTATATAACCGCTTAAAACTATTCAAATTATCAAAATTCAATGTGGGAGATCATGTGCGCATAAGTAAATATAAACATGTTTTTGAAAAAGGATATACACCAAATTGGACCACAGAAATTTTCACGATTAAAAGAGTTCAAAATACATATCCAGCCACATACATATTAGAAGACTATCGTGGTAATCCTATCAAAGGTGGGTTCTATGATGAAGAACTTTCAAAAACTAGATATCCAAATACATATCTAGTTGAAAAAGTTCTTAAAACTAAAGGAGAGAAGGCATATGTTAAATGGTTAGGATTTACCAATCAACATAATTCTTGGATCAATAAAAATGAAATATTGTAGTTAAGTGTATATATAAGTCTATATTTTGTATCTAATATATTTAAATAAAATATTAACTTCCTTAATATATTTAAATAAAATATAAACTTCCTTTTTATACAAAGTGCTGTGTTTAATTTCACTTACTTGTAATCAGACAATCATAATGTCAATAACACTTACTCTTAGCTCAAACTCATCTGAGTTATCTGCTAATTACTTTCCTCCTATTCGTTTGGATGGTGAATATGAATGTGCTCTAACTGATTTTCATTCATATAATAGCATTCCCAATGTAGATGATTATAACAATATATTTCATATTGGTGAACATGAAATTAAAATACCAATAGGATCTTATGAATTGAATGATATAGTTGATTATATTAAACATAACTATAAGCAGTATTGTCCGAAAAATGAAATTGATATAGAAGCTAATAACAATACAATGCAAGTTAGAGTTAAAAGCTCTAAGGATCCCATATACTTTAACAAAGATAACACAATTGGAAACCTTTTTGGATTCAATAAGAAAATTCTAGCTCCTAACCAAGACCATTACTCAGATCTACCAGTCAATATTTTCATCGTGAATATCTTGCGTGTTGAATGCAGTATAGTGGTTAACACATATACGAATAACTCACAAGCACACACATTACATGAATTTGCGATCAATGTCCCCCCAGGGTATAAAATTAATGAGATTCCTCGAAATCTTATCTATTTGCCAGTTAACTGCCGAGAGATAAGTTCCCTTACTCTACGCATAGTTGATCAGAACGGTGATTTAATTAATTTTCGAGGAGAGGAAATTACAACACGAATACATTTGAGATCTAGCAAATAATGATAATATACAACGTCAAGCAATCTAAGGATAAAATTGGATACACTCATAAAACAATATTGCAAACCAAACCACAATTAAAGAGATCATTACACAAAAAATATTTGACGCAAGAAAATAAAAAATTTTTAAAGTCTCTTAATTTAAAGTTGACAAAGAAATGAGTTACATACTAGATGTTCTAGAAAAACCTCAATCAGACGAGAGTATAATTAAAAAGGACTATCACACATATACACCATACCTACAATCCTTCAACAATAATGATGAGATTCGAATTTCAATACAAAATCAAGACTTATATGTGCTACCCAGCGAAAGCTACATATATGTTGAGGGAAGTATTGTAGATGATAATGACAGCAAAATATCTTCGTTTTTAAATCTAAAATTAAAAAATAACTTTGTGGCACATCTCTTTGACGAAATTCGATATGAACTTAATGGCATAGAAATTGATCATACAAGACATTTAGCGATTACAAGCAGCCTAAAAAATTTTGTTTCCTTATCACCAACAGAAAGTGTTAGCTTGTACAATGCAGGATGGAACAAACTCGATGATTTGGATATTTCAAATGGACACTTTAATTTCTATGTACCACTGAAACTATTTTTAGGTTTCGCTGAAGACTATAATAAAATTATACTCAGCGGTAAACATGAATTGGTTCTCTTACGTAGTAAGAACGATGAAAAACTCGTAACTCAACTGTTGCTACTGACAAACCAAAAATTAGTATCTCAAACATCTCATGGAGAATTCCGCATGTACAATTATCCGATCTGAGCAAATTGAATATGATTAAAATTATTAAGAGTGGTGCTCCTATACCAATGGCATTTCGCAGTTGGGATTGTCACATTAATCCTCAACTAAATACAGGAACTAGCTATATATGGAATGTTAAATTGGCTGCAAATAGAGAACGACCCCGTTTTGTGTTGATTGCTTTTCAACAAGAAAATAAGTTTGTTCATTGTAATTTAAACAATTTAAAAGTACATTTAAATTCCGAATCGTACCCATATGATGATCTAAATATAAAATTTAAAAATGATCGGTATGCCATTCTATATGAGGGAATCACAACCACTCCTAACTGCTCAAGAATTTAAAAATAGTGTGCCGATAGTGGTAGTAGGTGTCAGTCATCAAAACGAAGCCCTCTCTAACGGTCCTGTTGATATAAAAATTGAAATTGAAACAGACTCCAATATACCTACCGATACATCAGCATAATAGAATACATACCCTTAAAAGGTCAAGTTCGTAAGATAATGTAAATAAAAAATAATAAAATAAGATAACGGGGGAATAAGGTTTTCATTGATATGCAAGGATTTAAGTCTAATTCAAACATCTTCATTGCAAAAGAAATAGCAATTGTTTTTAACAATAAGGAGCACATAAATTTTATTATTAAGCCACCGTTTAACTTCAAAAGATTATCAATAGCAAAACAAAGAGAAGCGAATTGGCTAACGAGAAACTTTCATCATCTGAATTGGAATGACGGATCATTATCATTTAAGAATGTTGTAACATTTTTAAAATCCAATTTAAAACATTATTCAACCTATGTTAAGGGTGTGGAAAAGAAGAAATGGTTTGAAAAAATACTTCAAATTAGAGTTTTCAACATCGAGGATATTGGCTGCATCAACTTTAAGCATATACAACTTAAATATCCAGAATATTTTTACTGCAGCTATCACAGTTATGGAGTTTGTGCCTTAAGAAATGCATATTTACTTTATCAAGAAATAAACTAAAAAAATATATTTTATTTTTCTATTCTTACATTGTAACAACATATATTTACGATATTTTTTTAAATAAATATGTAGATTAAAATTATAAAAAAATATTTGTTCAATCATTTATTTATATGCATATGGTTTGTACAAGGACAAAGACAAATGTAAAAAAGTGAAAATAAAAATCTGTTTACACATTTTTACGTTTTAAGTAAATAAATTTGAGTTTATGTTTACAAAATTAATCAAATTAAAATCTTAAATTTACGGCCGCCAATAATGCATCCCCCTCTTCGTCTTGCATGAAGATTTTGGTTATGTCATCTTTATCCTCATCTTTTGGCATATAATCAAACGCTGTGAAGAAAGCATCGTCCTCTTCATCCAGCATAAACTCTTCCTTTTGAAAATCTCCAATCTTGAAGTATGCCATTTGGTTGTTTGGAATTTCATGATATTCATCTACCTCGTTCTCGAAAATGTCTCCAATGGATACATTAGGAGGCAAATCATCGTCCGAAAACTCTATTGACAGAGGGCTTACGGATACCTCTTCCCGGCTGACAACGCTCATCTCTTCCCGATTGCCGGAGAACAATCTCACAAACTCATCTAGCGACATTTGTGAGCCGTTCAATGATATTAAAATTGGGCTGCTGCTTAATGTGTCCATTTTAATAATTTATGGAATGTATTGTATTTTTTTAAGATTTTATATGATGATGATGCACTTGCTAGATACAATGCTGTAATTGCTGCTAGATTAGAGAACGTCTCAATTTATACGAATTACGTTCTATTCTTACATTGTTACAACATACATATGTATGAAGAAAGCATCGTCCTCTTCATCTACCATAAACTTTTCTTCTTCATTTTGGAAGTTTCCATTATAGAAGTATGCCATTTGGTTCTTTGGAATGACATCACATTCACCTATCTTGTTCTCAAAAATATCAATGTATGTATGGTTTGTTTGACAAATGTCAGCCTCTTTACACAAAAAACAAAAAATAAATAAAACTAAATAAAACCAACAACAAAAACATTAATATCTCACCAGAATACATAATTTCTTTCTATAAATACCCTTCCAGCTCCATCAGGTAAAAAGAATATTACAAAAAAACAAATGCCGAGTACAAACTGTGATATTTTGTAACATCGCAACAGTGTGTACTAGTGTCATCGTTTGTAATTTTTGAAATTATTTCTTGTTGTGTGGTATTGCTTTCCCTATAAAAAAAACATAATGTGAAAGACGTTGCACACATTTTAAAAAATGATTAAAAACCATCGAGTACCCTCGTCACTTCACACCTTTGGTTAAAACAAAAATCTTAAACATACATACATAGAAAGCATGCGCGCTAACGAAAATAAACTACGAGTATGGACATCAACCGACAGACATCTACAAACCATCGAGTACCCTCGTCACTTCACACCTTTGGTTAAAACAAAAATCTTAAACATACATACATAGAAAGCATGCGCGCCAACATAATAAACTGCGAGTATGCACATCAACCGACAGACATCTACAAACCATCGAGTACCCTCGTCACTTCACACCTTTAGTTAAAACAAAAATCTTCAACATACATACAAACAAAGCATGCGCGCCAACGAAAATAAACTACGAGTATGCACATCAACCGACAGACATCTACAAACCATCGAGTACCCTTGTCACTTCACACCTTTGGTTAAAACAAAAATCTTAAACATACATACATAGAAAGCATGCGCGCCAACATAATAAACTGCGAGTATGCACATCAACCGACAGACATCTACAAACCATCGAGTACCCTCGTCACTTCACACCTTTGGTTAAAACAAAAATCTTAAACATACATACATAGAAAGCATGCGCGCCAACATAATAAACTGCGAGTATGCACATCAACCGGCAGACATCTACAAACCATCGGTGACACTCGTCACTTCACACCTTTGGTTAAAACAAAAATCTTAAACATACATACATAGAAAGCATGCGCGCTAACGAAAATAAACTACGAGTATGTACATCAACCGACAGACATCTACAAACCATCGAGTACCCTCGTCACTTCACACCTTTGGTTAAAACAAAAATCTTAAACATACATACAAACAAAGCATGCGCGCCAACGAAAATAAACTACGAGTATGCACATCAACCGACAGACATCTACAAACCATCGAGTACCCTTGTCACTTCACACCTTTGGTTAAAACAAAAATCTTAAACATACATAAATAGAAAGCATGCGCGCCAACATAATAAACTGCGAGTATGCACATCAACCGACAGACATCTACAAACCATCGAGTACCCTCGTCACTTCACACCTTTGGTTAAAACAAAAATCTTAAACATACATACATAGAAAGCATGCGCGCTAACAAAAATAAACTACGAGTATGCACATCAACCGACAGACATCTACAAACCATCGAGTACCCTAGTCACTTCACACCTTTGGTTAAAACAAAAAATCTTAAACATACATACATAGAAAGCATGCGCGCCAACATAATAAACTGCGAGTATGCACATCAACCGACAGACATCTACAAACCATCGAGTACCCTCGTCACTTCACACCTTTGGTTAAAACAAAAATCTTAAACATACATACAAACAAAGCATGCGCGCCAACGAAAATAAACTACGAGTATTTTTCCCATAAATTCCAAAAAAAATTTTTGACGTTAATTACCCAAATTTTACAATTTTTATTGCCATTGAACCGCCAGTTACTAACTACTCTTATACCATGAGGTGTAATAATGTACCCTAAAAATTCAACTTCTTTTTTTGAAAAAATTACATTTATCTAATTGCACCTTCATATTCGATTTTTCTAATGCTAGAAATATCTTTGTTATGTGTTCAAAGTGTTCATTTTCTGACTTACTAAGAATAATGATGTCGTCTATATAGACATAACACAGTTGGGACTTTTGCAAAATAAATGGTAATAAATCTGGAACTTCTAAACTGCTGATTGGATTTATATGAAAGGCTTTATAACAAATGTCTTGGCAGCCGTCTGGCTTAAGACAAATGTAAAAAAGTGAAAATAAAAATCTGTTTACACATTTTTACGTTTTACGTAAATAAATTTGAATTTATGTTTACAAAATTAATCAAATTAAAATCTTAAATTTACGGCCGCCAATAATGCATCCCCCTCTTCGTCTTGCATGAAAATTTTGGTTATGTCATCTTTATCCTCATCTTTTGGCATATAATCAAACGCTGTGAAGAAAGCATCGTCCTCTTCATCCAGCATAAACTCTTCCTTTTGAAAATCTCCATTCTTGAAGTATGCCATTTGGTTGTTTGGAATTTCATGATATTCATCTACCTCGTTCTCGAAAATGTCTCCAATGGATACATTAGGAGGCAAATCATCGTCCGAAAACTCTATTGACAGAGGGCTTACGAATACCTCTTCCCGGCTGACAACGCACATCTCTTCCCGATTGCCGGAGAACAATCTCACAAACTCATCTAGCGACATTTGTGAGCCGTTCAATGATATTAAAATTGGGCTGCTGCTTAATGTGTCCATTTTAATAATTTATAGAATGTATTGTATTTTTTTAAGATTTTATATGATGATGATGCACTTGCTAGATACAATGCTGTAATTGCTGCTAGATTAGAGAACGTCTCAATTTATACGAATTACGTTCTATTCTTACATTGTTACAACATACATATGTATGAAGAAAGCATCGTCCTCTTCATCTACCATAAACTTTTCTTCTTCATTTTGGAAGTTTCCATTATAGAAGTATGCCATTTGGTTCTTTGGAATGACATCACATTCACCTATCTTGTTCTCAAAAATATCAATGTATGTATATAAGTGTGCATGGTTTGTTTGACAAATGTCAGCCTCTTTACACAAAAAACAAAAAATAAATAAAACTAAATAAAACCAACAACAAAACATTAATATCTCACCAGAACACATAATTTCTTTCTATAAATACCCTTCCAGCTCCATCAGGTAAAAAAAATATTACAAAAAAACAAATGCCGAGTACATACTATGATATTTTGTAACATCGCAACAGTGTGTACAGGTGTCAAATTTTGTAATTTTTGAAATTATTTCTTGTTGTGCTTATTGCTTTCCCTATAAAAAAAACATAACGTGAAAGACGTTGCACACATTTTAAAAAATGATTAAAAACCATCGAGTACCCTCGTCACTTCACACCTTTGGTTAAAACAAAAATCTTAAACATACATACATAGAAAGCATGCGCGCTAACGAAAATAAACTACGAGTATGGACATCAACCGACAGACATCTACAAACCATCGAGTACCCTCGTCACTTCACACCTTTGGTTAAAACAAAAATCTTAAACATACATACATAGAAAGCATGCGCGCCAACATAATAAACTGCGAGTATGCACATCAACCGACAGACATCTACAAACCATCGGTGACACTCGTCACTTCACACATTTGGTTAAAACAAAAATCTTAAACATACATACATAGAAAGCATGCGCGCTAACGAAAATAAACTACGAGTATGTACATCAACCGACAGACATCTACAAACCATCGAGTACCCTCGTCACTTCACACCTTCGGTTAAAACAAAAATCTTAAACATACATACATAGAAAGCATGCGCGCTAACGAAAATAAACTACGAGTATGTACATCAACCGACAGACATCTACAAACCATCGAGTACCCTCGTCACTTCACACCTTTGGTTAAAACAAAAATCTTAAACATACATACATAGAAAGCATGCGCGCGAACATAATAAACTGCGAGTATGCACATCAACCGACAGACATCTACAAACCATCGAGTACCCTCGTCACTTCACACCTTTTATTAAAACAAAAATCTTAAACATACATACATAGAAAGCATGCGCGCTAACGAAAATAAACTACGAGTATGGACATCAACCGACAGACATCTACAAACCATCGAGTACCCTCGTCACTTCACACCTTTGGTTAAAACAAAAATCTTAAACATACATACATAGAAAGCATGCGCGCCAACATAATAAACTGCGAGTATGCACATCAACCGACAGACATCTACAAACCATCGGTGACACTCGTCACTTCACACCTTTGGTTAAAACAAAAATCTTAAACATACAGACATAGAAAGCATGCGCGCTAACGAAAATAAACTACGAGTATGTACATCAACCGACAGACATCTACAAACCATCGAGTACCCTCGTCACTTCACAACTTTGGTTAAAACAAAAATCTTAAACATACATACATAGAAAGCATGCGCGCCAACATAATAAACTGCGAGTATGCACATCAACCGACAGACATCTACAAACCATCGAGTACCCTCGTCACTTCACACCTTTGGTTAAAACAAAAATCTTAAACATACATACAAACAAAGCATGCGCGCCAACGAAAATAAACTACGAGTATTTTTCCCATAAATTCCAAAAAAAATTTTTGACGTTAATTACCCAAATTTTACAATTTTTATTGCCATTGAACCGCCAGTTACTAACTACTCTTATACCATGAGGTGTAATAATGTACCCTAAAAATTCAACTTCTTTTTTTGAAAAAATTACATTTATCTAATTGCACCTTCATATTCGATTTTTCTAATGCTAGAAATATCTTTGTTATGTGTTCAAAGTGTTCATTTTCTGACTTACTAAGAATAATGATGTCGTCTATATAGACATAACACAGTTGGGACTTTTGCAAAATAAATGGTAATAAATCTGGAACTTCTAAACTGCTGATTGGATTTATATGAAAGGCTTTATAACAAATGTCTTGGCAGCCGTCTGGCTTAAGACAAATGTAAAAAAGTGAAAATAAAAATCTGTTTACACATTTTTACGTTTTACGTAAATAAATTTGAATTTATGTTTACAAAATTAATCAAATTAAAATCTTAAATTTACGGCCGCCAATAATGCATCCCCCTCTTCGTCTTGCATGAAAATTTTGGTTATGTCATCTTTATCCTCATCTTTTGGCATATAATCAAACGCTGTGAAGAAAGCATCGTCCTCTTCATCCAGCATAAACTCTTCCTTTTGAAAATCTCCATTCTTGAAGTATGCCATTTGGTTGTTTGGAATTTCATGATATTCATCTACCTCGTTCTCGAAAATGTCTCCAATGGATACATTAGGAGGCAAATCATCGTCCGAAAACTCTATTGACAGAGGGCTTACGAATACCTCTTCCCGGCTGACAACGCACATCTCTTCCCGATTGCCGGAGAACAATCTCACAAACTCATCTAGCGACATTTGTGAGCCGTTCAATGATATTAAAATTGGGCTGCTGCTTAATGTGTCCATTTTAATAATTTATAGAATGTATTGTATTTTTTTAAGATTTTATATGATGATGATGCACTTGCTAGATACAATGCTGTAATTGCTGCTAGATTAGAGAACGTCTCAATTTATACGAATTACGTTCTATTCTTACATTGTTACAACATACATATGTATGAAGAAAGCATCGTCCTCTTCATCTACCATAAACTTTTCTTCTTCATTTTGGAAGTTTCCATTATAGAAGTATGCCATTTGGTTCTTTGGAATGACATCACATTCACCTATCTTGTTCTCAAAAATATCAATGTATGTATATAAGTGTGCATGGTTTGTTTGACAAATGTCAGCCTCTTTACACAAAAAACAAAAAATAAATAAAACTAAATAAAACCAACAACAAAACATTAATATCTCACCAGAACACATAATTTCTTTCTATAAATACCCTTCCAGCTCCATCAGGTAAAAAAAATATTACAAAAAAACAAATGCCGAGTACATACTATGATATTTTGTAACATCGCAACAGTGTGTACAGGTGTCAAATTTTGTAATTTTTGAAATTATTTCTTGTTGTGCTTATTGCTTTCCCTATAAAAAAAACATAACGTGAAAGACGTTGCACACATTTTAAAAAATGATTAAAAACCATCGAGTACCCTCGTCACTTCACACCTTTGGTTAAAACAAAAATCTTAAACACACATACATAGAAAGCATGCGCGCTAACGAAAATAAACTACGAGTATGGACATCAACCGACAGACATCTACAAACCATCGAGTACCCTCGTCACTTCACACCTTTGGTTAAAACAAAAATCTTAAACATACATACATAGAAAGCATGCGCGCCAACATAATAAACTGCGAGTATGCACATCAACCGACAGACATCTACAAACCATCGGTGACACTCGTCACTTCACACATTTGGTTAAAACAAAAATCTTAAACATACATACATAGAAAGCATGCGCGCTAACGAAAATAAACTACGAGTATGTACATCAACCGACAGACATCTACAAACCATCGAGTACCCTCGTCACTTCACACCTTCGGTTAAAACAAAAATCTTAAACATACATACATAGAAAGCATGCGCGCTAACGAAAATAAACTACGAGTATGTACATCAACCGACAGACATCTACAAACCATCGAGTACCCTCGTCACTTCACACCTTTGGTTAAAACAAAAATCTTAAACATACATACATAGAAAGCATGCGCGCGAACATAATAAACTGCGAGTATGCACATCAACCGACAGACATCTACAAACCATCGAGTACCCTCGTCACTTCACACCTTTTATTAAAACAAAAATCTTAAACATACATACATAGAAAGCATGCGCGCTAACGAAAATAAACTACGAGTATGGACATCAACCGACAGACATCTACAAACCATCGAGTACCCTCGTCACTTCACACCTTTGGTTAAAACAAAAATCTTAAACATACATACATAGAAAGCATGCGCGCCAACATAATAAACTGCGAGTATGCACATCAACCGACAGACATCTACAAACCATCGGTGACACTCGTCACTTCACACCTTTGGTTAAAACAAAAATCTTAAACATACAGACATAGAAAGCATGCGCGCTAACGAAAATAAACTACGAGTATGTACATCAACCGACAGACATCTACAAACCATCGAGTACCCTCGTCACTTCACAACTTTGGTTAAAACAAAAATCTTAAACATACATACATAGAAAGCATGCGCGCCAACATAATAAACTGCGAGTATGCACATCAACCGACAGACATCTACAAACCATCGAGTACCCTCGTCACTTCACACCTTTGGTTAAAACAAAAATCTTAAACATACATACAAACAAAGCATGCGCGCCAACGAAAATAAACTACGAGTATTTTTCCCATAAATTCCAAAAAAAATTTTTGACGTTAATTACCCAAATTTTACAATTTTTATTGCCATTGAACCGCCAGTTACTAACTACTCTTATACCATGAGGTGTAATAATGTACCCTAAAAATTCAACTTCTTTTTTTGAAAAAATTACATTTATCTAATTGCACCTTCATATTCGATTTTTCTAATGCTAGAAATATCTTTGTTATGTGTTCAAAGTGTTCATTTTCTGACTTACTAAGAATAATGATGTCGTCTATATAGACATAACACAGTTGGGACTTTTGCAAAATAAATGGTAATAAATCTGGAACTTCTAAACTGCTGATTGGATTTATATGAAAGGCTTTATAACAAATGTCTTGGCAGCCGTCTGGCTTAAGACAAATGTAAAAAAGTGAAAATAAAAATCTGTTTACACATTTTTACGTTTTACGTAAATAAATTTGAATTTATGTTTACAAAATTAATCAAATTAAAATCTTAAATTTACGGCCGCCAATAATGCATCCCCCTCTTCGTCTTGCATGAAAATTTTGGTTATGTCATCTTTATCCTCATCTTTTGGCATATAATCAAACGCTGTGAAGAAAGCATCGTCCTCTTCATCCAGCATAAACTCTTCCTTTTGAAAATCTCCATTCTTGAAGTATGCCATTTGGTTGTTTGGAATTTCATGATATTCATCTACCTCGTTCTCGAAAATGTCTCCAATGGATACATTAGGAGGCAAATCATCGTCCGAAAACTCTATTGACAGAGGGCTTACGAATACCTCTTCCCGGCTGACAACGCACATCTCTTCCCGATTGCCGGAGAACAATCTCACAAACTCATCTAGCGACATTTGTGAGCCGTTCAATGATATTAAAATTGGGCTGCTGCTTAATGTGTCCATTTTAATAATTTATAGAATGTATTGTATTTTTTTAAGATTTTATATGATGATGATGCACTTGCTAGATACAATGCTGTAATTGCTGCTAGATTAGAGAACGTCTCAATTTATACGAATTACGTTCTATTCTTACATTGTTACAACATACATATGTATGAAGAAAGCATCGTCCTCTTCATCTACCATAAACTTTTCTTCTTCATTTTGGAAGTTTCCATTATAGAAGTATGCCATTTGGTTCTTTGGAATGACATCACATTCACCTATCTTGTTCTCAAAAATATCAATGTATGTATATAAGTGTGCATGGTTTGTTTGACAAATGTCAGCCTCTTTACACAAAAAACAAAAAATAAATAAAACTAAATAAAACCAACAACAAAACATTAATATCTCACCAGAACACATAATTTCTTTCTATAAATACCCTTCCAGCTCCATCAGGTAAAAAAAATATTACAAAAAAACAAATGCCGAGTACATACTATGATATTTTGTAACATCGCAACAGTGTGTACAGGTGTCAAATTTTGTAATTTTTGAAATTATTTCTTGTTGTGTGGTATTGCTTTCCCTATAAAAAAAACATAACGTGAAAGACGTGGCACACATTTTAAAAAATGATTAAAAACCATCGAGTACCCTCGTCACTTCACACCTTTGGTTAAAACAAAAATCTTAAACATACATACATAGAAAGCATGCGCGCTAACGAAAATAAACTACGAGTATGGACATCAACCGACAGACATCTACAAACCATCGAGTACCCTCGTCACTTCACACCTTTGGTTAAAACAAAAATCTTAAACATACATACATAGAAAGCATGCGCGCCAACATAATAAACTGCGAGTATGCACATCAACCGGCAGACATCTACAAACCATCGGTGACACTCGTCACTTCACACCTTTGGTTAAAACAAAAATCTTAAACATACATACATAGAAAGCATGCGCGCTAACGAAAATAAACTACGAGTATGTACATCAACCGACAGACATCTATAAACCATCGAGTACCCTCGTCACTTCACACCTTTGGTTAAAACAAAAATCTTAAACATACATACATAGAAAGCATGCGCGCTAACGAAAATAAACTACGAGTATGTACATCAACCGACAGACATCTACAAACCATCGAGTACCCTCGTCACTTCACACTTTTGGTTAAAACAAAAATCTTAAACATACATACATAGAAAGCATGCGCGCGAACATAATAAACTGCGAGTATGCACATCAACCGACAGACATCTACAAACCATCGAGTACCCTCGTCACTTCTCACCTTTTATTAAAACAAAAATCTTAAACATACATACATAGAAAGCATGCGCGCTAACGAAAATAAACTACGAGTATGGACATCAACCGACAGACATCTACAAACCATCGAGTACCCTCGTCACTTCACACCTTTGGTTAAAACAAAAATCTTAAACATACATACATAGAAAGCATGCGCGCCAACATAATAAACTGCGAGTATGCACATCAACCGACAGACATCTACAAACCATCGGTGACACTCGTCACTTCACACCTTTGGTTAAAACAAAAATCTTAAACATACAGACATAGAAAGCATGCGCGCTAACGAAAATAA
Source organism: Tachina fera (assembly GCA_905220375.1). NCBI lineage: Eukaryota > Metazoa > Arthropoda > Insecta > Diptera > Tachinidae > Tachina > Tachina fera. Next base: position 51,688,989 of record LR999967.1, read on the forward strand.
ACTACGAGTATGTACATCAACCGACAGACATCTACAAACCATCGAGTACCCTCGTCACTTCACAACTTTGGTTAAAACAAAAATCTTAAACATACATACATAGAAAGCATGCGCGCCAACATAATAAACTGCGAGTATGCACATCAACCGACAGACATCTACAAACCATCGAGTACCCTCGTCACTTCACACCTTTGGTTAAAACAAAAATCTCAAACATACATACAAACAAAGCATGCGCGCCAACGAAAATAAACTACGAGTATGCACATCAACCGACAGACATCTACAAACCATCGAGTACCCTCGTCACTTCACACCTTTGGTTAAAACAAAAATCTTAAACATACATACATACAAAACATGCACGCTAACGAAAATAAACTACGAGTATGTACATCAACCGACAGACATCTACAAACCATCGAGTACCCTCGTCACTTCACACCTTTGGTTAAAACAAAAATCTTAAACATACATACATAGAAAGCATGCGCGCCAACATAATAAACTGCGAGTATGCACATCAACCGACAGACATCTACAAACCATCGAGTACCCTCGTCACTTCACACCTTTAGTTAAAACAAAAATCTTAAACATACATACATAGAAAGCATGCGCGCTAACGAAAATAAACTACGAGTATGCACATCAACCGACAGACATCTACAAACCATCGAGTACCCTCGTCACTTCACACCTTTGGTTAAAACAAAAATCTTAAACATACATACATAGAAAGCATGCGCGCCAACATAATAAACTGCGAGTATGCACATCAACCGACAGACATCTACAAACCATCGAGTACCCTCGTCACTTCACATCTTTGGTTAAAACAAAAATCTTAAACATACATACAGACAAAGCATGCGCGCCAACGAAAATAAACTACGAGTATGCACATCAACCGACAGACGTCTACAAACCATCAAGTACCCTCGTCACTTCACACCTTTGGTTAAAACAAAAATCTTAAACATACATACATAGAAAGCATGCGCGCCAACATAATAAACTGCGAGTATGCACATCAACCGACAGACATCTACAAACCATCGAGTACCCTCGTCACTTCACACCTTTGGTTAAAACAAAAATCTTAAACATACATACATACAAAACATGCACGCTAACGAAAATAAACTACGAGTATGTACATCAACCGACAGACATCTACAAACCATCGAGTACCCTCGTCACTTCACACCTTTGGTTAAAACAAAAATCTTAAACATACATACATAGAAAGCATGCGCGCGAACATAATAAACTGCGAGTATGCACATCAACCGACAGACATCTACAAACCATCGAGTACCTTCGTCACTTCACACCTTTGGTTAAAACAAAAATCTTAAACATACATACAAACAAAGCATGCGCACCAACATACCCTCGAAGTGAACTGACCCTCGTCACTTCACACCTTTGATATTACTTTAAAATTTTCCCATAAATTACAAAATTTTTGACGTTAATTACCCAAATTTTACAATTTTTATTGCCATTGAACCGCCAGTTACTACCTACTCTTATACCATGAGGTGTAATAATGTACCCTAAAAATTCAACTTCTTTTTTGAAAAAATTACAATTATCTAATTGCACCTTCATATTAGATTCTTCTAATGCTAGAAATATCTTTGTTATGTGTTCAAAGTGTTCATTTTCTGACTTACTAAGAATAATGATGTCGTCTATATAGACATAACACAGTGGGGACTTTTGCAAAATAAATGGTAATAAATCTGGAACTTCTAAACTGCTGATTGGATTTATATGAAAGGCTTTATAACAAATGTCTTGGCAGCCGTCTGGCTTAAGCTGGGCCTAAGTTGATAACATGGGACACAAAAAAAATTCTGAGGCTTGTAACTCTTAGAAAAATTATCCGATTTTTATGAGATAAAGCGTTTTGATCTAAGCTCAACATTTTTAATAAATAATGTCCTTAAATGTGTTTTCATATCTCTCATAACCTAGAAGATATTTGTCTTATAACAAAAAAAAATTTTTTGCCTTGACTTTTTTTAGTATTTCACCTACAACTTTTAAGTCAATTGTTGGATTTTAAATTAAAAGACAGCATTACATTTCTGATCAAATTTTAAATGAAAATAAGTAAAAAACTTATTAATATGTGCAGTCGTGAAAACGGGAAAAGGCAAAGAATTCAAAGTTTTAAAATTTTTCTGGAAAAGGCACTTTTTTTTAAGAAAAAGTATCTTCATTATTTTAAATTTTGTGAAAAACTTAGTTTAACACATGCACTATTAAACCACCTAACGCCAAAAAAATCTATGCAAAATATGCTAAGAGCTAATTATTTTGTATTTTGGGCATGCACCCTACACTCAGCAGTATCCGAAAATTGCCAATTTAAAAATTTTGTTTGTGCTTGTGTGCTTATAAAAAGTTGTGACGGTGTATTTTGAAAGTTTTAGCTACATCATTTAATTATTATGTTAAACTTAAATTTTTTAACATCCTTTTCATAAATGCGAAAAAGCGCGAAAATTTTCTGAAAAAGTCAAAATTTTGGAAAAATTTTGTTTTGTACCATAAAAAATATATATAAAAATAATTTTCTTTCTTATGTTGGCATTTTTAAAATATTATTAAAAGAACGTTATGTTGCATTTATTTCATAAATAATGCGACATGGCGGAAAAATCCCTACATTTTGTAGTATATAAGAAATCTGTCCGATTTTCCCGACGCTTCTATTTTAGCATCAAAAATAAATACATGTAGGAATATTCCCTTCCCTTCCCCTTCCCCTTCTGGCATTACTGATTTAAGAAAAACTTCGCTGTGACGTCTGTTCATATATATATATATATATATATATATATATATATATATATATATATATATATATATATATATATATATATAGTTATACATAAGGTGAATTAATATACCAGGGGCCCGTTTCACTAAACTACAATTCTACAAGTCTACAAGTTACAATTACAAGTCTAATTCTTACAAGTGATAATGAATTGTGTTTCATCAAAATTTTCAAAACAATTGTAGCATTTTGAACTTGTAAACTACAATTTCTACAATTACAATTTATACAATTGTAAAAACATTAAATATTTGTATAAATTATTTCTTTCTTATTTCTTCTTATTTCCAAGTCATTAACTAATTAAAATAATTTAAAATTGTTTGCAGTTTATTTTGGCCTCTACTGTCTGCTAGGGTTTCATTCGCTTCTTCGTCATTATTAGAGTCGCTAGGATTAGTAATTCTGAAGTTTTCATCTTCTTTGGTGCGTGAAAAATTACAAAGAGTGATCGCACAATTAAAAACATCGCTGGCCATTTCGGGGCTCACCCGTAAATAATTTAAAACTGGAAATTTTTCCTTTAAAATGCCGATTGCATTTTCCACAACCCTTCTTGTTTATTTGTGTGCATTGAGGAATCTTCTGTTATTTGATAACGGTGGAATTAGCCAATCTTTTAGCGGATATGCTGAATCACCTAAAATGATTCCGTTCTGAATTGGACGCCAGCCGTTTTCCATTCTGAGGAACAAACAACTATTGCGCAAGACGCGAGAGTCGTGAGTACTCCCAGGCCAGTTTGCATAGGAGTAATAGAATTGGAGATCGGGTCCACAAACCACCATACATGAAATGGAGTGATTACCATGCCGATCAACATAACCTTCTTCATGCTCTTTGGGTGCATCTAATTTTATTAAAGTGCCGTCCAAACAGCCGCAAACTAATGGCATGCCTTTTATGGCGAAGAATTTGGACACCACTTCATCCATGTTTTCTGGCCAGCGTACATACGTTGCAAACAAAGTGGAATTAATTGCAGTTACTACGCTTTTTACTACTCTGCACACAGTGGCTTTGCTTACACCATGCAAGTCACCTATTGCATGGTATGTGGTTCCTGTTCCTAGCCAGCGTAACGTTATCAGCAGCTGCTGTTGCACCGTGAGAGAATGGGTTCTATTTGTCTCTCTCTCCAGTATTGGAGACAACAAATGTATCAGCAAATGAAATTTGTCCCGTTTTAGCCTGAGACGCTCATTGTACTCCAACGTGGATTCCAAAAATTCGTATTCAAGACGTGGTCTAAATACTCTTCTTCTTTTTAATGCGATTTCATTATCGCTTTCATCACTGGAATCATATAAAAGGTTCATTTTGCATTCAAAAAAGATATGAAAAATTTAATATTTTATAGTATGTTTGACTTGCACGTGTGTTTATTTGTTTATAAAACATGATTATAGGGGTTGCCGCTTATCGATAATTTGAAATAAGCAAACAATGTGACATAGTTTGTTTTATTATAATCAATTAATAAGTGCTAATTAATATTGGTTTAATTTTGTGTTTATTTGAGCTAGTTTTTATTAAAAAATAGTTCAAAATTCAATTTCAGTTCAATTTATCATTCACTTGTAACTTGTAAAATTTTTTTTGAGAGTCTTCGTCGACTCTAAGCTTTTTTTCTACAATTCTACAAGTGTACAATTGTAAATTTAGTTTGGTGAAACAAAACCACTTGTAGAAGTATGAATTGTTGAATTGTGAATTGTAAAAATCACTTGTAGCTACAAACTTGTAATTGTAGTTTGATGAAACACAATTATTCACAAGTTCACAATTTTACAGGCAAAAACACTTGTAATTGTAGACTTGTAGTTTAGTGAAATAGGGCCCAGGTTGTATCAAGCCTGTAACAACAAAATCTGCCTTGTACTTTATTGCAATGATAACTGACTAATCAAACTTTCTACAAATTTTATTACAATGAAATTTGACAAGCCAAACTTACTAAAAAAGCAGCTGTTAACTTGGCACCATTTGGTACATGAATTCACCTTGGTATATGATTTTTCTAAGAAATCGTTCAATGTTGAAATATTAGTTAAATTTATCCTTTAAAACTTTATTTGAAAAGAACTATTCATATTAATTTAAAAAAAAACTTTATGTTGTTTTAATTGAATTTAATTAAAAATAAGTATACATTTATGTATTATATTTCTTAGTTTTTTATTTATTATATTTACCAAACAAATATGTTAAGGGTTTTCATGAGACTGTTCAAAAGTCTGGCAAACTGTGCATTTTTACACTCCCGTAAATAAAATGTCAAAAATTTTATAGAAATTTATTTACACAAACCTGTTAAGTTTGCCCAATAATGTTTACTCGTAAACTTTAGCTGTGCAATTATGCATTTTGTAAACATCAACTTCTTGCTTTTTTGGACTTCTTTAGGCACTTTTAGATGCACACACATACTTTTTTATTTTTATAAATATGTTTTTTAATTAAAACTTGCTTTAAATTTTATTGTTTTATTTTTATTTAATTACATTTTTGACGATTGTTTCAAATTTACATAAGTTGTTTGCACAAAAGGTTCATGAAACAAGTCTCGCAAGTTTGCTCAATTACAGAAGTGGCAACTTTAAGAGTTCTCATGAAACCCCTTATTGTTTTATAACAAGTGGTGTTCTTTTATTTTCATAACAAAAATACGTACGAGAGATCTATTGGCAACACTGTCTTACATACATACTAAACAAACAAAATCATAAAAAAAAATATTCCTAATACATATTAACAACCTTGATAAATAAACGAAAACACAAACAAAAAACACGAACAAATTGCCCTTGAGGAATACTCTTTATGAGTACCTCAAAAACAAATAACTGTGAAGTCAAATCAAATGGCAGAAATGACTACTTTGCTGTAAGTTCTGAAGATTTTAATGGAAATAATATAAATAAGAAATCTAATGACAGACTTACTGTGAGCTGTTAAGCTCTTAATGAAAACAAAAGAAATAAAAAATCTGTTCTAACGGCAAATCCACTTTTTCGACAGCGATCAATTTCCCTTTGTCCAATGCCAACTGCTGATTCTTTAACTTTTGACATCATTCGATTCGGGCTCGTGTTCATCAATTAACCAAGTCATCACTACAGATAACAGTAGCTCAAAGTAAAAGGTACAAGTTGGAATGGACATATATATAGCCCTGGTTAAGCGTGCGCGAAGCCCGAATCGCCCGAAGCGCAGCATCTACAAATCGTCCAAATGATTTTTCATTATCGCAAGACAATAACGACAAGCCCGCTGTATGATCTCAAAAGTCTTTTAAGCCACCACCTATACATGTGAGGGACAAAAATTCTAACGCGCTTCTAACAAAACTACTGTCGACCATTGGTGAAAATACTTTTCACGTCATTCCAATTAAACGAGGTAATATTGATGAAAATAAAATACAAATATATGATGAAAAAGATTTCCGAAAAATTGTTACTGAGTTTGAAAAAAATAAAGCAAATTTTTACGCATACCAACTTAAGAGTGCTAAAGACCTACATATAGTATTAAATTGTATAGATTTATATGTTGAGCCCGAATAAGTAAAATGTGCACTTATCGACCAAGGATTTAAGGTAAAAAATATTAGTAATATAATCAGCAGAGAAAAGGTCGCACAACTCCTATTTGACATTGAACAGGAGCCGAATGACATACAATTGAAAATAATGAAACCCATTCAATTTATAAAGTAAACTTTCTCTTACACTGAAAAATCACAGTTGAAGAGCCAGTAAGCGTTCAGGTCCCATACAGTGCCATAATTTCAAGAATGGGGCCATACAAAAAATTACTGCAATTTATCTCCAGTTTGTGTTATTTGCGGTGAATAGCATGGTTATGCTAGCTGCACTAAGCCAAAAGATCAAACCGAAAAAAATTAAGTAATTGTAGAGGTAATCACACCGCTAAACATAAAGGATGCCCTGTTTATTCTTTCCTTAAACAGGCTATGGTTCAAAACCCCAAATTAGCTCCAGCTCAACCAACAAACAACTTTTGCTCAAATGAGGCAAACAGTTACTTCACGCGTATCGTATGCCGATGGTACTTAGTCTAGTCCTATTCCCACACATAATGTTTCACCACCAAAACGTTCAACCAGTGCAAACTCAAGCCTTATCTTTAGGCGTGTTGAAGCTACTATTGAGAATCTAGAGCTAACTATAAACAACTGTACAACAAATATAACTAGCATAATGCAAAAAATTCTGCAAATGTAGAATACACTGCTTCAATCATTAGTTAACAAACCATGAACACGTTAAAAATATGTTTCTGGAGCGCAAAAGGCATTCGCCAACATAATAATGAACTTGACCGCTTCCTCATGGAAAAAAATATTGATATAATGTTGGTCTATGAGACTAATATGACCTAAAGGAGCTTATTTGAAATAAATGGTTACACTCTATATGACTCAAAAGACCCGATAGGAAGAGCATGTGGGGAGTCAGCAATTCTAATTAAGTCAAGACTCAAAAACTATGTCCTTGATAACATTTGTGAAGAACATCTACAAGCAACAAATATTTGTATCAAAAATTTTGTGATTTCATCAATTTGCTCCCGTCCCAGATTCAGAATTTCTGAGGATCAAATCGAGAAATTCTACAAATCTCTTAGCCCTTGTTTCGCAGCATCTGGAGACTACAATGCAAAACATACGTTCTGGGGTTCCCGTCTTATTACACCTTTGGGTCGGGCATTGTTCAACGCTATTTCGAAAATGGTCTTGGACGTCATTTCGAGTGGGGATTCCACTTACTGGCCTACGGACATACAAAAAATTCCGGATGTTATAGATTTTTGAGTCATGAAAAACAATTCTAGAGATTTAATTCATGTTAAAGATTCTCAAGATCTGTCCTCCGATCACTCTCCCACGATTTGTTGCTCATTAAGATGTGACTTACCTCACACATATGTGAAGATGATCAACCGTGTTACTTAGCTAGGCTTCAGAAAATAATTCAGTAGTCATTGCACGGATCACATTACGCTGAGAACATCCGAAGATATTGAATTTAACATTACCAATCTTATCAAAAATATAAACAGGCTGCTGAACATGCCACTATCTCCAATACGCAGACTGGGTTTGATAGAGTTTATTCTACGTATACTGAACGTCTCGTGAGTGAGTAAAGAATGCATTAAACGACTGCAAGAACTGCTTTCATTTGAAAAAACTGCATCCCTTAATAACTGTCTGGAAGGTCTTGATGTCACACCGACATGTAATTACTCTCTGTGGCGCGATGCTAGAATGCTTACAAAATCCATTGAGTTTAAACAACCTCTGCGAACATCTATCGGAGGTTGGACAAGAAGCGATACTGAAACACGCAAACTATTTGCTGAGCATTTAAAATTAGTTTTTACCCCTAACAGATTTACTGGTGTTGTTGATTTGCCAAATGTAGTTGCGCAACCCCCTCGATCCATAAAATTTAAAACGCGGGATGTACAAAAACTTATTGCTGAAGTCAACCCAAAGAAATCTCCGGGTATTGATGGAATTAGTAACCAGATGCTAAAAAAGTTGCCTCGTATTGTAATTAGAATCATGTTATTTATTTTTAACGCCATTTTACGACTGGAGTATTATCTACACAGCTCGAAGCTTGCCAAATCTTTTCAAAAACTTGCTAATGACAAAATTGTCCCCTATTCTAAGAGATAGTGGATGCATCCCAGACCATCAATTTGGTTATAGAAGTAAGCATAGCACAATTGAACAAACTCATAGATTGGTTCAATTTATAAGAAGAACATTTGAAGAAAAGAAGTATTTTTCTGCCCTGTTAATTGACGTTTCTCAGGCATTTGATAAAGTGTGGCATGAAGGCCTTATTTTAAAATTGAAATCATATCTACCAATAAATTTTCTGAATTTATTAGAAAGTATGCACAAAAACCCTCACGAGACTTACAGATATCTACAATAACATATTACACAACTGGAAATTTGGTTGAACTTATGGAGAATTAAAGTAAATGAACAAAAGTGTGTCCATATAACGTTCACCCTAAGAAGAGATACTTGCTCCCCAATTCGAATCAACAATCAATATATTCCTCAACATTCCCGAGTGAAATACCTTGGTCGAAGGCTTGCATGGAAACTTCATATAGATTTTATGCTAACTCAGATGAAACTTAAGTTATTTAAAATACATTGGCTTGGCTTTGACAGAATTTCAACAATCAGCCTGGACTGCAAACTTTTAATATACAAGTCGCTTTTGAAACCAATATGGTGTTACGGTATCCAGTTATGGGGTACTGCTTCAGCTTCCAATGTAGGGAGAATTCAACGAAGACAAAACAAAATTTTAACATCTGCTCCATGGGACATTTATAATTCAAATTGATATCGTGATTTAAATATGCCACTAGTGATTGAAGAAATCGCAAAATACGCAAGCAAATATTTAACAAAACTCGAGTCACATCCTAATCCGCTTACTTGTAATATTTTGAGCTTTACTGGACACATTCACCTAAAAAAAGAGTACACAAGGGCTCACTTACTCAATACTCCAGATGGGACTGCTTGAAAATACATATATTTTTCCTTTCTGATTATCGCTACTTATACATCGAGAGTTTATATTCAAAAATTGCTATCTGCATGGTTTGAAATTTTTAGAAGAGTCCAAAAAGTGTTATTTTCTCAAAGTGAAAGGGCTAATTACTAAATTTTGATGAATATTACCATTTACAGAAGACATCTTAATTCTAATAATGTTAATTAAATACAATTGTTGCTCTTGGACTTAGAGAATATAACAGTGTTATTTTGTCTACTAAAATATTCAAGAATTACAGATAGCACTTTTTTAATATAAGCCCTCGATATTATTTATAAATATCAATAAGTTTATGTGCGACACTGGTACGGCATAGTAATTATATTTCAGCTTTAAGATTTGATTACTGATGTTAGTTCATATTTGAAGATTTAATAAATAAATACATGTTAAAAAAATATTTCGCGTTAAAATCGTAGCACATAATATTCTGAATGAACAAAAACAAAAAACAAATAACAAAAACCTAAATCAAAGTGACATGAGGAATACCGCATTTGAATAAATCGGAAACCAAAAATTGTGAAGTGAGGTCAAACGGCAGGAATGCCTATTTTTCTGTGAGCTCTGAAGATCTTAATGCAAACAATAAAAATAAAAGAAACCAAAGGTGCATGTGGGAATGTTCAGATATATTATAGAAGTAAAGCGTGGATAAAGCCCAAATTCTTCTAAAATTTCATCTGATCGGAAGATATCTAGTCATAACAGCACATCTTCTACTAATCGTCAAAATCATTTTTAATAATTGCTTGACAAGAACGACAAGCCCACTGCATTATTGCAAAAGTCTTTTAATCCATCACTTATCTATCTGAGTAGTTAGATACTGGCGGTTCTATGGCAATAAAAATGTTCAAATTTGGGTAATTAACATCAAAAATTTTGTAATTTATGGGAAAATATTAAAATAATGTCAAAGGTGTGAAGTGACGAGTGTACTCGATGGTTTGTAGATGTCTGTCGGTTGATGTGCATACTCGTAGTCTATTATGTTGGCACGCATGCTTTGTATGTATGTTTTAGATTTTTGTTTTAACCAAATGTGTGAAGTGACGAGGGTACTCGATGGTTTGTAGATGTCGGTCGGTTGATGTGCATACTCGTAGTTTATTATGTTGGCGCACAAACTTGTATGTATGTTTTAGATTTTTGTTTTAACCAAAGGTGTGAAGTGACGAGGGTACTCGAAGGTTTGTAGATGTCGGTCGGTTGATGTATATATTCGTAGTTTATTTTCGTTGGCACGCATGGTCTGTATGTACGTTTTGGAATTTTGTTTTAACCAAAGTTGTGAAGTGACGAGGGTACTCGATGGTTTGTAGATGTCTGTCGGTTGATGTGCATACTCGTCGTTTATTATGTTGGCGCGCATGCTTTGTATGTATGTTTTAGATTTTTGTTTTAACCAAAGGTGTGAAGTGACGAGCGTACTCGATGGTTTGTAGATGTCTGTCGGTTGATGTACATACTCGTAGTTTATTTTCGTTGGCACAGATGCTTTGCACGTATGTTTTTGTTTTTAATTTTGAAGTGTGATTTTTTTTTGTTTGTCAAGTGGTTGCAGCATTTTTTTTATTTTCTTTTTAGCTGGCGACCATGGAAGGTTATTTTAGAAGACCTTATGTATGCTTGTGGGAAATCTATGAATGTTTTTTATTGTTGGTTCTATTTAGTTTGATTTTCCTATTTCCTATGTTTAAAGAGTTTGAAGAGATGAAATAAAATATGTAATTTATGAGCAACGAACTTACTTGAAGGTTGGAGAAATTGAAGTGTAAGATATTTAGGAATGTCAAAGGGATGCTCATGCATGTGTATTTGTGTATGTTTTTACAATAACTTTAGCGTTGGCAGATGGGTAAGTAGTCGTATATAAAAAAGAGCGAGTGTGTAATGTCGAGTACACATTTGTCATTTCTTTTGTTATATACATTTCTTAAAATGTGTGCAACGTCTTTCAAGTTATGATTTTTTTTATAGGGAAAGCAATACCACACAACAAGAAAAAATTTAAAAAATGACAAGCGTTGACACTAGTACACACTGTTGCGATGTTACAAAATATCATAGTATGTACTCGGCATTTGTTTTTTTTTTGTTATATTATTTTTAGCTGATGGAGCTGGAAGGGTATTTATAGAAAGAAATTATGTATGCTGGTGAGATATTAATGCTTTTGTTGTTGGTTTTATTAAGTTTTATTTATTTTTTGTTTTTTTGTGTAAAGAGGGTGACATTTGTCAAACAAACCATGCACACTTATATACATACATACTTACTTACTACATAAATATGTATGGATATGTAAATAAATTAATGAACAGAAGTTTTGTATATTAATACATATGTATGTTGTAACAATGTAAGAATAGAACGTAATTCATATAAATTGAGACGTTCTCTAATCTAGCAGCAAGTACAGCATTGTATCTAGCAAGTGCATCATCATCATATAAAATCTTAAAATTCTATAAATTATTAAAATGGTATATAAATGTAATATGTGCAATAAGATATATGAATACCAAAAGTGTTTCTTGGATCATATTCAAAATCATGATGTTGAGGACCAATATATATATCCTCAACAACAGCAACAATATCCTCAACAACAACAACAATATCAATATCCTCAACAACAACAACAATATCAATATCCTCAACAACAACAATAACAAATACTGACCAACAATTGCAATATCAACTACAAAAACAACAAAAACAAATGTATTTGCAACAACCCTCTACCTCCAGGCAATGGTACACAAATAGTTATGAACATCAACAACTGCAATATCAACCACAACTACACCAACAACAACAAGAACTTCAAGGATCGGATGCTTATGGAGGTAATTTAATAAATAATACCAGCATTGACGAAGAAACTCAAGGAAGACATGAAGATAATATGAAATTTTACACCACAAGCAAAGCGTTCAAAAATAATATTGTAACGTATGGATTAAATAATAAAAGAGATGAACTTTTACTAGAAGATTTCATTGGTGAAAATTAATCAATTTTCAGAGATATGCTTGAAAGTCATTTACAAAGCCACACTGTAATAAAATTTAATATGATTATTGTGGCAGAATATGTAAAAATTGTGGGAGAGGAATTGGAGTTTAATATTATTCATCATAGAGCTAAAATGAATTTGTTGACCAGAGGAGATGAAATATATGAAGTATTTTTTAACCAAATTTCAGAAATTCAAAAAAAAAATGAGTGAATTTCAAGAAAAGGACTCTGGTTTGACTTTGATACGCATAGTCCGAGCAGAGCTAAGTATTAATAGGGCTTCTCTAGTTAGAGGAGCAAACTGGATGAGTTTACAGGAAAAACTTCAAAAAAGAAAAGCTTGCATTTAGTATTTCCAATATCTTTAAAAAATATTAAAATATTTGAGAAGCGGAATAGTGGAATCAGCGTAAACGTATTCGGTTATGATGCGGAAAATAATGTAGTTGTTGGTCTGTATAATATTACAAAGGAGAAAAAATGTAATCATATCAACTTATTGTTGTTGGAAAATATCATTGGTCATCATTATTAGAAAATATGTCTAGTTAAGCTAAAAGTGTCAACTACTAGTGAATATAAATAAATAAACATATATATATATATAAATATATATATATATATACATATATATATATATATATATATATATATATATATATATATATATATATATTTATATTTATATACATATATAAATTTAAGGTAAACTTTTTATAATATTTATTATAAATGATTTAATTAAAATTTTTTTTACAGATTATTAAGAGGTCAAACGACAAAACATGAACACACTCTTAAATTGTGTAATGTATGACTGCAATTTACTCACAGTGATAGGATCAGTAGTAGTAGAATGTATGCGCCCGAGCAATAAAAATTGTCAAATTTGGGTAATTAAAATCGAAATTT